>OX421845.1:41496930-42096930 GCA_949127995.1 Suillia variegata
AAGGAAAACAAAGAGGCGGCAGAACGGTTGAACAGACGGACGACGTTGCGGCTGGATGTATGGATAAATGGATAGCTTGGTCTATCGGTCGGTGGGTCGAAGCAAAACAGCGCTTTACTGGCAGACAGACGGACTGATAAATAGACAGACATACAAACGACGTCAGAGGAACAGCCAAGCGGCAGACGATCATTGGGGCTCATCATAGGCAAGCAACGTGTTTGCTTTTTTTTGCAACACCGTTATTTACAGACCCAATATGGCCGCAGTGGAGTAGTCGTTGTTTGTTCTTGTTGTTATTGTTGTTTCTGGTGCTGCTGCTGCTATTAGAGAGATTAAACCAATGCTGCTGCAGCAAACATTGCTCATGTTTGGGCCGCAATCCCAACTGCCAACTTTTTGCTTATTTCATTTTGTAATTTTTTTTTTTTACAGATTTAGTTAGAATAAAAAAAGGCAGAAGATTTCTGTGACCCAACTCTTGCTTCTCCAGAAACAAATGCAAGTAGTTCCATACCACATGCAGTCGTTCGTCGCAGTTGCAGCCAGTTTGAAACTACTTCCCGAAACGAAGCGGCTTCGTAGAAATTCTTCTCTTCTTTTTATTTCATTTCATTTACCTATTTTTAGCTTATTGCCTGGTTTATGCCTTATAGCTTGAATTTTTCTATTTTAGACCATACTAAATTTTTGTTTTTTTTATGCCTTGCCTACTTTGCGCCAAGTGTGTTCTCGTATATCCGCGCGAAATTCGTTTGCAGTTGGCAGAGGTTAGTGCATAGAACTATTCCAAGTTCTACGGCGACTATCGACTTCTCCCTGCTAAAAAGTCGAATTATGCCAACGAGCGAGTGTGCGAGCGTTCGATGATTCGTCTACCAGCAGCAACTGCGCATGCGAATGGTAAACACCGAAATGTGATAACCACGAGACGTATCCGTTGGATGCAGCGCGCAGTGGTGCAGCGCGCAGTGGTGCAGCGCTTATACGCGAATAATTTAAAACTTTAAATAAATCGTTTCTTTTTCATTTGAATGTAATTGTTTTTAATTAAAAAAATTTAATTTTTACTTTTCTCGTTAAGTTTATTTTCGATTCCTCCAAAAAAAAAAAAAAAATTGGCAGTCGCGCGCCAATTTGATGTGCCGCGGATGACCACAAAAAATCACACAAAGTAGAGTAAAAATTTGTCGTTGCAAAATATTGTGCAAAGCACGTCCGATCGTAACGATGGTCAGCAACAAACTGAAGAGGAGCAGACCATCGGCGGACTTAAGAACTGAGGCGACTCTCGACTTGACTCGACTCGACTACTGCCAACGCCGCCGCCGCCACAGATCTGCCTACCGAAAGCAAAGTGGTTAACCAAGCTAAACCGAACCGAACCAAAGAAGTAGCGAAGAAGTCGAGCAGACAGACAGACAAACAGCCAGCCAGCTAGCGAGCTAAAAGCCCAAAGACAAAACCGAGCCGAACGAACAAACGCGAAGACCGTATGTCGAGAGGTACCACAACGACGACAACGAAAGCCGAAGAAAAACAGAAATTCGCTGCGCCACAGAAAGCGAGGAAAGAATCCAAAAAGTAGAAAACTTACTTCTTTCCATTTTTTGTTTGTTGGTTTGTTTGTTCGTTTGTTTGTTTGTTTGTTTGTTGTGTCTCTCACATACTCGAATGTACGTACGTTTGCTTAACTTGGCTGCTTAGTGCTGAAAGTCTCCAGCCAAAGTCTCCACAAACCGCTATCTTTGCTACGAGCGATGCTGCTCGCAGTTCTTTGAGCTCTTTAGTTCGAAAGTCAAAGTCAAGAACGAGAACGAGAACATTGAGCATGTGTCCAACGATAAACCGAAATCTCTGCTCCACTCAATGTCGTCCTCTCACACTCTCGACGATCCTCAGTCGTTGTAGAGGAAGATGAAGAGGAAGAGTAAGCGTTACAATAAAATTAAATAAATAAAAATAAAAAAAAAAAAAGGTCAAAGGAAAGGCACTTGCATATTTCGTTTTGGTGGTGGATGTATTTTCGAAATTCGCCATCATTCCTAACTGTAAACGTTTAAATATCCATGCTGCACTTGTGCTTGGCTGAGCGCATGAGCATTCACTTGATTAACAAGTCCAGCAGCGACGGCACCGAGATCGTCAGTTTTTTTATTTTCGTATTTGTATTTTTGTTGTACATACCGACCGCTGAGCAGTACAGTACAGTGCAGCCCTTTCGAATTTTCAAATGGCACTTCCTTAGCTTTAAATTTATCTGAAATTTGTTTTGAGACTGCTGGTGTAATTCATTCATATTAATCCTGTTAAATATTTGCACGCTACACTATGTATGTGCAGTATGGTGGATCAATGAGATGGATTAAGTGCAAAACTGGTTTACCAGCTTTAAGTCATTGGAAGCAGGTTTTCTTAAAGGAAATCATAACAAAATAAAAATTTAACATATAAAGAAATTTTTGCGAATTTAAAAAAATGCTTACAAAATATTCTGTGAATAAAGTTTAAAGATCAAAACCCACTTTTTTTAAATACATGTATTCCATGTAATTATGCATTCATGTATTATTATTGTTCTAATCTGAATTATACTCGTATATCATTTCTAAATAATTATAAATTTTTGATCTCTCTTTTTTGTTTGTTGTCTGCTTCTGGGCTTTTCTATTCAAATTTGCCCAAAAAAAATATTCAAACTTGTGGTCAACCCTTCTTTCGTATCTTTTGTTCCTTTTCCTATTTATATATTGTATATAGTATATGATAGACGGCGCTTAGTGATCTCATTATGATTTAAAGAAGTTATCTTAAAAGAACCGAGTCCATCTCAACGCGTCATAGAAATGATTAAAGAAGTCGTATGCACGGAGCGTAGCGCCGATCCGATGTTGTTATTGGGGCATCGTCAAATTCGAAGAAGCAGTGAAAAATTAAAGTTTTAAACAAGCGGATAAATGTCAATTTAATCATGATTTTTTGTTGTAGTTGTTGTTTTATTTTTCGTTTAAACAACAACTGATTGCTGAATCAAATGGACAAGACTGACTGACTGACTCTTATAAATGCAGTAGACGACGCTGGCCGGACTTGCGGCTACAAAGAAATAAATCGCAACGCGTTGTCACTTTTGATTTGCTTGCGAATTAAAGTGTAAATTAAAGAGGATCTCGGCGTTTTTTGGAAGTTAGTGACCGCCGCCGTCGTCGTCGTCGTCGCCGCAGCGGCATCATAAATGCAATTTCAGAAGCAGACAAATAAATTTGTAAGTGATTTCTCTCGAACTACTTATGACATTCTTTTTCCTTAGATTGCATATTTAATATGATTAAAATTTAAGAAAAACGTTTCGTTTTTTTTTTTATTTCAAACTGATTTTCCGCTTAGCTACAACAAAAGCGTCAGTGATACTAAGTATTTTATGGGTCTCCAACTAAATGAAAACAAACAAACAAACAAGCATCGACAACCGCAGAGGTATGTTCCTTATCGAAGGCAATTACAACACCCAACAAAATACGAGAGAGCGCAAGAAAAAAATGAAAACATTCAAGAGTGAAAAGCAAAAGTATCTATCACAATCACACTGCGCGACTGTGACTAAAGCGCATTTGTATCCATTTGTCTGTCCAGCCATACCACCGGATGGGCACACGTGCCGGCATCATCATCGCCATCGCCAGCGTCATTATAATCATCATCAGCATTAGCATCAGCACCAGCACCAGCATCAGCGACTGCGTCGACAATTCCGGGACAATAGCACAGCAATGGATGCCGCAGATACAGATAGATACCACCGGGCCACAATAAGAGTTCAAACTTTCGTTTACATCTCGCTCGCGTCTCGTCGCATCGCGTTCGAAATGAAAGTCGGAAAAAATGAATTTGCTTTGGAATTTTTTTTAGCGGCTTGTGTCGTTTTTGGTTCATACATATACACACATACATATATGTATATATGCGAGTATGTTTTTGTTGTTAAAAGCATTTTTGCAGTTGTTGCATTTTTCATTTTACGAGCTGTCTGTGCTCTGCCCAATTCTTAACAAATCTTATACACAAGTTACTGCTGTCATACTTGCAATGGAAGTCAGCCAGCGAGCCAGCGAGCGAGCGAGCGAACGTTTTGAATTCGAAATTAAAAAAATGTTTAACCTTTGCAAAAGCGCGCGCGCGGCTGGCTCATTTGCACGCGCATGCGCATTCGCAGCGGCAGCAGCAGCAGCAAAACATAATTGCAATCTCATAAATTTCGAAATGAAGTACCTGGCTGCCTGATGCCTGATGCCTGCTGCCGCACGTAATTCTGCTTATAATTCTTCTTATTTTTCGTATGCGCGCCGCAGTCGTCGCCATCGCGTTAGCATCTCTTTTTTTAGTGTATGTTAGTATCCATCCATGGACACAGAAGCAGAAGGGTATCGAGCATCATTGTTTTATTTTTTTGTTCTTTCTTTCATTTGCTTGGCGACTTTCGCCATATACTTTTTTGACCTTGTGGCAAAGTCAAATGCAACTCCCAGCCGAATCGTATAAATTGGCGGTGATGGAGATGACGAAGGTGATGGTGGTGGTGACGACTGACTCCCAGTGTTTGTGCTGCTTTGATGCTTCGTTCGAAAGGTTCTTTCGGTGCTGAATTTGTGCTTTGCTTTTGCAAATTGGGTTACCATTTTCGGTACTTTTGGCGCGGGTTAATGACCTCTCGCAAAGGTTGCCATTCAAGTATGTTGGCACACCGAGCACCGAACACCGCCGCCCTTTCACTGCCCAACCCAAACTGGTTGCGGTCAGCCAGTACGAGCATGTATAATGATGCCCTTTCTTCTTGTTTCAGGCCAGCAGCATTTCGCCGATGTTCTAAATTTCGGTTTGGTTTCGATCCTCTGTTTCACATTAAATGCGTTGCATTGTATCCTCGTTCTTGTTAGTAGTACCTACCTATATGTATTATATATATATATACAATTACACATATATGCATACATACGTTTTTGCATGTGTGTCGTTTGCCATTTTATGATGATAATTTTTAGATTTCTTCGTGCAGAGCCATAAATTACGATGGACCAACCAGTAATCCGGTTAATTACCTTAACCTGAAAATGCCAATATTTTTCAATACAGAATCGGGTGGGTTCTTAAAAAGAACATCTTCCAAAAGTATTTGTAAACAATTAAAAGGAATGTTTTGAAGGGTGGTTTGTAAATTTCTATTTTGTTTCATTGTGTAATGAATTGAATGAATTATAAGATTACTTTCGATTAGATCGAAGCTTAAATTTATGAAGATAAAAAATCGTATATACAATATAATTATGAATGACATAGCTTAAAATAGTCCTAGTAAACGAATATGAAAATATTTTATTTTAAAACAAAAATTAACCGTACTCATAAATTCAAAACCATCGTAAATTTGTAAATTTGTATATTTGTAACCTTAGAAGCTTTAATAAAAATCCAAATAATTGAAGTTCTTGATACAATTTTTATATAAAGTTTGTGCTTTGAATTTGTCTGATTAATTTGTAAGGACATCGTAAATTTTGTGTATAGAAAATTAAAACAGGTGATTTACGAGGTATAAATTTGTATATCTCTGTTTAGTAATATTTCTCTTATGTATGTGAGAGTTATACGCATTTAAAAATATTAAATAAAACTAAAGATGAACTTAATTTGTTCTCAAGTTGAAAATTCTCACAACTGACGAATGAACATTCGCTTCGAGTGTTTAGCCATTCTATTAGAATTTATTTTAAATATTTAAATTATTTAGATTAATGCTTTCATTGTCATTTGTCAATAATCAATACGAATGTTTTATATCTCTCTGTCGGATTGTACTAATAATCGCTTTAATTAGCATCATTCAGCGGCTCTGCGATATCTCACATAATCTAAAATAACTAACCACATTTTACCAAAACTACTTCGGAGCAGTTCTTTTATTAAGCTATAAATAAATCTAGTAGGTACAATAAAAAAGCAAAATAATGTAAGACCTCTTATCTTAGTAATCCAAGAACAAATGACCACAAAAGTAGATTACCATCTGGCCAAGCATTCGGACTATGCTTAACGAGACCATCACTTCATACTGAAATGATAACGCGGAAGTATTTAAATTATTTTGCATGTGGCAAGAAGCGTGTAGTGGATATGTAAATCGCGAAATTACTTTGGTACATGGAGGTACCTAACAAAAACAAAAACAACAGCAACAACAACAACAATAACTACAACGAAGCGACAACTATGGCAAAAATGTTAAAAAGTCTCTTGACATGCGCAAAAGAAGGTTGAACACTTCTTAAGAAATAACGTAAAAGCGGCAGAAAAGAAGAAGAATAAGACGAAGGCGAAGACGAAGACGAAGAAGAATAAAAAGAAGAAAGAGGAGAAACACGCTTGTGCCACTTTGGCGAATGCGGCCGGCTATAGCGGCGGTGGCATGACGTGGCAGCGGCGATGGCGGCGTTAACGCACCACAGGAGGCACGCATGCGCCTTCAAGTGTTTGATGCTGTTTGTTGCTGTTTGTTGCTGTTGTTGCTGCTGTGGTGAGGAGGTGCTGAAGTGGTATGCTGAGATGCAATGCAGATTATTTACATTTGCGGAGGAGATGGCGTTAGTATCGTCGTCGCATCTTTCTGGGTTCGCGTTCGCGGTCGTGGCTATAACTTCTGTTGGTGTTTTAACCTATCTGTAAATGCCGCAGCGCGTTGCCAATTGTTTGCGCGCCATTCTTTTCCACAAAAAAGAATTAAGTTTTTACAACATGCACGGACGGCGAGAGCGACTCGGTGGCAGTAAACTTCAACTCGGTTTTATTGTCAAATTAAACATATTCGTAATAAATCATCTCAACTGCTTAGCTGAGCTGAGCTGAGCTTAGCTTAGCTTTACTTGGCTTGGTTAGTTTCATTTGGTTTGGTTTGGTATGGCTTCCTGCTCTCGGTTTCCTACAACTGCCACCAACATTACAACAACCTCATTTAATGTTTCGTTGTATGCCTTCGGCTGGCGAATATTGAAATTATTCCATTTGCAGAATGCAAAGAAAATTACTAGAAAAGGAGGCATACACGCTTAGGCGGCGGCATGTACAAGAAAAATGAAATATAATTTTAATGCACAGTACTACAAGGTCATCAAAATAGCAATGATAATATTTACGGTAGTATGTAATTTTTATTATCACAAAAATCACTTTAATTTATGTCCCAAGGGGATTGCGAGCGGATTACCCAAAAAAGGAAATGATTCATTTTATATCACGACAAATTTTCTTAACAGTTTTATATTATCTTTGATTATGTCGTAATAATTTTCGATTAGGTCTAAAATGAAAATGTATCAAAATCAGGTTTTTAAAAATAGTTTCAATTTATCGATATTTAATTTAAAGCACAACACATTTACTAAGATTTTATATTAGTATATACGAGTATATGTACATATATACAATTTAGTTTGTTAAATTTTTAAGTTTGCTTATTTTGCCATTGGGATATCTCGTAAGCTCGCCCACTTGTTTATTGGTTTTACCGCTTGCTTCCGGCAGTCCGTTTAAAACATACGTACATACATACAACAATTTCCACTATTCTTGACATAAAGAAAGACATCAAAATATACATAGATATGTATGTACTATACTAATACATTCAATGTTTTTATATGGTAAACATACTCCAGTTATAACCGACGGCACAAAAGAAACCAGACAGGCCAACATAAATCAAAATCGCATCACGAGTTGCCTATAAAAGAAACAAAAAAAGAAAAGAAAAAAAAAAAGAAAAAACAACAACAGCCAGCAGCACTGACAAGGACAGTAAAGCGAAAGCGCTGCAGTTCAGCGCAGTGCAGTGCGTATGCGCAACATTTGCCACTGCCGCTAATTAACGCACACACATGCCCCCGAGGAGCATGAAGCATGAGTTTCCTTTACGAGTTCAAAGATTTCGTTTGCATGCTTTATAAAAATGAAAAACATTTTGCTGGGTATTTCTACAATCGCATTCCTAAATAAATGAAAAGGCGCCAAGTTGTGTCTACTTCGCCCTATGAAGCAGTTGTTGGTCGTAGGGCAACTGAAGGAGAGCAAGAAAAAATAGATTTCAATAATACAAGTTATTGTATCTCTTCTTAAAATTGACCTTCCTCTCATTTGATATGAGTCCACCACGATCTGCTTCTTTATAAGAATGTCACTCGAATGTTTTCTTATCGATGTCCAGTTCGTGATTTGATTCTGAGCAAATAGCCTCACCGCCCGATGGAGCCCTACTTTGCAGACCTCGAGAAAACGTATTTCTCAGACGATTTAAAGTAGTTGGAACATCGCATCGTCAAGTGTATCGAGCTAAAAGGAGACAAAGTTGAGAAATAAATGGCCACTTTTTCAGGCCTTGTAGGCTAAGTACTTATCGGACCACCATCGTATTTATAAAAAAATACATATTCCAATAATTTAAAGTGAACAAATAATTTAAAAGTTTATGCCCTCAAAATTTGTTGAGTCTACTAAATTCGCACACAAGCCAATTAAATTTGTTTCGTTTAAGATACAAGAGATCCTTTCATCGAACCACAGCGGGTAACTGATAATTAGCTAGAAACTAAGTGAAAGCTCAGCCCACTTTTCACCAACTCCTACTGCGGCTGTGCTGACCTTAAAATGCGCCGACGCACTTTCTCCAATCAACAGCAAACAACAACTCAAAAACCACCTGCAGATCCTTAAAAACGTATAAAAACAAAAATGTCTGGGTGTGTGTATATGTGTATGTGTGTGTTTGCGCACATTAAAATACGACTAACAACAACAATAAAAATAACAATAAACACAAAAACAAAAACAAAAAGTTAAGTGGCAAGTAATCATTAAAATTTAATTTAAACGACGCGCGTCAAAATTTACACGTCGTCGTCGTCTCTTCCCGTTTTAATTGCAACAATTTAAAGATACAAAATTACAACAACAACAACAACAACAACAACAAAAAGAGCGAGCGAGCGAGCGCTTGTGCATGCGCCTGCGCATATTCATTTTCATTGATGCGGCGGCGCATGCGCAGCGTAATTCACGTCGGCGCGCATTCAATTAGCATTCGACAATTTTCGGTTTTTTTCTCGTTCGGTTTTGGTTTCGGTTTCTTTGGTATTTTTTTGTATTTGTTTTTGGTAACATTTTCACGACCACTGACGGGATTTAAACGATGTTTTTTTTTTGTTCGTTCGCATTTTGAACTTTTCGTTTGTTTGTTTGTTTTTTGTTTTTGTTTAAATGTGGTTCACGTTTTCACTTTTATTAATTCATCAAAAAGCAGTGAAACGCTCTCACATACACACACACACACACACACACACATACTAATTGTAAAAAAATAATGTAGTTTTTGTTGTAATAGTTGCCATTATTCGGTAATGATGCGTTGTGGCAACGTATTGCTTCCACTTCCTCGATTCTGCTGCGGCTTCTTCTTCTACTGCTTCTTCCGCTCTGCCTGCATTAATGGTGGTCAAGAAGAAGCAGCAGTAAAATAATTAGGCGCTTAAACTGACCAAACTTTCACGCGTGATTTGCGGTTGTAAAATGTTTTAGACTCTAAACTTTAGACGCCGACTCAGAGTTGGAAGTTGGAAGTTGGAGCAAAAGAAATGGTGAAGCGATTACATTGTTACATTACGCTAAGTTGTTACGAAATAAATCAATTACGGCGCAGCGTAGCTATGAAGTCGTTTGTTGCTTTACAGTGAAGTCAATAGCAGTTGTTGTTGTTGTTTTTTGTAATTAATTTGTGAATTTTTTAAAATAATTTATGAATTTGTTGACTTAAAAAAAAGATAAGATTGTTTATACTAAATGGAAGGGATATTATTTGAATTCTCAAATGGAAGGGATGGGTTTGAAACGCTGCTGTATTATAGAACTATTTTACGAAAAGTTTTTTTGATCATTTTTTGAATGAACATTTTAAAATTAATACGAATTATGTAATACGAAATACAGAATACTTATTACATAATACGAGTTATATAATACGAATTATGTAAAACGTAATTCGAAATATTTAATACGAATTTAGTTATACGAATTATGTAATACGAATTACGTAATACGAATTTAGTTACACGAATTACGTAATACGAATAATTTTTTATTAATTTCTATAATCTATAATTTAGCATGCAAAATTATATTGAACAAACTTCACAAATATATTTTTATAATTCTTAGCGACATTTTGTTACCTAAAATTGTTAACTACAATATTTGAACAGACAGAATGTTGATAAAGAAAATTCAAATCAACCAGAATTTAAATCCCAACCTTAACCAAAATTCGGAAAGCAATTGATATGTCGATAGGGCTATAACCTAGACCGTTAGAAGTTGATCTGACCCAGTTTCAGATACTGCCACAACAAATTCACAAACGAAGAAAGAAAACAATTAAAGATGAAATGCAAAATGCAAAAACGCCGACAATTTGTTTCTTTTCAAGTTGGATTTCAGCGCAGCGATGAAAGCAATCTTCGCAGAAGATGCTTTACTCAAACTCAAAATCTTTGAATAGAATGGAAATTGAAAATGAATTAAATTGAAATGAAATGAAATGAGTGAAAGTTTGTTTTTTTTTTTGTTGTTATTTGCCAAAGTGTAAAGTTTGCGATTTTGCGATTGATTTTTTTCACTCTGCTAATAAGTCCGCTTTCAATTACAATGGCCACAAACAACATGTAATTGAAAGTCGAAGGAAGATTAATTATTGCTGATTGGTTGTGGTTGTGCATTGTTCGGCGTCATCATTACCACTTAACAGGGGCGTCATGTCATGTGCGAATAATTTGCAAAAAAGCGAGAAAAAAACTAATATATGTAATTATAAGCTCGGAAAATGAAATTGAAAGAAAGAAAACAAATGTGGCAGTAGTGTATCCTACAATTGACCTCGTACTCTAACGGATACTTGACTGCATCTAAAGCCAAGCAACACGAACATGAAACAACACATTTGCACAATTTGCTGTGTAAGCGTGTGTGAAAAAATATCCAACGAAAGTATTTGTCGGCATTATGCTTAGGTACATATGTATGTACATCCGTCCGTATGTTAAGTTTAAGGAGGAAATTTTGGCAGTTTTTATTTTACAAATTCAAACGAATTTTTCAAGCAGAATTCAACACATAAAAAAATTCAAGAATTAAAAATGTCTTTCAAAAAATGAAAGAATTTGGTAAAGAAAAAAAAAACTACCTTGATTTAAAATAAACATTACTTGATCTTCGATAACTTCTAAACCGTATGAGATATTAATGACTTACGAATCGATCCAAAAAAAATAAAAAATACAACCAAGAAATACTTGATTTTCAATAACTTCTAAACTTAATGAAATAGAAAGAAAGTCAATTTCATACAATTTTTTAATAGTGTTATTATATTTTGTTGTTTATATACATCTATATATATACCTATATATAGATTCCATTAACAGATTATCAATGGTATAAGCAAATTCAATAACTTTTAATTAGAATTTTAATTACCCGAATGGCATGGGCCAATAAAAATTAAAAAAAATAAAAACATTTCATGCTTTTATTATTATTGGACAGCAATTGTTAAGTAGCTGCTAAAACCAAGTAGCAACATTTTGCCATTTCGGACAGACAGATTTCAGCACATCACAGTGAATAGCGCGAATATGACCGCAGCTGATGTGAGTGTGCCTAAATAAATATCTGCTCGTTTCAATTCAATTGAAATTTTACTTTCATCGTTAATTTTTGCATCGGTCATCATCATCATCAGCAGCATTAGCAGTAACAGTAGCAGCAGCAGCAGCGGCATTAGCAGTAGCAACATTTGCAACGGTGTAACACTTCCTAGCCGTGTGTGTACCTCTATCTGCACGAGCTGAGCTGAGCTGAGCTGTACATCATTCTTCGCTTGGCTCGGATCTTTCAAGCAGGGGTGTTAGGGTGCGGCAGTAGGGACAATTGCGCTTGTGAATTTATTTTACAATTTCTCCGCCGATAGTTCGCAAGTCATGTTTGTTGTCATTGTGGCTTAAGCGCGCAGCTTAGCTCTTCCTCAGGTAGTTTTGCATGCCTAATTGATTTATTTGAGTTTTCGAAAACTAAGCAAAATTTACAATGAAATATTTTGTGTCCAATACTTTCGCTTTGGAATCTTTAGTCGAATGGGTGGTTGAGATTTTTTTATTTCTTTAAGATTGATTAGACTTTAATTAACTTAATTACTTTGGCATTTTTAAATTTATATGATGCGTCCAAGTGTTGAAATAACATGGAAGTATATGTGCTAATTTCACATGAATTCGAATGTAAATTGGAGCATTTTAACATGGTCAAGTATCAAATTTAAAATATGTCTTGTTAAAGTTGTCAAAGATTTTACAACAACTACAATAACATGATAAAAACTCTGAAATTATTATAACATTCATTCTTATTGGCCAAAATTGCTCAAAATTTGTATCCTTCAACAGAACAAATTAAATAACATTCGAAATACATGAAAAGGTAATCTTAATTTATATGACGACAATTTGTTAAAAACCAATCACGTGATTAATAAACGTCTCCTCCATTTTGGTTTTATTGCAAATAATCAATAAAAAAAACTCAAGAGTTTTCTAAACCAAGAAAAATATATATACATAGTATGTATATAGATAGTTTTATTAAACTGAACAAAGGCCGGCCGATCGGTCGGTCGGTATTTGTGGTCAAACAAAAAATAAGCAAAAAAAGAAGGAGAAAAAAAAACAACTGCAATATTTTCCTTTGTCAACAATTATCGTGGGCTTTCTTCAGTTGAAAATTGTATTACAAAAATATTTTCACCGCGCATGCGCAACGCCGCCGCGCCGCGTTAATCTGTCATGATGATTTTCAATTGTTTCATTCGTTCGTTCGTTCATTCGTTCGTTCGTTTTCAATTCAATTTAGTTGTTTTCCTTTTGTAATATTTTTCTGTTATTATTTTTCTATTATTATTATTTGTTTTTTCTTTTTTCATATCATAACATAATTTGAAATGGCGGTTTGGCAAAAGTTCTGCGCAAATACTTTCGATTCGGAATTGAGCTCCATTTTTGTTTTTTTTTCTGTTGTTGTTGTTGTTATTGTTGTTGTTGTTATCCATGTGCGGCGGATGCCTTTCTATTTGCATATGACGATGGAGTGGCGACTGCGGCAATGGCATTTGGCCAGCAGCCGCCACCAGCAATGGAAGCAGGCGGGCACCGGCACCACCACACCACACCACACCACACCACACCACACCACATAATGTGACAGGCAGGCGGGAGGCAAGGCGGACGGTCGGTCGTTCGGTCGGCCGATCGGTTGGCAGTCAGGAAGGTATTTCGGAAGACAACAACTGCTGCTGTTGCTGCTGCTGCTGCCATTAATCCGCGAGCGAGAGATGCTTTGCGCATACCAAATTCCAGTGCAGCCGCAGAGTAGTGCGTTCGTTGCTAGGCTGCGGCTGTGGCTGCGTTTTGTGAAAGCGACTGCGCACGGCGGTGGCAATTTCGCAATCGCGCGCGCGCGTCTATTTCAGAATTAATGATTTCGCGCTGAAATCGTTAGGTAGGAGCGAGCCATTTGGAATTTGGTATTTTTAATTGATGATGTTGTGAGCGAGCGCGCAAAACATTGACCCACACATTGATTTGGTATGCAGCGCATACAGGCACTCACTAATGTATCTGTCAAATATATTTACATGGGCATTTTAAATGTCGGAAGTCGGCGGCGAAATCACTTGCGCTTTCAGTTGGCATTTTGAATTTGTTGTAAGTGAGATTTTTATTGTAGTTTGAAATAAAAAAAAATTCAATGTACGGGCGTAAGAAAAGTCTTCCCACACCAGAAAGTATCTTAAAAATTCGCATTATCCTATTAATGCGATTTTTCGGATTTAGGAAATACTTCAAAAATACATTCCATAATTTATCTGCATTCAGAAGTAAACGGTAAAAAAAAACAATAGCTGAGAGCGCAGCAGTCAAACACCGCTGGATGGTGCCATAAGGTCGACAGGTGCTCCAAGACCCACAAAACTAAATTAAATATGTCAGATTTAGATAATAAGCTAAAAATAAAAAATAAAAATAAAAAAACGAGAATTTCAAATGCTACAAAGTTAACCGTAAATTAACGACTTATGCGCTCGCATTCGCGCTTGCTTGCGCATAATAAGAATGATGACAAAAGAGCCCGAGGCTCTGGGCTCTGGAAACCCACATTCAAATACGCTCGACAACAACAAAAACAACAACAAAGACAACAACAAAAACAAGAGCAATCGACAAATTTCGTTTTCATTTACAACGAGAAGAAGAAATTTCCGATTTTATGCATAAATAAAACGATTCGTTAGCTCGATTATTCTATCCGAATTAAAATCATCGCATTTTGATGGAAGATTCGGACAAATTAACAAATACAAAAGAAACGATTATGGCTCGTTTTTTATACATAATAAATTTTTGTTGGTTTTTTTTTTTTGGAAAGGTTTGACTGATGACAACAATGGACGGTGACAGTTCAGTGATGAGCAGTGACTGTAATAAAAATTGGATTTGATTGATCCGAAACGAAAATGAAATGTTAATGGAGATACTCACACATTAACGCACACACATACACACACACAGGTACACATACAAGAGCGAAAAAAAGTAGAAGTCGCAGCAAAAGCTTGCAAGAAATTTAAATAAATCTATGGAATGCAATAAAAATTAAACAAGAAGACAACGAAATAGCAACAACAACAAAAGCAAAAATAATAAAAAACAAATTTAACAATAAATGAAAAGGAAGAGGAAGACGAATTTCAACAAATGAAATTGACTTTCTCCTAATATAATTAATTGTAAAACAGCAGCAGCAGCAGCGCCGCTTGGTCGCAGAAGCTGGCGCTGGCGTTGTATCGGCATCGGTATCGGTATCGTTGGTGGTGTGGTGTGGTGTGGTGGTATCGCTCGCTGGCCATCTAATAGATGCCACATACGCTGCGAGAATAACAATAACAACAGCAGCAACAACAACACAAATAAGTTTGTAGGTACAAGAAGAAGAAGAAGAAGAGTATATTGTTCACAAATGAATGCGGTTAATGTGGCGTTATGAGGTACAGGTTCAAATTGTTTATTAGCTGCCGCTGACAGTGGCGTCGCCTAGCTGGGGACCATTTCTCTTTCACTTTGAATTTTTATAGCTCAGTTAAAATTAATTACGATCTTAAAAATAAATCAAAACAAATGTAAAATTTAAGTTTACGGCACAGTAACGAAGAATGTAAACATTTTTTTTTTTTTTCAATAAACAATTTTTTATTAAAAATTTCGATTTTTCATAGAAAGTAATCGGATCAATAAAGAAGGCATGAGAAAGACTCAGGCTTGCCCAGTGATTGCACAAAAAAATGTAAACATCATTTAACTAACATTTTAAATAATACTTAAAACTCGTTTAAAGTTATTTAAATTGCTTATTTTTATTTGTTTAGATTAATATTAGAACTAACAATAACCATTCAAATAAACTTTTTTTTATAGAAATAATTCTTCAGATAATAAATATGTGCATTTAATCCAAACCGCATAAATTTGTTGGACTACGCCAATGGCCGTTGCGGTTGACTCCACAAACAAATCCGTAAGATACGCCCAACAATTTAGGTTCTTCTAATGGCACAAAGCGCGTCAAGTGAATCCATCCGTCGCTCAATGATCGCATAAGGCGAGGCGAGAAAAAAACACAGAAAACAAAAAAAAAATGTTTAAATGTTAAAAGCAAGAAAAGAAATCCAAATGAAAGTGAAAGAAAGAAAGAAGAAAAAAACGCGCATGCGTAAACGTATTTGCGCTTCGAACATTTGCTTAAGATAGTGAGTGGCGAGTGAGTGCTACATCTGTTGGCTATTGAGTATCCAAGAATTCCATGACGAATTTGGCAAAGTGAATTCGCGCAGCATTCAACGAAAAAAAAAAAAAACAACAAATGAAGATGAAGATGATCTTCGCACTTAATCTTAAAGATTGAATCGCACAGCCTGAGGTCACTTTCGAATTTCGAAAAACCATTTTCAACGCATTTCATTATTTATTTTTGCGATGCCTCCGGCTGGCCATCTTCTTCTTCTTCTTCCGCTTCTGCTACTGTCCATTTGGCACTGCTAACTGGCATGCGTAGAAAACGAAACTAAGCACGTTAATTTACATAATAAAATTAAGCAATAAAAACAACAACGTTTCTTGCCATTTATTAGATACTTTAACTAACGTAACGTATGTTGTTGTTGTTGTTGTTGTTTTGGCAATAAAGCAACGCTAAACGCTGTCATCGTCGTTTTGGGGCAATAAACTTTTCAGCAGCAACAATAACAACAACAGTATACAATAAAAACAAAAGTTGTTATAATGTTGTCGACAGCGAAATTAAAATTTGTGCTGTACAAATAAATGTACTTCATTTATTTACTACGTGTGAGAAATATTAGTTGGCCAAATGGTAGGCTGCAGTACACACTCTCGCACACATGCAATACAATACCATAACGAAAGTGGGCAGGCGGAAGGGCATGCTGCTGGCAACACCTTCACGCCATGAGCTATCACGACGGAGCCACGCATTTTGTGGTAATGCCGGGTCTTTTGCTTTCAATCTAATCTGCTTAATAAACACGAGATATTAGCCTGACAATTTAGAGGATATTTCGATAATTTGTAAACAATAGCAATGAAAATTTGTTAAAAATTTCTTTTATCCGAAATATTTTTTTTATATTGCCCACACAAGACAATTATACTATTAATAGAAAATGAAATTTTACCGCAATCAAAAGATAACGATAATCATATATAATATATTATCGCAAGCGTATATTAAATTAAGTCGTAAAGTCGATTTTAAAGATTTTAATTTTGACACACCCTACACTTTTTTTTTCAATTTTCATTGCATATTTTAGGGCACTTTTTAAATATTACCACCTTTGCAAAGAGCACAAAAGTTGCAGCGAGAGAGAGAGGACGACGGACGACGAACACATCATATGAAAATTGGAAAATTTGGAAGACGAAAAAGAGATATTTGTTTGGAAAATGTCGGAAAACTAAAATAAAATAATAATTACGACGCTTTTAGTCAACCGTGCGGGCGGGACGCAATTTTATTTTCTTTCCGCTTTTCCACCACTTTGGTATAAAAATTTACTTTTACCCTTTAAGAGGGGTAATCAAAATTTTGGTTAGTAAAAAAGTACTCCAAAATGAAACTAAAAGCTTTGATATAAATTGTAGCTAGTTTGTCATATACGAGATATCGGCATTATAAAATAATTGCCAAGAAGTTCCTAGTTAAAATATTAAAAAATAATAGAGGTATATAAAGATCAACATCCAATTGGGCCCCAAAATACAGGATGAGGGTTAAAAGTTACTAACACACAAATATTGTACAACCGTTATAGAAGTGAAAGAATATCAAATTATTTAAACTAACATTAAGAACGTACATAAAGTAATGATAAATTGTATTTTTCAGATAAGTAATTTTGCAGATTCATCCATTTTTTGTGCCTTAAAGCAAACAAGCAAAGAACAGTTCAACTTCGAGTGGTGCTTTCGAGAACATTTGTTGTTTTTCAGTTTGTGTTTCTTGTCGGACTTTTATCTTTGAACGTGGATTGTGGGTCTTAAGCACAAGCAATGTTGTCAACGCCATTTCAAGTTTTTGTGGTACGCATTTCTATTTAATTTGGTGGTTGTGGCTGTTAAAGTTGTTATTGTTTTTACACCCTACGTGCATTTTTATCTAAAGAGTATATTTAGAATGTCGGTTCAAACTAGTATATATTGTATATATCGAAATAAAAATCAACCAAATTCTCAACCATTTATGTTATGTTTTAAAAACTTGTGTTTGTTTTATTGACAATTTTTACTTTATATAATTTTTCACGTTATATAATTTTAGTTATATTATTCAAATTTTTTAATTATTAATAAAAAAAAACTTGTTTTTTTAAGAAAGAATTTGCTTAATGCTTGATTCAAGTAAAATTCTTATTATTGTTCCTAAATTGACAACAATAACTTTTAACTTTATTAATCCATTTGGAAAAAAACCCATTTCCATCTATGAAGGGTACCTTAGCTTCGGCCTTGCCTCACAATAAAAAGGTATAGCTAGATTCCATCCATTCAGGTTCTTTTTTAATTTGGCGTTTTTTCGCCACTTCTAAATTTCTCGTCGTTGGGAGTGGTTCGTCGTTTCTTCGGCCCAAATATTCAATAAAAGAAATCGTCTTGTGCAACAACAAATCGCACCGGCAGGCAGCTCAATATTTACATTTAAATAAGTAAAGAAATAATAAAAAAAGGTGAGTACTTCATAACATAAAACCACTTAGCAAATAGTATACTAGATGTAGAGTTAGTAAGGCAATTAGTTTATAAAAAATAGAAATCCAAAAGCTGCATTAATATCGTTTCTAAATTTAATCAAATTAAATCGATTGTTTAAATTCGCATTCATTAAATATGCAAATATATAAAGGCGCCCCATTTGACCTCCCCCGACTTTCTCTTTACTTAGTGTTAGGGACAAGCAACACACCTTCCGCCAAAAAAAAAAAAAAAAAGTCGTATGTTGTCCGAGAAAAGTTCCACGTATTAGTCTGTCAACATTTTGTTATTGCTAAAGGAAGGAAGGGAGGGAGGAGTAAGTGTGAATTTTAAGTATATGTATGCAAGTGTATGTATGTATAACTAAGTTCTGATTCCAAAGGTTAAAACACACAAATCAAAAGTCATCGTTGAACGTTTTAGCTTTATTTACTTTGCAGTTCAAATCGCTTGATCGGTTTAATGCGCAATTAATAGATTCATTTATTTATTTATTTTTTTATTGTTAAGCAAATCAGTTTTCCAAGTGAAAGTTTTCTATGTATTTCATTTAAAGAGATCACAGACGCCTGCACGCCCGCTCCCCTCGCCGCTTTACAGCCAGCCGGTTGGCCCTTGTGACATTTTTAGATGATACAAAACAGTGTTGCTTCTTGCGGAAAAATACATTCTCGTATTCTGTAGACTAATTGAAAATGTATTAAACCAAATTCAACTGAAAAATCAGTTATTTTTAACAGAGAGCCTAAGCAAAGCAGTCTTCAAAAATAATTTTCAACTAACCAACAAATTTATTTTTATTTAATTTATTTTTCAAATTTAATAACTTTGAAAATGTAAGTGGATTATTACAACATATTTACTGTGAGCTATATAATATAAAGAAAATATATTAAAAAGTTGTTTGTTTAATGTCTATTAATTTTATTAAAAACATTTTACCAAAGTGTTTCTTGAGCTTTACAGGTCCTACTTAAAAAAATTTATATACGACTAATAATGAAAAATATTTTAAGTGTGTAGACATTTGCACTGAACAAAAACTTGTTTAAAAAAATCCTACTTTGCTACTTTAAAGTAGTCGTTTTAAAAATGATTCAGTTCAAATATTTTTCAGTGGTTTATAAAATTTATTTGGGACCTGTGAAATCCAAGTCTGATTTTTTCTTGGAATCCTATCCATGCATACGAATTTCAATGGATACAAGAGAGCTACATAGATTTCTACTTGGAATATTGATTTCTCCAAAAATAATTAACGAAAATTTAATTAATCCAAGTAATAAATTAAATTCTTAATGCAGTTTTAATTATTCACATATGTATATATTTACGATAAATATGCTTTAAATGCTTTTAATTAAATATGCTTTATTATAGTTTCGAGCGATTTAAAGATCACCCCTTTTTAGGGAACCGAAACCAAAACCACATACAATGGCAACATTTATCACTGACCATGAAGCATTTGTGCGAAACGACGAGGAATCAGTAAAAGTTGCGAACAGCTGTTTGGGCACTGTGAGGCTAGGCAGACAGATAGACAGACAGACAGACATACACGATTGGACTGGGCTGATTGTATATTAAATAATAATCTGGGCGTGTGCGAGTGTGCGGACTTAAATTAATTTCAATCGTTGATAGAAGGCAAAAGTACGAACAAAGTTGCGCACTGATGTGGAGCTGTTAGCAAACGTTTATTGAAAAACTAACAAGTGTATTTATTAGAAATTACTTTTTACAAGAGCGAGCGTCTTATCAAAAGTACACACACACACACACACACGCACACTCGCATACGAATTTATATGTTCACAAGTGTGTGTGTGTTTTAAGCAACGCGATAAGCGAAACGAGATTTGTGATTGTTGAACGCTAAATAAAAATATTATAAAAATTTTCAAATCTTATCACTCAAATAAAATCGTCGTATTGGCTTGAATTTTGTTGTGTGAACATTTTCCATGAGTTGCATAATACGACAACAGCAACAACAAGAAAGGAGGCAACAGTCGACAGAATAACACTTTCAATACAGTGTATACTTCATTAAATTTTTTAAACACAATTAGTGCGTTCACTGGGATTATCTGTTTAGTGCTCGTCTGAAGAGGCTGTGTTCAATTTTGTCCAACATAAAAACTAAAGATTTTTAGTATCATTATTATTTATTGTTAAAAAAAACGCTAAATTTATCAACATGCAATCTTTGAGATTCGCTCGTTCAATGTCGCCTACGCTACTGCGTGGCTTTGCTGCAGTCATCATGAACCAACATTCTGGAGTAAGATTTGGTTACACTTAGTATGAGCAGTTTAAGCCTTTCATCGATTAAAAAAATAAACATATACAAGGGCATGTTGAAACTCACCGTTGCAATTAATTAAAAGTATTGTTATTTTAAAAATGTGAAATAGTCTAAACTAATGAGCCCAGACAAAAATTTAAAAGAACACCCTTTAAATAATAAAAAAAAAAATTCTCATCTGACAAATTACTTTTAAAATTAACGTCAAATAAGATCTTAAAAATAAAAAAATAAAATAAAACTTTTAAGATAATTCTTATTGAAGTGTCAAACTTACAATGAATAACACGAATCCCATATCTTCTCACTTCCAGATGGCAACCAAGATTCGCGCTGGACCCGTTGTTGACATTTTGGGCGATGAGATGACTCGCATCATCTGGAAATCGATCAAGGACAAATTGATTTTGCCCTTCTTGGACATCGAGCTGCACACCTACGACTTGGGCATGGAGTACCGTGATGAGACCAACGATCAGGTGACCATCGATTGTGCCGAAGCCATTAAGAAGTACAATGTTGGTATCAAGTGCGCCACCATTACACCCGATGAGAAGCGCGTCGAAGAGTTCAAGCTGAAACAGATGTGGAAATCGCCCAACGGCACCATTCGTAACATTCTTGGTGGAACCGTGTTCCGCGAGGCCATCACCTGCAAGAACATTCCACGCTTGGTCAGCGGCTGGGAGAAGCCAATTGTCATCGGTCGTCATGCTCACGCCGATCAATACAAGGCCACTGATTTTGTGGTGCCCAGCCCTGGAACGCTGACACTTACATTTACACCCGCTGCCGGTTCGGGAGGCGAAGAAATCAAACATGTCGTGCACGAGTACAAGGGTGCCGGTGTCGCCATGGGCATGTTTAACACAGATGCTTCGATAATCGATTTCGCACATGCCTCGCTTAAGTACGCCTTGGGACGCAAGCTGCCACTGTATTTGAGCACCAAGAATACTATTCTTAAGAAGTACGATGGTCGCTTCAAGGACATTTTCGAAGAGATCTACCAGAAGGAATACAAGGCCGATTATGAGGCTGCTGGCATCTGGTATGAACATCGTCTCATCGACGATATGGTCGCTTATGCCATGAAGTCGGAAGGTGGCTTTGTATGGGCCTGCAAAAACTACGATGGCGATGTACAATCGGACTCTGTTGCGCAAGGTTACGGTTCACTGGGACTCATGACTTCCGTGCTGATTTGCCCCGATGGCAAAACCGTTGAGTCGGAAGCAGCGCACGGTACCGTGACACGTCATTACCGCATGTATCAACAAGGCAAGGAAACATCGACCAATCCCATTGCATCGATCTTCGCCTGGACACGTGGTCTATTGCATCGCGCCAAGTTGGACGACAACGAAAGTCTGAAAGTATTTGCCGAAACATTGGAGAAAGTGTGCGTCGACACCATTGAATCGGGACACATGACCAAGGATTTGGCTATCTGCATTAAGGGCATGAATGGTGTGCAGCGCAGCGACTACATGGAGACTTTCGAATTCATGGACAAATTGGCCGAGAACCTGCAGAAGGCGTTGAAGGCTTGACTGGCCGAACGCGAAGACAAGAACGTCGATGAGGGGGATGCCAAGAAATCTCATCTATAAGATGTGACATAGTTTATTTTCGGCGGACCTTCTCGTGGATTAGTCATTCGTACTCACATCACTCAAACTCAGACACACAATACATTTTACTCGTACATGAACCAGATCCAATCTGTGCTTTTATAAACGCAAAATAAATTAATGTTTTTATACAACTTTATGTATGGAATGATTTTTTTCACTGATTTAGTACGTTGAGATTATTACTGGTTTTTAACTACAATAAACATTCGGCATAAAAATCGGAACTGGTAAAAGGGCAAATACTTTTGCCAACCATTTGTGGTAAGCACATCTTTTGAAATCGATTTATAATATTAAGCTTTAGAAATTGTTAAGACATTTTTACGGCGTTAGGAAATCTGAACATCTCAGAATTTTGCTTTAGATGTAAAAATAATTTTTGTTAATGTCAAGAGAAATAATGCCAAAAAATTTAAACAAACTGTTTCCTGCACTGCTAAGCTCAAAAGTTCACTTACACTTCCAACGTATTTCGCATTTACTCACTTCCTGATGGCAACCAAAATCCGCGCTGGACCAGTTGTTGACATTTTAGGAGATGAGATGATGCGTATCATCTGGAAATCAATCAAAGACAAATTGATTTTGCCCTTCTTGGACATAGATCTGAAAACATACGATTTGGGAATGGAGAATCGTGACAAGACCAGCGATCAAATAACCCTCGATTGTGCCGAAGCCATTCAGAAGTACAGTGTCGGTATTAAGTGCGCAACCATAACACCCGATCAACAACGCGTCGAAGAGTTCAAGCTTAAGAAAATGTGGAAATCGCCCAACGGCACCATTCGCAACATTCTTGGCGGAACTGTCTTCCGCGAAGCCGTAACATGTAAGAACATCCCACGCTTGGTCACCGGCTGGATTAAACCAATTGTCATTGGACGTCATGCTCACGCCGATCAATACAAAGCCATTGATTTTGTGGTGCCCAGTCCAGGTGCACTGACACTTACATTTACACCATCAACCGAAACGGGAGGTAAAGAAATTGAGCATGTCATACACGAGTTCAAGGGTGCCGGTGTTGCTCTGGGTATGTTCAATACAGATGCTTCGATCTGTGATTTCGCACGTGCATCTTTGAAGTATGCTTTGGCACGCAAACTGCCGCTGTATTTGAGCACCAAGAATACTATTCTAAAGAAGTATGACGGTCGCTTTAAAGATATCTTCGATGAGATCTACCAAAAGGATTACAAGGCTGACTATGAGGCTGCTGGCATTTGGTATGAACATCGTCTAATTGACGATATGGTCGCTTATGCCATGAAATCGGAAGGTGGCTTCGTGTGGGCGTGCAAAAACTACGATGGCGATGTACAATCGGACTCTGTTGCGCAAGGTTACGGTTCACTGGGTCTCATGACTTCTGTACTAATTTGTCCCGATGGGAAAACCGTTGAGTCGGAAGCAGCGCATGGTACCGTGACACGTCATTACCGCTTGTATCAACAGGGTAAGGAAACGTCAACCAATCCAATTGCATCGATCTTCGCCTGGACACGTGGTCTATTGCATCGCGCCAAGTTGGACGACAACAAAAACCTTAAAGTATTTGCCGAAATGTTGGAGAAAGTGTGTATTGACACAGTTGAATCGGGGCATATGACTAAAGATTTAGCTATTTGCATTAAGGGCATGCATGGTGTGCAGCGCAGCGACTACATGGAGACGTTTGAATTCATGGACAAACTGTCCGAGAACCTGCAGAAGGCTTTGAAGGCTTGACTAAAAGCGGTAGGACAAAAGCATCAATGCAGAGGATAGTACATCATACATGTACATTTAGCCGCATTAAATGTTTTGTATTTACTTTGTTTAATGCCGCAATATTCACTCACCACAATTAATAAAATATGCTTAATTCATAAACTAAATTTTAAAATCGATTTTTATTTGGGTGTGGGTCGGCGTGAAGGCACGGCAGAATACGTTAGAACATTTAGTAATACGTCAGTTCAAATCGATTTGGTCACTTGTAGGGCAACAGAAAATATGAACAAACAAAAAGAAGATCAAGTATTTCCTACTCATGAAACATTCAAAACTTTGCTGTAATAGAAGTATATTTGATTGTGTCCAATATCTGCTTATTTCAACAATGAAAATCTGTCTTCATTTTCATATTTCGGTTGCCCTAATTATGTGTAGAAATTTGTATTTTTAATACTCGGTCAACTAAGTATAAGCAACCCCCTATGAAGGGTCCTTAACCCCAGCACACGTTTTGCCATCATCGGTAACTACTTTTACCATAAAAGCTCAATACGCAATTCAAGCAAAACAACATTTTCACAAAGTGTGTTTCCTCATTTATTGTTTCCTCCTCTTTACCAACATTGCCGACACTCAATAATGCATTTTAAGGGCTTCTATTGAGCCTACTGGCGAATTGCTCTTTATTAGATTTGACCACTGTAGTTTGTTATAGTATTATAGTCTTCCTGTGTCTTTCAAACGTACAACATGTCACAACGGTCTAGAGCCCAACCACAACGACAGAAATATCGCTAATTAAATAAAGCGTTAAAAATTAAAAGTTCCTTCTAACAATTAAAGAAGGTACATCCACACACCAAATGTCTATCAAAATTAAGACGCCCTTCACTTGCCTACTGTTTGTCCTGACATTATCGCTGTTTGATTGGGTCGTCACCTATCCGGGCAATAGTTATCGTGATTTGGATATTTGCAATCATTGGAATGGACGGCGTCATTTCCTTGAACTGGGAGAGAGGGGAGATTTGCATGCACGCAATGTAACTACATCGGCATTTCGAGTGCGTAGTTAAATACAACAAGTACCAAGTTTTATTAAACTCATAGCTTTGTCAATTCTAGAGCACGCTGTTCTCACCCACGAATACTAACAATAACCCGTTGAACCGTACGAACACTGATATTTGGTACCAGTGCAACCTCGAGTTGGTCACTTGTGCCGAGTGTGTGATACGCATAACCTTTACACATGTTAATTTTTCCAAGACATGTGACCGAATTACCAACACCGGCGTTGGAAAGTCTTCTATGTGCCCCTGTGAACATATACAATTCTCGGAGCCACCTTACGATACCACCATTTCGGGTCAGGAATTTTGTGGCGATGGCAAGGTCTTCCGCAGCAGAACGCGTACGCTTCTGTTGAAGTTCTTCTATCGTGCCACAAATAGTCATGTCTTCTCGTTGCAGTATTTTTCAGAGCGTAGGTTTTTGAACGGGGCTTAGTTGTTTCCAGAATCAGTTGAATCTATTTTAATGTTGTGATATTTACAGGAAATGTTAAGATCGTCAGCGGATCACCAAAACAGTCGATCATTAGTAACTACTCTTCTAAAATTATGCCTCAAGTTATATCAACACCTTATTTCCCAATGCCATACCCTCGGGATTATGGCATCGAACACATTCTTACCTGTGAAGCGGAGAACTGTCAGGTGCGTTTGGATTTCACCGACTTCCAACTGGGACTTACATCTACTTTGGAAATCTTTGATTCGAATGGGCAAATGTTGGACTCATATACAGGCGAACACTTTCGGCCGCCTATTACAATAAGCAGTGGCAAATCGTTGTTATTGCAATTTCGTGGCAATGGCGTTACGGGCACTGGATTCCGCGCAGAAATAACTTTTGTGCCATCAAAACTTTTGAAGGAGGATCGATTAGTTTCGTATACAGGTAAGCAAAAGATGTATCTAATTACACTTCAGGGTTTTCGCTTGCGACCTACTCGTGCATATTGATTTTTGCTTAATTTGAACGGAGGATTTTGTGAACGTTGTATTTCTATCAAGTGTTATCTAGCGCTCCAATGCGTTGATAATGTTTAAACATATCTTCTTTAATGTATTCTCGCCAATTCCCCAGACTGTGGCGGTATGGTTTCAGGACCTGGTGGCGCTATTACAATGATGAACATGATCGAGAACACAACAGACGTCAGACTCTACGACTGCATTTGGATAATAAAACCAGGCAATAATTATATGATGATGAAGACACACATCTCACTAAGGGTGGAAGAGTTTCATGGCATGGCTTCGCGTTCTGATTTAACTATTCGTCAGGGTACCACCTCCGATGCCATAGAAATAGAGAATGTCGTGTGGCCTAATAATGGCATGAGTAAAGAGAGCCACATAGTGCCAATACTAACGGGATACTATATCCGGCTGCGTGGTGTTTTCGGCATGTCATCCAAGTTGGCGATTGTCTACAGTGTTTTTAATTATTTGAGTAAGTAGATAATATTTCCGTTTAATTAATAAAAAATAAACAATTTGTTTTTCAAACATAGATTGTTATATTGGATCGGAGTTTCTTTGTGGCAACAATCACTGCATCTCTATTCGCCTGCATTGCGATGGATTTGATCATTGCGGCGATGGAAGTGACGAGCCGGATACCTGTGAGGAAGACTGGGCTCATTTGCAAAACGATCGTCGTTGGTATTCACACAAGCCTAACTATTATTTTCCAAAAATGGAACAATATCCTGATTTGAAGACAGCGACTGGAATCTTTATTATAAGCACATTGGGAATATTTGCAGTGCTATCCGGCTGGATGGTAATATTGTATAGAATGGGCGTTAGGGCACGTCACCAACGCGAGCTTCAAAATCACTTGCAAACCATTAGTGAGCTATTGGGTAAGTAACTCGAATGAAATATTATACTTTTTATATACGTAATTAAATTTTCTCAACAAGATCGGCAAGAAGAACATCCGCCAGACGAACCACCCAGTTATGAAGCACCACCAGATTACGAGGAGGTCATTAAGATCGGCATGGAACAAGAATTGCGCGAACCACGTCAACGACATAGACGACATCACCGCCGACATCGAGATCATAGCTGCGGCAATTCGTTGGCTTCGCAACAGCAACCTAGTGTTCCGATACATCATATTTGTGATCTTCCATCGACTTCAGCTGCTGCAATGGCTCATGCTGCCGCTGCAGCTCATACTATTGCCGATGGTACGGCTGGACAAGATGGCAGTGTGCAGATGCTCGCCAATCGGGTGCTGCTGGCCACTGCAGTTTGTGGTAAGTAACACTTAATTTTTTTAATAATTTCAAAGAGACAGTTGTCACTGATTGAAAACAAGAATCACGTTTGCAGGCGCTGCAGACGCGTCTCAGCAAGGGCGCGGGGCCACACCAAAAACAGACTGCATCTGTAAGGCCTTGGGGACTACAACGAGCCCGCCATCGATACCCGCTGGGTGTGAACTATCCCCAACCTTTGCATCGGAACAGCAACAACAGAACCCAAACACAACGAGCTCGTAATTTTGTTTCACACTATGGTCAAATAAGAATGTTTCAAAAAGTATAATTTCTTCTTAGCTTTGGCACATCCAGTCAACTTGAGGAGCGTACCGACGAGTTTAGAGATGACTCGCTCAATATATCATTCTCTTTAGCTATTCCACAGTCTGCGCCCACAGTAACCAGCAGCGGCGGAGAAGTCGGTAAGTCATTCGCAAAAAGTTATGACCTATTTTTTGCGCATATTATTCAACGCTTTTCCAGGCTCAGCACGTCCAAAGAGCACTAGTAACTGCACCGAACATACCTATCTTAAACGTTCGTGGATTGTGGTTAATAATGGCGAGCAAAATTACAAGGTTCAACGGCTACGTCATACGTTTTCCTCTCCTGAAGCTTTTCCCACAGATGCAGCCTCCTATTATCCAGATGTTCCGAGCTACGGAACGAATTTACCATATGACCGGTGAGTCTATAGTAATCCATTGTTAACCGTTTATTTAAAAAAAAACATTTTTAATATTTCTTCGAACTGTACTTTTATACTAATTTAAACATCTTTCCGATTTAGAAGCTTTTTTCTTAGCAATGCCAGCAACTTTGGCTCCGAGTTGTCTCGCGATCCCTCTTCCAACAGCATTAACCAGAAGCGTCATCAACAGATGTACCAATTTCATCGTTGCGCAGTCCTACACAGTGGCGGTGGTGGTGACGGTGTCAGTGGCGTAAGCGACGACAGCAGTGAAAACACTCTGCCTAAAATACACCAAGCGTCTTCTGCGGCTTACGTAAATAGCTCTAATAAACTTCACGCGAACGCGATTAGCAGCGGCAAACAACAATTGCTACTCTATGAGATTGACAGTGATTGCGATAAAAATATTTCATGTTTCGGTTCGGTTAATAGACCATTTCGCAGACGCAGTGGTGGCCACATAAGACGTCATGTACGCAGTAAATCTTTTACAAACACCGAAGCTAATGACTTTAAATGTCCGAAGTCGGCAACACGAACTATGAGACGCAGCACCTCTGCAGATTTGTTGATGCGTCTGAGTCCGACACCGCCCCAATGGGAAATGGATTATAATGCCGACGCTAATGAATCAAAAATATTTATTATCTAAATTTCAAGTTGTAATTATAGTTGATAGTCGATATGCGAATAATTGTCAGTGGAAAAATCTGGTGCAGATCTTTTTTATGGTATGATTAGTATTAAATAAATTAACTACTTTTATCACTTATTAAAAAATATCACCACAGAAATATGTTATCGATTTTTAAACAATATTTTTTGAATAGTGGGCGTATTTTTTTTTATATTTGTCTTAAGCGGAACATAACACAATAAGGAAAATGTCAACACTTTATATTAAATGGTTCTGAACGAATATGTTAACGGGAAATACTCCAATCGAAAATAGTAGGCGTGGTCATGGGCTAAAAGCATAAAAGTCAGCAGCTCAATATTTATATTTCTTTCTATCTCATCAACACCGCTAGAAGATTTCTTAAATCATCTAAAAAATCCGCTATACTCTCATTTTTATATGATTAAAAAAGAAACTATAGTTCATGTTGATTTTTTTTTTTTTTGTATTTTGATATATTGTATATATGTATGTATTATTGTTTGTAAGGTTTTGAAACGTGTATATGCCTTTCCCAAAAAAGCTTCAGGAAAAGGCCGAAGCGGTACATCACAAAAGCGTGTATTTGGGAATGTATAAATAATGTACCCAGCTTAAATATACTTTATGGTACTTTACGATATTATTATTATTTTCTAAAATAAAAAAGCACCTGCGAAATGCAATCAAAAGATGTAAGGTGTGATTAAAAAGAGAATAGTTTCTGGCGCAATAACTACAAGGTTTACACTGGATTACGAAGCGTCTATATAATAAGATTATGTGTAGCTGTGTGTATGCGTGTACATAAAGTGTGCCATGCAATTATTAATATTTTTATCAAGCGATTTCAATTAAATCTGGGAATGCAACTGCTGCTTTAGTTGGTTGTCGTTTATAACGACGCCTTTGACACTTGCGCCTGTGGTGTCCTGAGGGCCGACAATGTTGCGCAGACTGTCAATGCTATTGCGTAGCTTAGCTGTCTGGAATTTAGCTGGCAACTTGGGTGATCCGCCCAATGAAAACGCCTTAAATTCCTGTATGAGAATAGAACAAATTCAAAAGAGAAGAATATTGCAAGGAAAGACGGGTACTTCGATTGTATTCAACTGGGTGTGGTGTGGTGTGGTTTATTTTATTTTTTTAAATATATGTTTATATGTATATATGTTAAAAGAAAGTTTCATAAAAACGAAAGAAAAATTCATAGAAACAAAAGAAAATTTCATAAAAACAAAACGAAAACGCTTACAATTAATTTCAATAAATACATAAAAACGTTTTGCCACTAAAAATTAATATTTGTAGGCGTAAATCAAATTATGTGATTTTGTGTCCATTAATTAATGTACGAATACATTAAACTTGTAGGGTTATAGCAAACTTAACTAATATCAAAACCTAAAAATAAGTATAATCATAAAAAATAAGGAACGTACGAATATGAACTTTTAAAATGAATTCTTTTTGAGAGCTTCTGATTTAACATTGATTCACTAATTTTCTTGTCGATTGGTGTCAAAATCTTAAACTATTCTTTTATGTATAATACTAATTTGTAAACTATGTATTGTTAAAAAAAAAACGAACTTTGTATTCGCACATTCCCAAATAATGTTTGAAACATAAAGGTAAACGAATAGTTCCGACAAAAAAAAAGAAACAAGCGCAATAGAGATTGTCATGAAATTCGAAATGCCGCCAAAGAACAACGGAAACGATATGGGGAAAAATAAAAATTTAAAAGAGAGAGTGCCGCTTGTGTCTTGCCTATGCACTTATGCTACCTGATTACTGCTTGGCGAATTCGTTTCGCTGCCCGCTGTCGAGGACGACGAATGCTGTTGCATATACGACTGGAATGTAGCTGTCGGTTGTGCTTCGCGTTGACTGCGCGTTGATACCTTCTCCTGTAGCGAATTGAATGTCTTCGAGAGCCACGGCTGCCAACTGTTGCGATTTCCGCCTTGTTGCATATCAGAGAGCGTTGTGCTCAGCTGATGATTTAGATCTTGATTTTTGCATTCAGCTTCAACTTGCGCCAGCTTTGCTTGCGCTAACTCCAGTTCCAGTTCGCGTATGCGTTGAGTAGCGGTGTTTAGTGGATCGAGTGGGCCTAAAGGCGCTTCATTTGCATTGCGATTATGTACGGAGAACATGTTGTCGCCGTTGGGTGATGTAGCGCACGTGGCGGCACTTTTACTACCGGCATTGTCCACCTGTTGAGCGCAAGTTTTGCACTTTGAGACAATGTTCTGCACAAGAAAATAGATACAAATAAATTAATAATAATAATAATAATAATAGAAATTAATAGATTTGAAATATCGAGAATTTTTATAAAAGATACAAATTTTTAACTCAAACTTCGTTTGTTAAACAAAAATTAATACGTTTTCAAAATAAAAAAAAAATGTTTATTGTATTGAAATTTTAAATGATTTACCATAACAATTCCCAAATTCTCGTTAAGTGTTGTCATGTCCTGCTCTAGTCGCTGTATAATCTGTTTGTAGTCCTGTATTATGCCTGTGTGTTTGCGCTCCTTTTCAACGGCGCGCAATTGTGCTTCGCTTAATTTTTGCAGCAACGAATCAATTTCCGCCTGTAATTTACGACGTTCTTCACCGAAACGATTCTCGTAGACTTGTGCTTCTTTTTCGAGACGATCCTTGTGCTGTTTCTTCAGCGTGAATTCCTCCTCGTACTGTTTGAGTTTCTTGATTTTACGTTCGCAAGCCGCTTTCATAACGCGACGCGCCTGTCCCGAGCTTCGACATTTTTTCGGCAACGTAACGCGGAAAAACTTAAGGATACCCTCAAAATCGAGTTGTCTCAATTCGGCCTCACAAATTGACAGCAACGTAATGGCTACTTGAAAAAGTAGCGGTACGCCGTCGAGTAGAAACACGTCGAGCACGTGAAAGACAAAACAAAGCGGAAAACGCGCCGTAAACAGCGTAAGGAACCACTGTGATGCATACATGTGCGTCTCGATGCCGCAAACGAGAAAATGTTCGTGCAGTTTGGGCAATTGATCTTTGATCAGGCGATCGAGTTGATATAGGCGCAGATAGAGCACCTCGAAGCCTTGCTTGTAGAGGTCGCGTAGGCCGTAGTCGTACATGAGGGCGACTAGCACGCAGAAGGCGTCTTCCTCGGGCATCTTTAAGAGTAGCATAAAAACAACATATGTAAAAAAAGAACAGATCATTGACTGACTAAGGAGGTCGGACGGTAAACTTACGTGTAATAGCAAACTGGCCGCAATGAAACTCAGACCCTGACAGTAGCCGACTTCACTGTCGTATACGGCATACGCCTTTGAGACTTTGAAAAGCGCATCTTGTCCTGAAATATAAAATTATTAAAATTTTAATTTTTAAATACACAAAATTTATAAAAACTAATTAGAAAAAATAAATTTAAGAATTCATCCTTTATAAAGAAATTTACAGAAACACGTTGCTTAGAAGAAAATATTGCTAAATTCAAATTCAATTTACCTGATCCACCCTGATCCTTGAAACATTTGTGCGCCGGAAAAGTACGATGAATGTCGCGTTGTATAACCGTCTCGCACTTTGTTTCCTGCGAAAGCAAAAAATAAATTGAGTTCAAACAAAAATCACACACGCACAAACCTTTGTCAAGAGCGTCTTGTACATGTCATTCATTTCCATTTTACCCTCGACATTGGCCAACTTTTGCCAGATCTTCTCACGCAGCGCCTCAGGAACGCCCAAACGCACTAACGATGCCAAATTTTTTGGTCGTTTCTCACCATCCCACTCCTTGAGTATCGGATCCCATTCATCGAGCGTATCCTGCGAACAATCTTTTGAAACTTCACCGGTGCCGGAAAGTAGCGGCTCATCGCCGTCGGAACTATGATCGGTGGCGCAATCATCTTCAATCGAAGCAATCGAAGCAGAGCGAACCATGCGCGATAAATTATTCATGCCAAATTTGAGCAAATACGATGAGGAAGAGCCGCCACCGCTGCTGGTCTGCTGTGGCGGTGCCAACTGTTCACCGGTAATTTCCTCTGAAGGATCAATAGAGCTCACCTCCCAGCTAAATTCGTCCGTGGTACGCTTAAGATGCAAATAGAAGCGCAGTGTCATCGGACGCTTCGAAATAAAATGATCCATGATGCGCAGTTCGCCCGGCGACTGAATCGTTACGGGTGTCTCGATGACAAAGCGCACTGGTTCCTGTATGCCGCGCATCACAATGTCCACGGCAACGGTGAGATGTGTACGCGACGCCTCCATATTTAGCGGTTCGAATGCCTTTTCATTAGCCTTCCATTCAGCGCGTATGTAATACGGATTGAGACAGAGCGGCACCGCTGGCATTGTGCCTGCCGTGGTGGTAGTGTTGACGGACGCATTATCCGTACCGCCAGCAGCTGTGCCAGGTTGTTGATAACCCATGCAAACGAGATCGATGAGCTGCATATCAGCTTGACGCACCAATTTCCCTGGACTGAGCAGCACACCAAAGCAACGTTCGATAAGCAACGGCTGCAAAACGGTTGACGGCGTCTGACGCACTGTGATGTAGACTTCTTTGTCTGTGTTGGCGCGCAACTTAAAGCAGCTACGATCACGTGGCACTGCTGAATACGAATTTTTGGCGACCTTTTCGCGTATTTCTAGTGAAACAATAAATTCATAGCCGGCGGTATTGAGCGGATTGCCACTCAGATCGGATGTGACCGAGTTGATCATATTGCTGTCCATTGCCGACGTGATGCTGCAGGTCATGCTGGGCGGATAGGTTTGAAAAGCCTTTTGGAAACAAGCTTCAGAGCAGAAAGGAAAGAGTAATCAAAAAATTTTCTTTCAATAATATTAATTAAAAAAAGTCAATATTTTAATTAAATTTTACTTAAGATTTTAACTGAATTGTATTGAATATGTGCATTTATATGTTTCAAAATTTCTAAAAATGTATGTACATGTATTGCTACTCACCGCTGACTTGGTTGACCGCTTCCGGTATATGGCAACGGAATACATGGCACTGAAACAGCGAATCGCCATGCAACCATGTAAAAGCAAAGCAGCCGTGCTCGACTGTCTCGACAGGACCGCGAAAATATAAAATAATGCTTTGGATCTCATAAGTGGCGATGACAGAATTTGCCTCGGCATCGTGAAGACTGTCGAATAAAAAATAAATAAATTAATTAATTAGAAAGTATTTAAAAAAAAATTTAAATATTTACTGATTACAAAAACACTTACACAACCAACCCCTCCGAACAATTGGGTATGCTAATCGAGATCTTTAGGCCGGCAGAAGAGGCGCCGCTGCCGCTATTCAAAGCGCTCATGATGCGATAAACATCGATTTCTGATTTTGGTGCATTAATGTTGGCAGCGCCTAAATAGGTGACGCCGGAGAATATGGTGCAACCCTGATCAATTTCTGAAACTTTGTTTAATTTATAATTTTTATAATGAAGTTTGTTTTTAATGCATTTAATTTTTATGCACGCTATTGAATTCATTGTAAAAGCGTATTTACCTTCGTCGTCGGTGTCGTTCTTTTCGGGTTTCATGCGATCCTGTTTCTCTTCAACGCAACCAGCGGGACTAGCATCAATGCAATCATAGAAGACCGATTGGCCAACGCGATTATGCTCCGAGGCGGTCGAGGCATCATCGCTTTTTGGTGTCGTCAGCGTATAATCTGTAGTATGACGATGTAATGACTGCGTTTTCATAGTCACTCCTGTTGCTGCTGCTGCACTGCCGTGTTCGTTATTGCTGTCGGGCGGCACTAAAAGCGCTGGACTGGACGTGCTTGCAAGTGGTAGCGTAAGCGACTTTTGTTTAGTGTTTCCGCTGTTAACGTGCGCTGCGGAAATAATTATTGTATTTAGGAATGTCTTTTATTGATAGAAACAAAACAAGAAAAAGTGAGAATGTCAACAAAATTCAAGAAATAAGCGTCTGTCTGTTCGCGCTGACACAGTTTTCGTGTTGGAATGGGCGTTTCGTTTGCTTTGTTGTTTGTGTTGTCATGGAACCAACTGTTTTTGTTTGTTTGTTTTTTTTTCTTCTTTTATTTATTTTTTATTTTTTGTTGTTGTTATTGTTATTGTTAGTTGGCAGATGTTTTCTTTGTTTTAGGTAGAGCACCCTACGCCGATTAAGAAGGTAAGGTAATTAGGCGAAAATGTACGCAATTATGTGGTCATTAAATTTTTTAGAAAAAATAAACATATCCAACGTCTGTTATGTAAGAAAATTAAATTTTCATTTTTTTTTACTTGTTGTTTAATCAGAAAAAATAAGGCTAATATCTTATTTACTAAGCTTATAAATTTTTATTGTAAAAATCATTAAATAACTGAGGAAGGAGCTTTAAATTTTACAACATAAATATTTAATGTAGTTAAGTGTGGGACTACATTTTTTTAATTTAAAGCATCTGTTATGATTTTTATAATAGCTTCTACCTACGTCCCTAACAATCAATTAAGCTAAATTAAACTAAATTGTAAAGATATAACTTTTAATTAACAATCACCTAATAAAATTGTGTATATATAGGTATATAAAAGTAAATACTTCAAAGTTACCTCCAACTGCAGCGTCATCGCCGCCATTGTCTCCATCTTTTTCCAATTCGAGATCACGCAATGCGTCAGTCATTTCGTGTCGTAAATCCGATATATTTCGATTATTAGCAATGTCCAGTGTCGGTGATTTGCTGTGAGCAGAAGCCGTTGCTGCTGCGCTTGTTACCAAAACAATGGCCTGATTGTTGTCACCACCGCCGCCGCCGCCACCACCTCGCCCCTGTTGCTGTTGTTGTTGATGCTGGGACAACGACTCAATAGGCGTGGCAATGTTGCTGTCTGTTACAATTTCGTATTCGCCGCTTGTCGTTATGGAGGATTCGGACGATTTTGTGCTGAGATTATCGTCCATGACGTGTGTCGTTATTTGAGTTTGTATGTATGTGGGCGTGTTTATGTTTAGTGGGCGTGGGACGGTGTTTCGAATTATTGTAAATGTTGCGAGTACTCTGCTTCTGGTGGTTTGCAGTTGCGTCAATTTTTATGGTGCCGCCGAAGTCATGATCGCTGCCCCAATCGAAATTGGATGAGAAACGACTGCGTAGAAAAATATATACATATATATCAAATAGACACAACAAAACAATTCTTGATTACAAAACGAACGAAGACGAAAAACAGTTTAACCCGTTTTCCTCCTCCCACAACTTTGTCAATGCAAACCGATTTTTCGATTTTATACGCAAGCTCAAATTTAAATCAATTAAAAAATGTATTTAATTGATTAGAAAAACGAGCCAACTAACTTCTTTGTTTGGCAAATCGATGACGAATTGCGGTCAGCGTTGGGTTGCCCTTTTGATTTTGGGGGGTGGTGGCGCCCACTGTCAATTGTCAGTTTCATCACCTGCGAACTATTTTTTTACATACAAAATGGATTCTTTACCTTTTTTTTAAATCCACTGGTAAAAGTTTATTGTTATTTTTTTCGTAAATTTTGTTTATTTATAATAAGTTTTTGTTTATTTTTAATTTGTATTTGCACAAAACTCAAACAAATAATATTTTCTCCTCTTTCTATTATTTTCTTTTACTTTTCGGATGTTTTTTTTTGGATAAGTTTGGAAAAGCGCAGATTATTGAAAAAGTAATGATGACTGTTTCTTATTTACGAATTGTATATCAAAAATAAATTCCGGTGACGCAACAGGGCGACTTTATATCAAGATTTACTAAACTTAATAGTTTGCAGGGTGACTACAAAATATATTATTATTTTATTGACTTGGCAGCATTGGCAGCTGTCAAAAATCTGCACGCTCTTCCAAAAAAAAAGTTACCACGCGCGAGGGTTATGTGCGTGTGAATAAAAACTGAAGAGATTGAAAATTTAACTGAAATTTAATTAAAGTACGCCGTAAGCCTTTTTATAACCAAACCAGCAACATGTGGCCCCGCTTTGGCATCAAAATCGGCAACAGCACACTCTGCATCGCTTACGTCAAAGCGGACGGCAAGGCGGAAGTTATCGCCAATAAGCAAGGCGATCGTACATCGCAGGCCTGCCTACTCTGGGATGGCGATGAAATCGAATGTGGCCTAACGGCAAAGCAAAAAATGGCCGCACGTCCCAAGCAAGCAGTCGCAAACAGTTTTCAACTGCTGCTGCCCGCAACCGAACTCACCGACGATAAGATTGCGGCGGCATGCAAAGAAATCCCAAGCGAATACGACTCGACGAGTCACAAGTTTCAATTGCGCTACACCACCTACGACGACAGCGACAACGAAAAAGAGGTGACGCGTGAGCTAAGCGCCTTCGATGTACACGTACAACTGCTGCGCTCCGAATTGGAATTGGCACGTCAATATCTCACCGAAGAAAATGCTTCGGAAAAGCCAATTGTGGTGCTCTCGATTCCAAGCTACTACCCGTCAAAGGCGTGCGCTCAACTTGCAGCTGCTGCAGAAGAAGCTGGCTTTCATGTTGCTCAAGTTATTGCAGAGCCCACGGCCGCCGTTCTTGCCTACGACAGCATTACGGAGGCATCGGCCAACGGCACCAAACACGTGCTAACCGTCAAAAGCGGCGGCTTGTTCAGTCACTTTTCGCTGTATTCGGTGCGCGATGGACTCTACACGGAGCTCGACTCTTACGGACCCTTTGCTGTCGGTGGCCGTCACTATAACGAGGCCTTGGTACAATTCATCTGCGAAGAGTTTAATCGCAAGTACAAACTCGATCCGCATGAAAGTCGTCGTTCGTTGGCGAAAATTCGAACTGCCGCCGCCAACTGCAAACATATTCTGACCTCGTTGCCCACCACCCAATTGTACATTGATTCGTTGATGGACGGTGTGGACTTTAATGCGCAAATGTCGCGCGCTCGCTTCGAGAGTTTAATACAGCCGGTGATTGCGGGCTTTATGCAGACGCTGGGCGAGTGTGCAGAAAAAGCGGTGAAGCAACATGGCGTTGCCATCGATGCCATAGTGCTGCTCGGTGCCACCATGCAGGTAAGAAAGCTTAAAATATATAAAGTAAAGTATTAAAAACTCTACAGCGTTTCTTTAATATTGTGCCTAAGGCTAGATACAATATGAAAAAATATATAGTTAACAATGTATGCAAATAAATGCAATTTAAATATAATTTTTATAGTTTTTGTTATCAAAAAAATTATTTTTAATAAAACTAAAATTTTCACGATCATAAGTATTGGGTGGGAAGTGTTTGAGTATTTGGAATAATTTTGTTGTTATTGTAAAATTTTACCCCAAATACTTTAATACGAGACCGAATACTCGTGATCGTGAAAATTTTATGAAAATAGATTAAAAAATATATAATAAACTTCAATTTTAAAAATCAACTAAAAGTTTAGAATTGTGGATATTAAATATTTAATTATATAGTTTAAAATGATGTTTATAATAAAGACCGAGTATTAATAATATTGTATATAAAAACTTCGTTTATCAAAACGATTAGAAACAAACTTTGTACTAATCAAGCTTATTATCTTTTTTATTGCAGATACCCAAACTGCAGGCCGCAATTGCCGCTCGCTTCCCGGACGCTCAGCTACATGCGTCCCTCTCCGCCGACGAAGTAGTCGCCGTTGGATGCGCCAAACAGGCCACATTTCTAGTTGACCCGCAAGCGCAACAGCTCCAACAGGCCGAAGAGTGTTTCTGTTCCGAGGACGAAGTACTCATTTGGCATGGCGAAGATGAGACTCAAGCACAGGTGCTGATCGGCAAGGGCACTCTACTGCCCAGCACGGTGCAGTTGGACGTGAAATTATCGGCTGCCGCTGAGAATTCAGAAATCTTTCGTTTACGCTCGGGCGCGCAGGTTAATGAGGTTTGCTTGAAGGGCGCTGCACCGGTTGAGGGCGGCGTTTTTCGCATTGAGGCTGATATTGGCTTGAAAGATGGCGAGGAAACCGAAGAAGAGGACACAGTAACGACGCCGGTAGTGCGGCTTCGTTGCATGTAACTTTGTGTTGTGTGTCTTGCTGTGACGTGTGCGTCGTCGTCCATTGTTCAATGCAAAATGTACTTTAGTTTTATTTTTCTTATTTTTTAAATAAATTTTGAAAAGTTTATTCAATTAAACGCGATTGTTTTAACATTTTTAATATTAATTTTCCAAAAATTAATACGCAAAAGATAAATCTTAACAATTCATAAATTAATCTTAAGAATGAATTTGAAATTTTAAAATAATGCATCTTTAAAATACATCAATTGTTAACAATATTAAGAAATATATGAAACTTATTTATGTAAACCAGAATTTTTTTATAATCGGAATTTATTTAAATTTTTTAAATACTTTAATAAATTAACTTGAAACACAAAGTTGAATATCATAACCATTTAAAAAAAATATTTTTAAAGTTAAATTTTATTAAAAACAAAAACGTAAAATTAAATTCAAGTTGAATACAATCTAAAATTCCATACGCTGGTCGCTCATTTCGATGGCGCGCGTTTTGAAACTGCTCTCGAGTTTGCGTAGAAATTCCTCAAAGACGACGACGCCTTTAAACATACTCGTTTTCTTGTAATCCTTAATGCGACTCTTTTCTGTCGGTGTCTCCTCATCCTCATCGTCCTTGGATTTGTCATCGAAGGCGTTGATCTCCTGCAGGAGCTGTGCAATCGTTGGCACCGTAGTCGGATCAAATTTCGCCACAGCGCTCGCGTTAAAAGGTACACAAACTTTGCCCGTTGCGGGATGTATGCAAAACGGTGCTTTTAACAAATGATTAAAGCCGCGCGTCACATTGATATCCAAGCGTGGATAGAGCATGCTCAACTGTATCTCTTCGATAATTTGTCGCATGCGACGTCCGCCCCAAACACTGCTTGCACCATTCGCTGTACGCATCGAATTGGCGTAACGTGTAAATGAAGTCCAGACAGCGGTCGAATGTGCCCCATCTTCGTGCGTTTTACGCAGATAAGCTTCGAGGTCTTTACGCGCCACTTCATCGGGCAACATTTGTATCAGCTTGGCAACGCCTTGCGGTGTTCCAAAGACATTCTGATCCACGAGAATGATCTCTTCAAAGATCGGCTCAATGCACTTCAAAGCGCGCCGCACGCTGTGATGCATTCGATCGCCGCTGAGTTGTACACGCGGCACATTTACGCCATTGAGCACCATGTGCGTCACCACCTGAAAGTATTCAGCGACTGCAGCACGACCGCGTGAATCCAAATGTCGGGCTTCATGATCGCACACCCAACAATGTACTCCACGACGTCCCGAAAAAACCCATAAAATATGTTCAAAACCAAAATCTTCGCGCAATGCCGGATCGAGAATGCGTGCCGCAACCGTCATAAATTTCCAACAGCGTGGACAGACTTCAGCGCCGCTGCAACAAGTACGCACATCATCGTAATCGGTCATGTCGATGTCAAAGACAAGTTCACGCTGTACTGGCACCATTGAAGCCGAAGACGAACGAAAGTTTTTCGGTCTGCAAAAAAAAACGATAGTTAAGAATCCATAAAAAAATATTTACTATAGAAGAGTAGGTCCACTCACCTTACGGTCATCACAGCGCCAATATCAATTTTGAATGGACAACGTGCGCAAATCTCCTTTTCCATGTCACTTTGGCTTTCGAAGCACAAATATCGTATGTAGATGTCATCGTGTAAAGTAAAGGAAATCTCGCGATTCGTAAAAACGCTCTCCTCCGCTATAAAAGCGCCGAAAGTAATGAAAATTAGAAGCTGCTTATTAATGTAAAATAAATAACACTTACAGAGCCCATACGAGAGCCAGCGATAAAAAGGCTTGTGCGGAAAGAGACGTTTATAGTAGACGGGCAACATGTCTGGTAAAATGGTTGGATCATATTTCTGCTGGTTGATATCATTCTCCGACTGAAGTGGCTTTTGTTCGCCAGCAGGTGTAACTACTGCGTCAGGCATTTTCACAAGATACCAATATACAGACAAGCTTTGAAATTAATAAAAAAAAAATACATTTTTATGTAAAATAGTGAATTTTTTTTCAACTTCATTAAAAAAAAATTAAAATACATTTTTTGATATTATTTTTTTATTTATGAATTTTGTGTGGTACTGAAACGAACATTTTGGCGTGATAATTAAATATTTTATTGAATAATTTTATTGCCTTACATTATAAAAGAAACTTCAGACTAACACAAAGACAAAAAATGATTTTTTAGCCAGGCCCATAAAAATGAACGACACTCGACAGACATAAAAAAAAAATAATAGACAGTTTTAGTAGCTTACATACTAAGTTCAAATATTTGTTTGAGATAAAATAAAAGTATTATTATTTTTTTTAACATTTTTTAATATAGCGCAAGACTTTTCGCAGGTAGTCTGCTTCTTTTGTCGTCCGCTTATCACTTAAACTAAAAAAATGTCGTTTAAATTTCCAGGCGAACTCATCGAACGCCTCACGCCACAGTCAGACGAATGTCCTGCATGTTGTGCTGCTGCCACAATATCTCAGGTTGGCGCGTGACCACCGGTGCCGTGCTGTACAGCGTCACCGAAGCGATATGATCATTTGGCATCACCTCAAAAATGATATCTTGATAGCCATAGCAAAAGGTCGAACCAAACGGATTAGCAGTATTTGTTGAGCTAGCGCGATGCAGCACCACCGGACGCTCCGACGGCGCTAGAGCGGCACTTATTTCGGCCCACTTTGAATATGCGCTAATGTTGACGCTATCTGGTGATGGCAGTAGTTCGCCCTTGGCACCGGTAACCAAACCAATATTGTCGGCGCCAGTGCCACGGTCGGGCTGTAGCTGAAAGGCGAATTCGCAACGATGATACATGTTGAAGTTAAAGTGACCCGGATAGTTGGTGTGGAGAATAAACTTCTTGCAGGTCTGTGTACGCGCATCGAAGAGCACATCCAAGCCGAGCGTGAAATAATTGAAAAAAATGTCGCTTCGCTTGGACTGTGCCTGGCGTTGCACCGACGACGAATGTATTTTCATTTTATCTTCGCTCTTGAAGAAGATACGATTTGGTGCGCCCAAATTCATGGCGACATCCTGGCAGCTATCGCCAAAGAGCACTTCTTTCACGAAGGACTGGCGACGAGGTTCAAGAGCACGTCCGCTGCCCTCGGTGAAAAGTTTCAACTTTAGACCTTTCGTACAGCCCAGTGCCGAACGTAGCACTGCCACCGATTCTAAATAAATCTGGCGATGGTAGCAGGCAAGCGGCAGCGCTGGCGGACGCGTCTCCTTGAGGTTGCTGCCGGAATACAGCGCCATTTTGGAGACGACAGGCGAAGAGCCGCTCAGAAAAACCAAAGAACCCAGTCCGTGCGCATAACCCGCATGCAATTTGCTGTCGACTGGGAAAAAGAAACTCAGACCGCGAAAATGAAGCGCAAAGAGTTGCTTGGCAGCGTCATAAACACCTGGATGGGTGGCGCCGAATGAGTGCTCGATCATCTCAATTGAGGGCAGTACCTCGGGTGAATTGAAATATACACCGCCACCGTATTTAAGCTTGACCAGTTTCATGTTGAACACTTCGATGGTTTTGAGACGCTGCACGACGGGATCGAAAATGAGACGAAGTCCGTCTTGCGGCAAATTGATGATAACATCGACGCCCAACGGATTTGTATCCGAATATAGCACTTGTACTCCCTTGATGATGCCCACCTGCGACTGAATGATGGCAATTGCCTGCGAGAAATGCATGCCCAGAACAAATTCCCAAGCTTCGCAACCGAGCGAGATTTCGGGTACAATTTCCAAGTCAAGCATCTTTGCACAACAAAGTGTAACCTTAAATGATCAAAGTAATAAACATAAATATTCGCATTAAAAGAAGGACCCTCTGACCTTGAAGTTTCAATTTATTTTTTACCTGGCTCAAGACGAAACAATTCTTTTGTCTTCTTAGCTCTCGCAAGGACTTTTTCTTATCTTTTATGTGGCCCTCTTCTATTTTTTTTTATTCTCTAGCAGCACTTCGCATTCGCAGAAAAAAACTAAAACGCAAAAACAAAATTAACAAAGTGAATACTTATTTTTTCCAAATTCGACTTACTTTTTTAAGGAACAAGTTTTACGCGTTGATTTTTTAATGTTATTTATTTTGCAGTTGAAATTGTTTAATTGCGTTTGAAAATATAATATATAGCGAACAAATATAATGAAATTTGTAATCAAATTTTTTGCTTTTGATTTTTCTATTTCGTCGTAGTTTTCAGTTTTACACCAACACCAATGCACAACAAAGAAACAGAAATCTGTAAATACGAACAGCTGATTAAAACTACAATTTCCCCTTAAATTTTCCCGTTTGGCAGCACTGAATTTTTCGCGCGCTAATTCTTCGAGTTTCTTGCATGCACCATTAATTTATGTCTCTTACTTGCTTGGAAAAAATAGTTTTTTATGTAGCAGACAGTTTACCTTTTTACTACTACTACTTGAGCTTTGAAACTACACTTACCTTATTAGATGTATTTTACTGTTTCTTAAAGTTAAGAAAAAAAAATTACAGCGACTTGATGCCGAAGCAAAGATTTTTGAAAGAGTGCTGCCAAATTAGCAGGGATGGGACACTGACATGTATATGTAGCGTTAGGGCTTATATGCCAGCCCACAAAACTTTGGAGGACTTTGGAAAATTTTCCAGCTCCTATTGACTTTTGATTTTGATAATTTATTCGAAATTATCTTACGAAATTACTAAACAAATTTTTTTGAGGGGCACATTTTTATTGAATTTTTCTAGTCAAAACAAAGCGCTTCATATTGGACAATAAATCGAAATTATTAAATGCGTTTGATTTTTTAAACAAAAATAAGTAATAATTAAAAACAAAAATTTTTACATTCTTTAGAATTTCGAAAAAATTGTAGTCATTTGTTGAATTGGTATAAAACTAAATTTACTTTATTTTCGTTACCAAACATCAGTTCCACTTACTACGGATTTAACGCTATGCACCTGTTTACAATTTCCAAACCAAATTGCTTAAATATAATTTAAAATCTATTAATCAAATAAAGCTTTTAATTTTGTATTTTATACCGCCTGCATACCGATGCCATTTGTACAGGGTGCATCGCAACTGCTGCAGTTAAAATACGCATCGGTGGCTATGTTAGCGGACAGACAGTAATAACAGTATATGTGACCACAACCAAGGTGTTGCGGTAAAGTTGGTCGTTCAGCACAGTATGCACAAGTTGTGCGTAGCGTCAATCGGGCTGCTACTAGTTGTTTGCCATTGCCGCTAGCAGCGGTGGAAGCAGCTTGACCGAAAAACAGTTTCTTTCCAACTCTGTGTAGCTTCCGGAAGTTGATAATGGGCAACACTAGACCAAGAATTTCCTGTAGAAATTTTAAAACAACAAAATTAAAATGTGTCAAATAGTTTTGGAAAAACAGCTTACCATAAAACCACCCCAAAGCAACTCGCGTGTCAGGTATTTGTAACCAATGTCGCGGCGCTGATTGTTGCGCAGCGAAATATAGTCCAAACCGAGCAAGTAATCGATTAATGTCGGCCTGCGTCCGGTTTTTAGAAAACGAAAGAAATTCAAAACAGAGAGCACCAACGCTGCATTCTCACCCCATTCGATGGCTTTGTGCAGCCAGGCGGCGTATCTTGCTAAACGCTGACGTTCATCTAGACTTTTGAGATAACGTGGAAGCACAGTAAGACCAAAGTGAAGACATAAACGGGTTAGCGTAAGTCGTTCCGAGTCATACGCCAGGACGAGCAGTTGTTGACCAAAGCTGGAGCACTGTTTTCGCACAGAACCAAACCAAATTGCCGATTGGATGAGCAGATCCAATTCGGGCTGTATGCGTACAAAGAGCACCGGCTACATGTATACAAAAACATTCATAAAAGTATAAAAATATTCCAATTAACGTTATTGTTGCATTAAAACTTACCGAAATGGCTTGCAAGTTTTCTAGCAAGTTCTCGCGTATCAAGCGCGTTATGTCCACGTTCAAGTGAATGGCATCAATCTAAATAACTTAATATCTTCAGTTGTAGTCATATATAAGATTTAAGACGTCACCTGATTAACGCGCGGAACATATGTATTTTTCGTAGCCATTAATTTATTTAATTTTAACTTAGTTACTAAACTCGAACTCTGCCCCTGCTTTTGTAATAAAAAAAGATATCAACAAAGTGACAAGGAATAAGTGCTGCCAAGTTTATTCACTAATGTTCCATATGAGGAAACTCAAACTCATTCCAGATCAAAAGTAAATCGAAAAATTAAAATCGATTTAATTTCATCGCTAACGAATGCGAATGAAAACGCCAAACAGGACAACAAAATTGTAAAAATAAGTAAATTATTTACGCTAAACATGAGTTCACCATCTACTAAGAACAATAATAACAATGACTCCGCAGCGGCGAAGCAGCGGAAATCTTCCAAAGCCAATTCTACAACGAAATCAGCAAATCTGGATACTCGCGCGGAATTGGCAGATTTAATAAAAAAGAAAGCCGAGACTTCGGTGGGCATCCCATGCTGTAATAATGTGTTAGTACAATTTTTTATTGTTTTTGTTATTTGGCTTTTTCAGGAACAACTGGCCAACTTAGAGCGACAGATTTACGCCTTCGAGGGCTCTTATTTAGAGGACACACAGTTGTGTGGCAACATTATACGCGGCTGGGAGCGCTATCTGACTTCGAATAAGGCCACCAACTCAAAAGCGGATAAACGTAATCGTAAATTTAAGGAAGCCGAGCGACTATTTTCCAAATCGAGCATCACATCGATGGCTATCTGCAATCGTATGTCAAGGGCGCCCTCTTTAACATCGCATTATGATGCAAATTTGTTTTTTGTTTCAATACTTGTAGCGGAACGCGCCAGCGAATCAGATTCAATAACAAACGAGGACTCGAGCGACAATCAGCTGGCGGCGCTGAATCAAAATACAACAACGGCGCATGATGGTGCAACCTCAATTAAAAGTGCCGCCGGCAAGGATGAAAAGAACGGTGCGTAGTGCGCCGCCGGTTTTAAAATTATAATTTGTGTATATAAATTTTTAACCGCAGATCGTGCTGCTACACCACAACGCGATGGCAACAAAGAGTCTATTGCTGCACCCAGTGGCGGCGGCGGCAATTCATCGAATGCTAAAAATAAACTTTCGGCCGCTGGCGGTTCCAGTGTCACGGCCAAGAAAAGCGGTCACATCAACAAAAAGATACGGCATCGATGATTTGGTCGGCCGCGGCAGCGCTCCACATAAACAACAGACTTATGTGGGCTTTGCAGCCGCGTCGGTAACTTTCAAACACATCAGCACGCCCCTTAAATTAACTTAAATTTATTCCTTGTCTCTGCACGGTCAAGCTGGAAACCTTCAAGAAAACTTCACAAATTAGTATCGCAATTTGTGTGTATATTTCTAAGCTATTGGAATTTTCATCAACTTTAAACAAGTCTCATTGAGTTTCTTCCCTCTTTAAAGTTTAAGGATCTTAGCTGTATATCGTAATAGACGTATAAATTATGTAAAATCAACGCCAGGCGTTCAGCCGAATAATAAAACTTTGATTGATTAGTGAAATCAATTAAAAAGTCAGTTATTCAATTAAACGCACGGCTATAATTTTTAAGTATATAAAATGAGAAAAATAAAAAAATTCAAATTCTTATTACTAGAAAACCACAAAGTATATAACCAGTCCAATGACGAGCAGCGTCACTGCCATACCGCCCAACATCACGTACTTGTCCTCGCTGAAACGCCGTTCGATTAGCTTCATCGTGTGATTCGATAGACCTAGCGTACTGCCAATTGTCATAATGCGTCGCTGTGCACCTTTGAGTGTTTCGCGCTGATTTATTAAGCTGCTCAGTATGTTGCTGCCCGTACCGATCATATCATCGACGCCGGCGTGCGCGTTTCCCAACTGTGTATGATGCTGCAGTGCATAGTCAATGTCCAGCAGAGTTTCTGCATTATTGCTATTTGCCGCAAAACGATGACTAAGCAACTGTTCGCGTTCCGATTGCTCAACCTGGCGGCGTTGACGCTTTTCGCGGCACAACTGCAGTGAGCTTTGTAAGTGGCGTAAATCATATTTCAACTGATCGACACGCATTTTAGCCGCCTGTCGCTGTGAGACGGGCACCTTGTAGAGCAACACATCGAGCCGGTCACAGTTGCTGTTATTTTTTTGTAAAGAGTAAGTTGAGTTGGCTTATGAAAAAGGGGCGGTACGGTACTCACGAATTTACTGCAGTGATTTTCGTTTGAATCTCATTTTCAATATTCAAGTTGTCTTGGCCCGTGGCCTGCGCGAGTCGCTGAAAACTTTGCTCAATCTCTTGCAGCGTATGATTGGTTTGGTGGTAGAGGGCCTCCATTTCAATTCAATTATTTTTATTTCGAGTGCAGCTTCGTTACAAAAACTATGTAGTTTTTGCTTCGTTCTAAAATTGATATGAACCAAAATTATTTGCAACTGGTGCAACTTCTGCTTTGTTATGACGTGTAGCTCGGAAGGCTTGTTTAATAAGCTTTTGGCTGTGCTGCTTCTTTCACATTGCGGCATTCACAAAGCTAACTTTTACAAGTTTTAGAAAAATGCTAAACAAAAACGACAAAAGAAGTAAAATTTTGCAATACATTTTTCATGTCGTTATTATTAAAATATGCTTAATATTTTATTAAAGTAAATTGAATGGAATTTGAATGAACAGATGTTTGAATACGTATAACTAACAAGGATGGATGAGTTTGGAATATTTTTCATGGACAAACATTTTTCTAAGAAGTTTTAATAATGTTTAAAACAGTCTACGAAATTGACAATCTTTCAAATATATTTCTAACAAAATATGCTAAGTGCTCGAAACTAAATTTCGAGCTACAAAAAAAAGATGGCAGCGCTGATCGCAAAATGATCGCTGATCACAAGTGCCACCACTAGTCGTATCTTTTTGTTCTCGTTGCTGTCACGGTGTTTTTCTGATAGAACATATTTTCTTTATTTCGCTGCAATTAGTTAAAGAAGAAAAAATAAATATTTAAAAATAAAAAATAAAAATAAAAACAAGTGGAAAGTGAAATTTATCAATCGAAAATCATGGAGTTGCAGCTTATTGGCGACGACGAAATATTTTTCGACGCACACCACCACCCGCAATTGTCAGCGGCACAATCAACTGATAGCAGGGATTATGAGGGTGACGAGCATTCCTCGGCCTCTACGTCCTCCGCCACCTCGTCATCAGTGTCTTCAACTACGACGCAGCAGCGCCAACTTGGAGAAATGTTTGACAAATTGCAAGAGTTGTCGTCATCGCAGCCGGACGTGGCAGAGGAGGATACAGATGCCGTATCGCCAATTACCAGCGCGGAACAACAGCAATTGCATCAACAGGTGCTGCAACATTTATTAGCTTTAGAGGACAGCAACGCAGATAATCTGGTGGACTATCCGCCTCTGTTTAGTCCAGTAGCGCAGACTCAAGAAATCATTGACAACCATGCGACTACAACAATCACATCTATCAGGCAAGACGATGATGACGAGGACATGTTGCTGCTATATTTAAATGCGGCCGCTGCAGCAGCAGAGGCCGACATGTCATCATCGTCGTTGCTCTCACCAACCATCGTCCCACCATCATCCTCATCTGCATTCAACACAACTGCATCCGAATTATCATCATCAACATCCGCTCATTTATTACATCTGGACATTGTTGCGCCAATGACGACAACAACAGATTATACACATCACCAAGACCACGAAAACAATAAAGAGAATTCGCTAAACTTGACCGATCGCCATAGCGCCAGTGATATCTGCTTCAAATTTGAATATGAATTCCAAAATCAGCGTCTGGTTCAAGTTCAACCGCCCACTGTGCATTCGCTGAGCATGGCCGCACCCATTGCAGCGCTCTGCTACGAGTACTCAGACTCTGCGTCCAGCGGGTTTGTTGTGTCACCATCAGGGCCAACGTCGTCGGCGGCTGAAACGTGCTCTTCTCCCACTCTCACCATCTCACCACCACTATCGCCATATGTCACTAACGAAAGGTAGTCGAAAGAAAGTCTTTTCAGTTTTAAATACTTTGTTGGACGCATGCTGCCTGTCTGCCCAGTTGCAGCTTCTCTTGCTTTCGCCTCTTTCTATTCTTTTTCTTTTAGCTCTGCGCTTAAGTAGTATCTGTGAATATTATAAATTGTATCTATTGCAGGGGCGGGCATGGTTGACGTCTGCCCGCTTATTGAAGTGACCTTGCCGCATGAAAGCCAAATTCAAGAAATATTTTATAGTCTCGTGTGTTCGAATGTGCATGGCGTCTAACATGCCCTGCTCATCCTCCTCCAGTAGTTTTTATATGTTTTTATATAATTGTGCATGATGTTGTAATATTAATGTAAGCAGTAATTTTTAGCAGTCCGTTGCTTATTCATTTTATTCGAAATGCCTTTTAATATTTGTGTAGGTATTTTTGGATTTGACCCCTTTGCGTCTCTCTCATTTGATGTCGCACAGTGAGACAATTCCATATTAAAAAATTGCCGCTTCTAATGTAAACATTAAAAATATTCAAATCTTACCGTTTTTTATCATATCGGGAACAAGCACCTCTTAAATTGCAAATTGAGAAAGAAGGCATATTTTTTTGCTTAACTTAATTGCTAGTTCACCATATAATTTCAAGATTACTAAAACCGTTTGACTTTTAAGCTATTTAAATGTACAATTGCGCCACTGTACACCGCCTGTCTGCCTGCCTGCCTGCTTGTACTTCTAATAAAGTAGTCATTTCTGTGTGTGTATCTAATGAGATCTGTGATATGCATCTTCTCCTCCAACAAAAAAAAATAACACCAACAAAAACAAACACGACAAGATCATTAGAACATAAAGCACCGCACCATACGCCTGTCTATTTGTGCTACTACAAACAATTTATGATTTTTGTCAGGTGTGAAAAACACTTCAGCTGCCCTCTCAAGCCGCCACTGGCTACTGCCCACTCAATTGTGTTCGTACGATTTAAAATTAAGATATTTCGAAAAAGACGTACGAAAATATTTGCCAAATTGCGAGAATTTTAAAATTAAGGTATGCCTGTTCGGTTCTTCGGAACCCATTTCGCTGCACCGTGATGATGCTCTGTTACAAATTGCCGCACATTTCGTACGGTCGAGTGGTATGCGACACGGTCGATCTCGTATGCTTATGACTGGTTTCGTTCGATCACATGCATTCATTGTTTTACTCATGTCTGAAAAAAGATGAATTTTGAAATATGGCAATGTAACTTGTACTCGTCGTCGACGGCGTCGTTGCTTCCACTTCCATGTCCAAAGATCGCAATGTGATATTTTGTAAATCTATTTTTAATGGCCACCGCCGCTGCCACCGTACCACACACTACAAGTATGCCCGACAAAAAAAAATGAATAAAAAATTTCTCTCTATAATCGAAATTCTCCTCCTGTAGCACAAATTTTGTTTCTGTTTTGGTTATTTTTAAATTTGTGACTTTTCCAATCATATTTTTGTGTATTTTGTTGTGGAATAATTTATGTTTTCGTTTTGGTTCAGCGGGGGCGGTATTAGAGGACATACGAACCGAGCGAACTAAACAGCTGATTTGTAAATTTCCATAGAATGCACAGCTGCATTACGGAAAAAAAACAAATTTAGATTAAAAATGTTATTTTGGATTTTTCGAACTTGTCCGACCAAAGAGAAGCATTTTTCTCCTTCACCACGCCCCATTATCGTATTTTTAAGCAATACACACTATTTTGCTGATCATTTGATTTTTTGGTTTAAATGAATTTTAAATTGTGGGCGGAGTTTAGCTTTTAGAAATGATTCAATAACAAGAATCGAGTGTGAAAACGTACGTCTTCAGCTGTTTTCACTTCGAGGTCAATCTTTTGCTCACAAATGCAGATAAAAAATAGTCTGTATTTGTTATGCTGCTAATTTTATGCTTAATATCTTTTTTATTTTCTCATATAACTTATAAACGATTAACGCCGAATTAAAAAAAGAAAGACAAGAAACGCGCGCTCTCTAACCACTTGCTATTTCTATATATTCAGTGTCAATGTAAAATATATATATCAAGTTAAAACGTGCTTACTGATACTGGCCCAATTGATTGATTGATTGATGTGTTGCTTCAATAACACAAAAAACGATTCATCGAATTAAACCAACAAAAAATTGTTTTGCATCTCAACGTTTGATTAACGTAGTAACCCCATTTAGTAAAGGATGGATGAATGATTTAAGCAAAGAACAGAACAAATTAAAAATATTTCTTTTTTCAATATTATTACTGTTCGGTGGTTTTTAGTTACATCGAAGTTAATAATCAGCCTGATGAACTTTCATTTTGTATACGCCCCGGTGCCTTGCACAAACAGAAAGGAGAGCCAACTCATGCAACAGTTACTTTCGAGGTACAACTTCCCCATTCTACAACTACTTACTTACTTACTTACATATGCCTTATTTAAGTAATGCAAAAAAAAAAATAGAAATACAAAAACTACAACGCCGCCGTTCGTTCGCCTATCTAATATCTACTTTGCGCTAACGCGTTGCTGTATTTCGGAATCTCCGGAAATGGCTGCTGTACAAAGCTTAAATTTAACTTACTCGCTTTAAATTTGCATTTAACATCGGTGTAGAACATTGATTCAGATGCAATTGGATTGTGGTAAGAAGTACAACCAGCATAGAAAATATTGATTCCTTGAATTTAATTGATGCTTGTTAGTTTTTGTAGTACGTCGTTTTAATATGTGGTAAATGGTGTAAAGTTCTTAACCAAAGAACAAAAGTTTTATAAATTCAAAAATTCTTGCAGAAAATATTTATAACACAAAACCGAACTACTCCATGTACAACATACATACCGTTAATGGCATTATTAAAAAATCTTATAAAATTTATTTATACTTATTACATATAGAATAATTCACTGCGAAAATTTCACAACATGTAGTCAAACAATTTCATCAATATTGAATTAAATGTCGTGTTTTTTTTAAATCTTAAAAGATAAGAATTTCATCTATGCAACACTCACTCAACTTTTAGCTATTAAAATGTCTATTCAGACAACAGTCAAATTTGAACTATTTTGTTAAGGAAAACCACTCATGCTTATACGTTTATCTCACAAAAGCACACAATCGAATTGCATCCAAAATCAAAGTATTTAATCACTCGACTTTTCCCAAGTTCAAGTATTCGACTATCACTTAGTATTTTAAATTATAAATTTAGTCTTTAAAAATATTTCTCAACGTGCATGTATGGTATGGTAGCAGAATGCTTTGGTGAAATTCTGTACGTGAAAGCGAATTCCAAGTTGATTTCATTGGACCTTTTGTTCGCTTTCATTCTGACATCATAACGTGCGAGTAAAAGAAAACTTCTCCAGAAATATAAAATTTATCATTTCTGAATTTCCTTCTTTGATTACTTCTCAGAACTCGGATGACGCTTTGGGACGGTACAAATGCAACTATGAGAATTGCAATCGCAGTTATAGCACCATTGGCAATTTGCGCACTCATCTTAAAACGCACAAGGGTAAGTGAGGAGGTTATGCACCAGTTGAATTCGTATACATTTTTTCTTTTTATTGCGCAGGAGAATATCGCTTTAAATGCACTGAAGATGGATGTGGCAAAGCTTTTCTTACGTCGTACAGTTTAAAGATTCACATACGAGTCCATACCAAAGTCAAGCCATACGAATGCGATGTGGGCGGTTGCGAAAAGGCCTTTAATACGCGCTATAGGTAATGCAACTAAAACAATAAGAAAAAAAATAAGAATTGTTAATATCAAATGTAATTAAATTTTTTAGACTACATGCCCACTTGCGTCTGCACAATGGTGAAACATTCAACTGCGAACAGTGTCAAAAGTGCTTTACAACGCTAAGCGATTTGAAGAAGCATATGCGCACGCATACACAGGAGCGTCCTTATAAATGTCCAGAGGACGAGTGCGGCAAGGCTTTCACCGCGTCGCATCATCTCAAGACGCACATACGTACACACACGGGCGAGCGACCATATCCGTGTGTGGAGAACAGTTGTCAGAAGGCGTTCAGCACTTCACACAGTCTGAAGTCGCACAAGAAAACTCATCAAAAGCCAATGCCATCAGGACGCATAAAGGAACGTGGTGGCCGTTACAAGTCGGGCAACAGGAAGTCTACGAAAGCGGTTCGTAATAAAGGCGACAGTACCCAAACTTCTTTGGAGCCGTCACTTAAAGTCGATAGCGATGGCAGCGAAGGCTATTTAGACGAAGATGACCTGGAGAATACAAGCTTTGAGGGTGGTTGCAGCATGGATAGCAGCATTGCAAGCGTTGAAATGCCATCTTTACCAATGGCTTTATCCACTACCAATGTCATTACTTTAATCAAAGCAGAAACTGTGGAGTACACGACTACAGGCAATGGCGATTTATATGGGCTGCAAGTGATATCATCAAACGCTGTACCGGCGCTGGCGACACCTAAACTCGAATCACTATCAGAAACATCGCAAGCGCTGCAGCTGGCCTATGCAGCGGAAGAAGAAATTCCAACGCCTTGGATTGATGCTGGAGTATTGGTGTCCAAACCGATAATGCCAATGGCGCGCGTTACATCCGCATGTGTAGCATTGCCTACAGAAGTACCCAGTTTCGTTGATCTGTCCCAACAACCATATGCCAATGGAGGGCCTGAAATGGCAGTCTTAAGCGAGAGTCTTGTGGATGGCAATACACCCATGGACATTATCGGTGGTGTTTCTTCACTGCCAGTATCTGAAGATCCGTGCGACTATCTGGATGCAGTAATCGCAGAAGGTATCGGCGGAAGCACATGCAGTCCGGGCTCACGGTTGCAACAGCAAGAAATCGTAGCCGCAATGGATGTTGATCTTATCGGTGATCAGAAATCCCAAATGGAACAGTATGCTATATTAAATCCAGAGCACAGTATTAGCAGTAACAGCAGCCAAGTTGAGGAACGAACTGGCGCACAGCAACAGGTGGTTGACGCTGAAAATATAGAGGATCTGTTGCGCACTGACAACACCGAATACAATAGTGAAACAGACATGGAAACCGAATCGCTACTGAACGACATCCTCATGACCATCGACAATAACGCTAGTTTGCTGCAAGAGACACTGCATCAAGCGACGCAAGTGCCGCACAACGCTTCTGGTCTGATTGAGGTGGATTTGCGCAACAACAGGCCAACGCTGAAGCAAATAACCGCCGATGCAGGCATCTGCGCCTGCACCAATTGCAAGTGCGACCAGACGCAGGATTGTCAGGGTGGCTGTAGCAGTGAAAAGCCCTGTCATAAGAAATCGGCCACTGCGGCGAAACATGCAACAAACCGCAAAGCAAAAGGTTATGCTTCAAGTGCTACTGGTGGCGGTGGTGGTTGTTGCGGCAGTGCTAAAGGTGGCTGTGGTGGAAGCGCCGGAACCTCAAAACAGGCTACCGCTAAAAGTAAACGCGAAGCTGATATGAATCAAAATATCGAAGATGTTGCAGCTCTCTTGCAGAATTTGGCATCCATGAACGGTGGCGGTAGTGTTGGCAGCAATGGCAACGGAGGTGGTGGTTGCTGTGGCGGCGGTGGCAGTGATGCACCGCCTCCAGTTGTAGTCACGCCAACGGCCGGCGGCGGCTGCTGTTCGAGTAATAAACCAGTACCGTCTACAAGCAGCAGCTGCTGCTCAAATGTTAAGCAGCCGCTTAGGAATGCCAATGCTGCGGCAGCTAGTACTGCTACACCACCACCGCCAGCCAAAGCAGTGAAAAGTACGTCTTGCACCTGTAAGAGTCCGGCCGAAGGTGTGGCCAATGGTTGTTGCGTTGTCATTTGTATCAAGACGCTGCAGGCGCTGCGCAAGGTACTAACGCGGAAAAATATGAATTTGATGTTGTGTCCTCAAAATCAGCAACAACAACAGCCGCAGCAACAACAGCTTAACCAGCGAAATTAAGCGTCCAATGTACAGATTGAGATTAATGTTTTTTTATTTTTATTCGAGCAAAAAAAGGAAAAAAAGAAAACAAATTAATTCAACTACATGTGTATGCGTGTTCCCGGTGAGCAAGCGCTTCGTTCAAAATATTTCAAGAATGCAAAACTTAATGGTGCCAATATTTTATGCCAAAGCAATACTTTTCTACGTTAGATTTAAATGTATTTTTTTTTAATATCAAAAATTATTACTAAATTTGTGCCTTCATTAACAATAATTAAATATAAATAAAAATTTACAAAAAGTTAAAATTGTTCTATAAAGCTTGATTTTCGTTTTATAATACAAATAGTGAATAATGAACGATGCGATTTTTTCCAAAATTTGGTTATTAAAAAGGTGAACTCTCAGAAAATGTTTTCTTTAAAATAATTAAAAATTTTAACAAAGTTAATCACAGTATTTACTTATGTTAAACTAAAAATGCAGTATACTTTAAAAATAAAGCATCTTTATTTAATTTAAACATAAAAGAAAGCTGAACCGAACTTTGGAATTTTAAAAAGTGAGATTTTAAATACACACACACTTACCAATCAATTCGTTTAATTTTAAATGAATACCGACAAAGGTGTTTCAAACATCATAACAATTTAAAACACTTTCGTTTTTTTTTTCTTGGAGTTTAGATTTCAAGTTTTTGTTTTATTGTGCGTCATTGTAGGCAACAATGCAGCAATTCTCGGCATATGTCATCAACTGCAGTTGACTTAAATCATTTCGTTATGTTCTGGGCACTGTCTTGACTATATAAGGCAGCGACAAAAGTTTCCGGGAGGAATGCAGCTTAAGCTTTAAATACAAAATAACGAGACTACTTGTGTGTGTGTGTAGGTGTAGAGAAATTCAAAAAGAATTCGCTTAGTTTAGTCCTCGCCAGCGGGAATAGCATCCTCCAAGCGTCGTATAAATTTCACTCGCACCTCAGTCACATTGTCGCCCTTCAGCTGATCCTGTGAACGATGACATTTGTTAAGAATAAAAGTAACTATTAAATTACTCGGTTTACTACCTGCACAAACCAGCATTGCACCTCGAGTTGCACCATTTCGAGAGCGCCACGTATGCATCCGCTTAGTATTGAACTGTAGCGTAAGTTGGTCAAGTCTTGCGGCAGCTCGACAAACTCGGTCAGCGGATTGGTTTCAAAGACTAGCGAAAATTCATCAGAGGCCGCTGACCAATTGGAAATCGTCGGCTGGACATTGAGATAAATGCGGAATGCCTGCTGTACACGATCGGCGGTTTCGCGCATCTCCAGACATCGTGGCGCTGCGGTGCGCGCAAGAAAGTCCTCAATTAGACGCATGCCCATGTTGTAGCCAATGCGTTCGAGTTGTTTGTTCACATCGTCGACGTTCTCAAAGTCGCGCAGCATCTGTGTGACCAGTGCACCATAGGTGAGCGTCAGGAACTCGGAGTTCTGTGTAAGAGGGAGGAGCGCAAGATAGAGTCGATCGAAAAACAAAGGCATATATTTAGGTAGGTATGAAAGATTTACTTTAATTACAATTATTTTATTTTAATTACAATGGGATCTTTTTTACAGACTACAATTACATTGATTACCATTAAAACAATTTTTTATAATTCGTAATTCACTTAAAGTGTTTTTATTTATTACTTAAAAATACACTAACCAAGATTGTACGACTTAAGATAGATGTCCCATTTGTTTTGTCATTTTAAACTTCTAAATTTGCCAAATATGTAAATGACATCAAATTATGCTTTTATAAAAAAGTGCTCTTATATTATTACAGCATTTACACATGAAACAAAAAAAAAATTTTATATAAGCATCTAAGTTTAAAATATGCCCGCATTCTTCAAATATTAAATAAATAGCAAAATATGCAACTAAAGATCGATTACAGAGTCTACTAATTTTTGAATTGATAGAAAACTGTCTATGGCAAATCTGGAAGGCCCACAAACTTGGTTTTATCGGGTCACCACCAATCATTGTAGAAATATCATCAAATAAACGATTTTAACACCTGCTCACGTGAGACTTAAATTTAATTAACTTAAAACTAAACTATTTTAGTAATGGGCGTGATTGTTATGCTCGGCGTTGGTGTTTGATGCGGCGCTATCAGCTTTGGCTGTGTTCGTACAACCGTACGTACACTTTGTGTCGCATGCTGGACACCGCCGCTTTGATTACCGGCCGCCATTTCTTGTTTCTCCTGTGCCGAGTGAAAACGGCCACCCTCGCCACGCACTCGATTCATAGCGTGCCGGTGACGCGACTCGTGCAAATATTTGGAACGCTCTTTGGGTATGCGTGACTCAAGTTTAGCTCGCGCCTGACGTCGTATGAGTATGCGCTTGTACTGTTTGGCATTGACGTAGAGCGGTTCCTCTTCTGGATCAGCTTTGGCGGCAGCATCGTCTTCGGCTGTGTTGAACGACGTAGCAGCGTCCGATGTTGAGCTCCCGCCACCACCGCCGCCGCTAACTGTTGCAGCATTTTGTGGTTGTGCAGGCGTTGCTGTCACTACTGCTGCCGAGTTATTAGTGGCTGCTGTTACTGCAGCAGTTACAGCTGACGCTTGATGCGGCATCATTATAATTTGTTGTCCGCCGGCGGCAGCTTGTGTATTTGTTGCTGTTGCGATCTGCATTAGTTGTCCGTTGATGTTTATAAATTGAGGTTGTGCCGCTGCCGCCGTCTGCGTCTGTGAGGGATCTAGCGCCAGTGTTGTTGTCGCAGCCGGTTGATAGAACAACGTCTGCCCGTCCGGCAGCTGCATCAGTTGCATGGGTTGCGACGTCTGTTGTGGCTGCTGTAGCATTATTTGATTGCCTTGCAGTGGTATGAGACCGCTGGTCGTTTGTGTCTGCTGGGTCGGAGCTTGGCCGATAATGATTTGAGCACCGCCGGCAGTTGTCATAACTGGCATAGGAATTACTTGTATGTGCTGCTGTTGTTGTTGTTGTTGTTGCTGCTGCTGCTGCTGTTGTTGGTGATGGCCAACGACAGTGGCTGCGGTATTTGAGGCGCTGATGTTGTTATTGTTGCTGCCCATGTTTTCCTGTTGCTGATGTTGTTGTTGAGTATTGTTACTATCCATTATCTTACACGTTTTCGGCGTGTTTTATTTAGACGCGTTGCACTTTAATGCTGTGGGCGTTTTATATTTTTTACGTTACTGTTTACTGGAAAATCGAATGATGCCGTTTTCTTATTTCTTTAAGCGAATTCTACAGCCTACGTGTATTTCGTGCACACGATTTTACTTACCACTTTTTTGGCATCCAATCGAGTGGCTTGTCGTGACATTATTGCAGTTTTTAATTAATTAATTTAATTGATAAAATAATGTTCAATTAATAAAAATTTCCACCAAACGAAAACAAATTTTCGCACACAGAAAAATGGCCGGTGTGGTACGTTCAGTGAACAAACGATTATTGATGAGGAGTAGAGGCCAACAGTTCCAAAGATTACTATGAATAAGTTCCACACATTGGATATGAATACTTGAACTGTACAAAACAAAGTTTTTGGACTGTACGAAAAGTAGTACTAACATTTTGTAGCCTATTTTAAGGCATTGCATGAATATGTACTCACATGTTTGCATGGGTTTATTAAAGAAATCTTAAACTAAAAATGATTTTTCCTGTATCATAATAATTATTTTATGTGTGTGTCATTGATCATTATGCACCACTGAGTGGTATATTTTGTATGGACAAATGTTTTTAACGTAGAGAAATACTCAAGGTTGATAGAGACATATTATATATTCTTGATCAGAATCAAAAACTGAGTCGATCTAGCCATGTCCACCTGTCGTCATCATTTCATAGAAATTGAGATTTTGAAAAAATACAGAGTTTTGCTAACACGATTTCTGGACACCTATTGGAATATTGGGTTGAAACTTTGTACAAAATTGACTGTTTACTGAAACAACTGAACACAATTTGGAAATGATTAGGGTGGTTCATGTTTATTATTTTTTACAACAAGCTAAAATTGTAAAATTTTGGAGCTTTGTGATTTTAGTTCTGTTTTTTGATAAAATATTATTTGCAAAACAAAAAAAAAGAATGTGGTACATTTGTAATAGTCGTTAATACCGACTTTAATTCAGTATTTATTTTAAATATTTCTTTGTTTCTTCAACATCAGATATTGCTTACAACATGAAACAACTTTTTCTGACGTTTTCAGCTAGTTAAGAGAAATTAACAACGACTTCACGATTTTCTTTTTAATGATAATTTTTCAATTTACTTGAGCAGTTCTTTATAATTTGCGCTTAAAACCAGTTTCAAAACTTGAACACTCACGTGCATCATTCAGCAGCATACTTAATATAAATTCTAATTCCTGTTTCATTAAATACGCGAAACTGGCAAAGTTGATTTTATTCCTTTCATAGAAAACAATTCAATAAAATATTTCATCAAATGTTTTTATTATTGTATTTTAAAATTATATACACCTTGTTACACATTGTTTGCGACACGTTGAAATTTTAAAATAGAGGTTTTATTTTGACTCGTAAGCTGACCCACTTTCAACACTCCAATAACATTGCTCTACATCACTGTCTTTATATTTAAATTGACTAACACATATCGGCTCTTTCTGATTGGCATAAATGTTATCTTCGCAACATAAGAAATCCTTTTCGTTTTGATAAAATTGTAATGCTCTGTAGGATCTTCCATTTTCACTTTCAATCGGCTTCACAGTCCAAAAACTGTTGCTATCTATTGGATTAACACGCAATACGTTATTTTTATAATCTCGTTCACTGCTTAAATATATCGCAGGACGACTGCTACTCTGCAAGGTAACTTGTATTTTTAATAAGATATCTGCCGATGTACTCCATGTATAGGAAATCTCGTTGTTGTCATTGTTATAAAACGTTGGTACAAAATTTGTTTTATTATCAGTTATAACATTTGGGAATCGTTGATTTTTTAAATAGAAACTATCAGAGAAGTAAAGTGTTTTTATTAGGCTGGGCATGGCTTCGATTATTTCGGACAAGTTATGCTTTACACCATCGTCCAGTTGATTGTAGAACTTGTCTATGGTTATTTTATGGAAGTAGTAACCGAAATCCATATTGGATTTAATAAAGTTCGAGTGTATTTGATATGAGTGAATGAGTAAAGCGGCCATTAATTTATATGTGTCGACATTACCGGGTTGATAAATCATTTGCAAAAACCTAGACACCCATTTCGGGGACATTACCGATCGATAGTATCCATGGTCAAGAATATTTTTCACAATTCCCGTAAATATTTCGTACAAGAACGTTGTTGGATAACTATCGACCAAGTGTTTATAGGAGTTTGTTATACCATCCATGCTCTCGACAATTTGTGCACTGTGCCATTTCAATAGTATATACTCAATCCAATATTCGACATCGTTAATTGGCGCATTTCTGTCGAAGCTCTGCTCGATGTGGTGTTTTATTTCATTAGCAAGTTGTTTTCTTAAATCTGCATCGGCTTTATTATACAAAAAGGTCCAGGCCTTTTTAATAGCTTGCGTACAGATATCCTGGACAATGGGCACATCCATATAGGCATTTGCTACACACTCCATATTCTCAACGACTGATTCGTCTTGAAATTTTGTTATAATTGAATCAATTAAATCGTGTGATGCATAAATCGGCAATGGTCTGTCTATAACTTGTTCAATACGTTGCTGCACTTCTTGTTCGAGTCCATAAAACAAATCGTTTTTGCTAATCTCCTTGATCGTGTCCCGGAGGTGATGTTCAGCTATGTTTCCCAATTTACCCGATAAATGTAGTAATGCCATCACCATTGGCTTAAAAGTTTCGTCAATATTATCGCGATAAATTAAATACAGATAGTCTACTAGTCGGTTGGTTGCCATTGGATTATCATGCCATATCAACAAAAATGCATCAATAGTCGTTTCGTAGATTTCCGGCAGGAACAGCTCGCGATAGTATTCGAACAAATATTTGTGAAATTGTCGAATTTGGCCAACATTTTCGGTTACTGAATGTTCCTGGTGAAATAGAAATAAAAGCAGTTGGCTGTTCTTTAGCAGTAAGTAATGCAGGATCTCCTGATGCAGTTCATCGATATCCGGTTGATCCAATACTCCAAATTTACTCTCACGTCGAATTGTCTGTAATATTAGCAGACGTATTGGAATATCGTTTCGATCGCAATCAGCCTGATATTTTTTATAAAGTGTCTGCTTTGGTATTCGCTGTGCTTCATAGCGTTTGCAATCGCCCTTGTTCATTTGTTTTTGTACAGTTTTTAAAAAATCATCGTAATCGGATGCCCGCACTATTTGATTGGCATCAATGAGACGCGCACTGAAGCAGCAGCAGCAAACGATTGCAACTACGAACCCGTTTAACATTTTTTGTTATTTCTCGCACCAGAGTCAAATGAATACTAACTCTGAGTTAGAACTAGATGCACTTGTAGAACTGCCTTTGAGTTAACTTCACCGTTTAACACTTAAAAATAACTAAATTATTTATAAAAATGCAAATTTGCTAAATAAGCTCCACAGTCAACATCGCGAAAGTCATACGGTGTATTTAATTTTTGATTTGTAACACGGTGTCATAAGTAAACAAGATTCTAGATAAATTGGTGCAGAGGGTGGATTGCTAATACAAATATCCCACGTTATTATAAATTAATGGTTTTCTCTTAAACTTGAAGTTAGAAAGCATAGTGAATAAATGTTTGGTTTTTACTTGGAAAAATCAAATTCCACAAAATAAACAGAAAACAGTGCAAGGATTATTTAATAATAAACAAAGATTACGCTTAGCGCAGATCTGTCATGCTGATGATTGTTTATATTTTTTACTTTGCAAAAATAAAAATTAAATAAAATTTTTGATAAGCACAATTGAGGTCAATTCATAAGCAACTGATTAATATTGTGTGTGATATTTCTCTAATTTTGGAGCAGAGTAACAGAGTATAGTATAGTCATAGAAGTCTATAAGTTAGCCAGCAGTAACGTATTACGTAATTCGTATCTCACAACAATATGAGTTGTGAGATACGACTTACGTTATCCTAGTTACGTAGGGTGGTTTTCGTAATATGAGTCATGTCATACCAGTTATGTAATTCATGTTACGTTATACGTTACTGGTTCTATTATTATTAAACGCTCATTAAAAAATGTCAGATCAAACAGTTCTAACTGGTTTAGATCTGTGTAAATGAAAAGGTGTACTGTACAAAACAAAATTTAATGGACTGTACGTAAAGTAGCATTAACATATTGTAGCCTATTTTAAGGCACGCCTCTCTTAATTCTATGAATACGTATGTTTGGATTTGTTTTTTAAAGAAATCTTGAACCAATCACTTATTTTCTTATATACATGATTTATTATATAATGTGTTTTATAGATATGTATGTAATAATGATATATGATTTATGAAATATGATTTTCAGTTGATTCCAAAAATTTATTTTTTATATTTTCTCATCGATTTTGTGGGATTATTTCGTTTCTTCCAAGTATATTCAAAATAGTTTACAAAATTTTTTTTTTTACAAAATTCTTCTTCATAGACAAAATTTCCCATCTGAATATTTTTCCTTACGATTCGATTTTTAAATGTTCGTTGTTAAGCTGAAAAAGTTCAACAAACGCATTAAAATTCAGCAAAAAAAAAAAAAAAAAACGTAATGAACGAAGGAACGTGTAAGCCCGCATTAGCTTAAAGATTCAACCGACAAAAAAAACTCTTTATCAACATGTCCAAAAGTGATGTAACAAAAAACCACTTCCCAACAAAAGCGAAAATGAATTTTGAATTAATTTAAAAAACGAAAAGAAATCCAGTAACGACTTTTTGTTGGTCTTATCGACTTTTTCAAATGCACCACATTATTATGTAAAAGTATTGAATTTGTTGTGAAGTTGAATTGATTATTTCTTATGTTAAACATTTTTAATATCACGAGTCACCGAATATTCAACTGTAAGCCAAAAAGTATGCAAGCTTTTAAAGAAGAATCAAAACGAGAAAATGTTTTTCAAAAGTGGAAAATTGCTTGAAGAGGGTGTTCAGAGGTGATGGGGGCAGACAGACGACGGTCCTGGTTATATCGACTCAGTCCTAATCAAGAATATGTTTACTATCTACATCTTTGTTTATCTGTGTTACAAACCTATGCCTAAACACAATATGCTCCACTGACTGGTGAATTTAAATCAGATGAAACCAGCAAAAAAAAAAAAAAACAATAAATAGAAAAAAAAAACCAACTCAAAAGCTAAAAAGCTAAAACTACTCTCGATTAAGCGAGAAGCGAACTAAGTAAATCTGACTGACGACGGAGTCGAGTCCATTTCGCAAGCCAACGAAATAAATCAATTTTCATTATGCTAATTTCCAGAGACACGCGGCGGCGTCCAGTACAGCAGCGCGTACAGGGCGTAGAAGTTTACACAAAAAAAGCGAAATCACTCATCGCACGTCTCGGGGGGTCAATGTACCCTTTCGAAAATACGCTTCACTTCCGAATTATGTAGACAGCTAATCTTATGTTGATTTCTATACGAGTATGTATCAAAAATTTAAAATTACAACTTTTGATAGCTTTAATGGCCAAATTAAATCTAAAACGATTCCTTCTTTGTTTCAATGTGTTTATATTGTATTGGAAACTTTAATTGAAAAAGCCTTGCAATATAGATTGGCAGGTGAGTGTATCTTTAGCAGTTTCCGCGCACATTACAGCGCAGCCATTTTTAATGAGCCACGCGCTTACGCAAACTTATAAAGCGTTTTCATTCACAACAAGAGTTAACATAAAAAAAAAAACATTCGGCCGAACATTTTTAATAGCTTAATTTATTATTTTTTTAATTAATAATTCCCCATGAGACAACGTACGTACCTGACCAACTGATACAGCTATTACAGGTAGCTGCAGTTATATACAGATTTGTTGAATTGTCAAAATGGTTGAGAGTGAAAACCAACCTGAAATCGGAGAACAGTGTTCGAACCAGTTGAAATCGAAACTCAAAATGAATATTTATTATTTATATTTGTTGTTTTGGTTCGACAAATTTTGACAAGTGTGTCTAGTTATGCAAGAGATTGCTATCATATTACTCCAGCTACCTGTGAAATACATAAAATTAAGTTTCAGTTTGATTACCATTTTTCAAACTGCGCACCTTCAATTAAAAGCTCCTGCTGCCAAAATATGACAGACAGACAGACAGCTTAATTGTGATTTGAGGCGCAGCAATTAAAACGTCAAAAGCGTTACCCTCTCACAATTATTTCGTTCGTTATGGTCGCATGTTAATGACCTGCCAGAATGGTCAAAAAAGTACAAAACGCGCGCATGCGCATACACACACAAACGCACACATACACACACACCTTTGGCAGCGGCGGGCATCTCACTTTTAAGCGAACATATTCATTCATACAGCGCGGCGCGCCGCGGCTCGACTCACTCAGCTCAGCTTGTGCTCATGTGACATAATCGTCGTAGCGTGTGACTTCAACTTGTGAAAGTATTTCATAACTTTTGTTTTTTTCTTTTTCGGTATATTAATATTTATTTATCGGTCAAGAAATGCCAAAAATAAACTTTATGAAATCGCAAAGTCGTTCCAATGAATTTATGAATTTGTGGTTTGGCAGGGGCATGTGATGAGGTGTGTCCCCCGACTGACGCATCTGTTTTTAAAATGTTGTTGCTAATTTTAATCATATTTACGAGAGTTCATTGAACATGATTTTTTTTATTGAAATCTTTTTCCAAATTCTATTGAAAATTATATTAACTTTGAACTGTGATGGTTTAAAATGATGAATTGGAAAGATGAAGTATGACAAGTACCAAATTAATGCTAAATAAAATAACAGTAAAGCCATGCCTAAACAAGGCGTATTTAACCTTCTCTCTTACATTTAAATCTATTAGAGATTAAACTTTAAATTTTCTTAAAAAAGAGCTAGTTGAAAGAAGAATTGGACCAATGTTGAGAGCAGTAACTTTTTTTGAATTAGTGTATTCTTTAAATTCCTAGAATTAAGATAATCTCTCTAATTTCATTTGATTTCATCATGGAATGAGTACTTTAAAACAGCTGATCGACAATGAAAAATGTCAAACATAATCGAAAATATAATAAATTAATACCACTACAACAGCCTCCCAAAATGTCAAAAGCAGCTATCGCCAGAGAGCAACGAACTCTACGAAAGTCTAAGAGGAAGAAACGAAAAAAAAAAGAAATGGTTCACTGTCATTTTCGAAAAGTGTGTAGCGAACGCATCAAAGCGGTTAACAACCTTACTACCAAAAAAATAAAAATAAAATAAAACCTAAAAAACACATAAATAAACAAAAATGGCGGCAACTGTCAAAGTCAGATTCCGCCATAGAACATTTGAAAAAAGTGCGGTCAGAGTGCAATAACCCTTCTCTATGCTCTAAAAGAAAGAATATCAGATTCCTCTCACCGCTCGCGCTCAGCTGTTGAACTGCTGTTACCGAACAAAAGTTTAAACAAATTAAAACCGAAGACATAAAAAAATAAAAGCAAAGCGTAATTAACAAAATGGCAGCTAGACATCAAAAGTTCACTGACTTCAATGTCCGAAAAAAAAGAAGAAGAATATATTTTAAAAATAACCGAAAATACCTTCGCTCTCGCTGACTCTCGCTAACTCTTTGCCCCCCCCGCAACAACAGAAATCACTCTCTTTTCAACATTGTTGCTCTCCCTCGACATTCACATTTCACTTTTACCAGCCCGGCCGGCATTTCCTCAAAATACAAAAAAAAATTAAATTATAAAAAACCGTTTGTGATTTTTTGTTGTTAAGAACGACAAACGCCGTTTTGTGGTAGTGGTAACACGTGAAAGGGTCAGTGACCAAATTTGTTTTAATACCAAAAACAACAACAACCACAGGCTGACTGTCTGTCATTGTGAGCGCAGCGCATGAACAAAAGCTCTCATAAATTTGGTTGAAAAGACGACCGAACGAACGAACACTGTCGCGGTTTTTAACTTGGCTTTTGGCTTGAACGCATAAAATTAAATAACGTTTATTTTGGGCAGGCGCTCTCTATTTGTTATTTTAACTGATTATATCATATGCGAAATGAGTATGCGCAGTGACGCACCTTTCTGCTCTTTCCTCGATGTATGTGTGTGCCCCAAAATTGTGTGTGCTGCAGTGTTTGTGTTTAATGCATCACTCAGTGGTGCATATTGTGTCTGGGTAGGAGTTTGTAACAAAGAGAATTGCTCAAGATAGACGTGTAAACGTGTGTAGATTGTTATCAAAAGATCAGTCGATCTCGTCATGTCCGTCTAAACGTCTGCTATCATTTCTTGTTAACGTGAGAACCGTACAATTTGATCAGAGCATATTCGCCCATGACCATGCCAACTAATGTCAAAAATACTCACATCTAGTTAAAACGATGTGTTGAGAATTATCGAATATATGAGGATTAAATTTTTGGCTCTGTGTTAACATTCATATCTACTTACTGATATAAGTAGTAACGTTATTTTGTGGATCAACCTTTAGTTAAGAATCGTTTGTGAACTAAGTCGTTCTTTTTGAGGTTGTCAATAATTTAATGTAAGTTTCCACCTGATCGATCCAATACTCTGATTTGTTAGTTACTTTCAATATTATTTTATATATTTAAAAAATTGTACTCAAATCCAAAGAAAATCGCATGTTTAGCTGTTTCCAACAATTCCAAACAATCTTTCGATGCGGCCTGGCTTTTCGCTTTTACGCGGTCAATAAACTAACTGGGCAGAAGATGTTGTAAAAAATCAACTGAAAACAACAACAGCAACAACGAAATCAAATGAAAACTCTGGCAACTTTCTATTCGAAGGCAACGGGGCAAAAACAAAAACAAAAACAAAAACAAAAGCAACAACAACAACAACAACAACAACAACAACAACAACAACAACAACAACAACAACAACAACAACAACAACAACAACAACAGAACAACAACGCTTAATTTCGCGACGCATGCGCGTTTCCAAAGAACACGAACCGAAACAGTTTCTAAGCAACTCTCCATTTTTTTTGCGCACTGCAAACAAAAACAAACAAACAAACAAACAAATCAATTGGAAAATTAAATGAAGAAAATCAGAAAATAACTACAGAAAAGTAAGGAGAAAGAAAGCACAGCCAAAACGAATCGAATCGAACCGAACCGAACTACACCAACTTTCATTGGATTCGAACAAGTGTAGAAAATATTTAAAGCTGGCAGCAGGTAGTAGCGGCAACAGCAGCAGCAGCAGCAAAAACGCCGAACTCCGAAGACGTCTCTAAGAATTTAGAAAATGAAATGAAAACATTTTCTAAACACGGCAGCGGCGGGCAGCGTGCAATGCCTCGTTCGCTCGTTCGCTCGGCGCGCTGCATGCATGCAACCAACGTTAGATGCGCCATTTGTGTCACTCATGCACTCGCTGAGCGCCACCATTCGTGCGCTTACTTCCACTTTGCAGTGCAGAGCAGAGCAGTACATTGCAAAACTTTCATTTCGCGCATGCGCGCGCTCGCACCCGTCGATATGAGTTGCAAACAAACGCGCCAGCGAGCGTCTTCGCTGCTGTTGCTCCAAAAAAAAAAAAAACAAACGAAATTCAGTTCAATCGAAAAGAAAACGTTTTTTTTTAGTTTCCACTGTATTTTCTTTTGGCTTTTCGGCGTGTGTTATTCAGGGACTTAGGCAAGGTTTTGTTTTGGGGAGCTTAAAAGTCTTGTGAAATAAATGAACGGTCCTTTCGGTGCTTAGTTACACATTTCGGAGCATTTAAATTAAAAATGGTGTACTCCGGAGTTAAGAGAAATCACTTTTATAAACATTTGAAAAAAAAATAAATACAAATAGGAGGGACATTTACGATCACGAGAGTATTTGAAATTATTATTATTTGATGAGTTTAAATAATTGCTCTGATTTTATAAATTTTTGACTAGTCAATTACTGCATATACCTCTAATAGTCTTGCCATGCTCTAATGTTCCGTTTCAGAAACGAATTTCAAGAATATTTAATTTTATTATAGTAGTTTAAACAATCGAGAAACTTTTTTTTACCGCCGGATTTACTACGGCCGTGGTTTTTATCCGAGATTTTCAGTAAACATTTTATGATGAATTGCTTTGACCGTGTGTGGAAATAAAAACTGCAAAAGTAGAAAACACAAAAAACACAAAAAAAAAATATTACAAGAAAAAGCAAAAACAAAAGAAATACAATCGCAAAGTAGAAAAGTGGAAAAGTCTTGCAGGAAAGTGGAACTTTCGGTGGCGCGCACACGTACGCGCGTCTAATTAGTTGCATTTTAGAAATTCAGCGATGAAAACAAAATCGAGTTCAACGCCTGCTCTAAGCCAGCCAGCCGCCGCGCTGGCGCAATTGCTGCACCTGCATCTGCAACATCTTCTGCGGACGGACAGACAGACAGATAGACAGACGGACGTTGTTGCTGCTACTGCTGTCGCTTCTGTTGCCATTGCTACTCTACTTCTGATGTTTGTTGGATTTTTCTGCGTATTTGTGAAAACTGAACTCGGTGAAATTGGAAATATTTATTGCAGTTTTCTCTTTCGTTACGTTCGCCTATTTTGGCACACTTTTTTGTTGTTTTTGTTGTTTTGTTTTCAATCAGTTTTCGAAAAACAAAACAAAAAGGTTCTTATTCCATTTGAAATGGGTTTAAACTTAACCTTACTATATACTAGACATTAGTAAGTAGTCTATCTGAAATTTACTCTGACCACGAAGGCGCTTTCGTAAATATGCTGCGGCGACGAGCGCTTCGAAAGGACTAATTCAAACGCAAATGCTTAAAAGAGCAAAGCAAAAAGCTTCTGTTGTTAAGTGTGCTCACGAATTAAGCACACTACAGCGATGTCTTCTAAATAGCACATTGAAGTACCCCAGGTTAGGACAAGGTTTTCTATTTTGAAATTATCAAAACACAAAACAAAAAAAATCACCAATCAAAATTTTTGTTAGTTTGTTTTATGTAAAAAAATCACAATAAAAATATGTGATCAGTGTCAGTAACTCTTTAAAATTAGGAATAGTTATCAGTCAGTGATTTTTTTTTTAAAAATCAAAATCAAAATCAAAAATCAGTCAGAGTAAAATATTAAGAATATGTATATCAGTCAGTGATTTTGACTGTCGAAATCTAAAAAATATCAGTGATTATTATTATAAAAATCAAAATAAATATCAGCCAGTGATTTTTTGTATGCTAACGTTCAGAAATAAAAGTCAGTCAGTCAGTGAATTTATTTAAAAATCATAAAATTACTGTTTAAATTCGATTTTTTTTTGAATGAACTAAGCGTAACTGTTATACGTCATTATAAATAAGTAGTTTACAATTTTAAACATCTTAGTTATAAAAATTATTACCGATAAAAGTTCACTTTACTTAGATGAAATATTTTTGAGTTCATTAACAAAATTCATTGACTAAAATTCAATTGAATTTCTGTTCATTAAATTCGCAAGTACTCACTCACAGTTAAATTGTCTCCATATGCGTGCTCTTGTGTGGACTCGCTCTTTCTCTCTCGTGCGCTCTTTATTTCGGTGTGCGATGAAGCTTCCAGTAGGTGTGGTTCAGGTTTTCTCTATTACGAAACTGTAGTGAATGTAGGCCAATGACCGCTGCAATAGTTTCGCTCACAGAAAAGAAGAAGAAAACACAAACGCTGAAAACGAAACAGAAGAGTTTTCGCAGTGCAAGTGACAACAACGTTTCTCGCAGTGCGCTCTGGCGGAATATTTTGCAAATAATAAACAAAACTTTTGTTTTTTTTTTGAAATGTATTAAATTCTGAGAATAAAAAGCGTCAGGGACATAACTGTTCTGGTTTTGAAATAAAAATAAGTTTCTTACTTTTAAATAAAAATCACTGACTTATATTTTCAGCTATTCTGGGTCACTTAGAAAGTTACATCAAAAATCGTTTTTGCGTCGTATAATTCACATATCTGAAATATTTATACCTGATAAATCAGCTGTTATTTATTTTTCAAATAAAAAAGTTTACGATGCAAATTTAAAAATTTGTTACGTTAGGCAAACCTGGCATAGACCTAGTAGGTTCCTAGTGTTACCAGACGGAATCAACTCAGATAGTTTTCGCTAAAGTATGCATCATTTATCATGTAAGCGTGGTTGGAAACCATATAACAAATGTCAATCTGAGTCTGGATCATTCAAGATAAGTTCCATTTTTTGTTAAGGCTATTACGATTACGAGTATTCGGAGAGAAAATTTAAATTAATAAAATAAAAAATTAAAATTGAAAAATACTCAAATACTAGACGCAATACTCGTATTAGTGAATACCCTTATTACTTCGATTTATTTCTACAATATATTATAAGAGTAGATATTAGAAATTATTTAAATTCGGTCAGTTGAGCTTTTTCTGTTGAGCTTTAAACAATTGCTCGTATTAACGGTTGTTTACCCAAATTACGCAACCAGCGACAGAGGAAGTCAGCAGAAGAAGCTGACTTCATAAGAAGGTGTGAATAATGACCGCAGAATAAAGCAATTATTTGGCGGGACATAAAAGTAACGTTAAATAAGTAGTAAAAACCCGAAAATAACCGGCGAAAAAGTTTTTTGACCCTTCTCAGCAAAACTCAACTGCAGAGCGTAACATATAAAAGAGACGGCAGGAGAGTCTGTTAATATTAAGAGTTATGAAGTGTTGATGTAGAAAAAAATATATATTAAGTACGAAGAAAATCTAAAAAAATATGTTTTCAAAAATATTCATAAATTCAAATAGTTTTATAGTCGTTAATTTGTGACTAACTTTAAAAAAATGAGCATTGATTTGTGCAGCGGAGTGTGCGAAATTCGTCATTACACTCTTTTTGTTTTTGTATAAGCAATTGTTAAAGCCAATCTCTTTATTCGTATAATTCGCTCTTCGGTTTTAAAATCGCTCTTTATTTAGATTTACCTTGACTTTGGCCTTTATTCGTGTTTGTAGCTTAGCTTTCTGCAATAGTATGCAACGCAGCGGCGGCGGCGGTGGCGCATGCTTCTGAAATTTCATATAAAATTTCGGTTGCAAATATTTTAGGGAGCGGTGGGCTCTCTAAGTTTTCCTGCGCTCAACAATGCACTTTAATTCAAACACACATACACACTCACACACACACACACAAACGCAGCGAACTGAGAAATGCGAATGCGGAAATGTTTTTGTTTTTGCATGCACTAGCGCGCGCCTTGGATGCAACTGAAAAGCTTCGAGCGAGTGAGTGAAACTCTCGTTATTCTCGAATGCACTTTGTGATACTTCTCTGCGTCTCGCTTGTGCAATTTTTCTCTTTCGACTTTGGCGCTTGCCTTGCGTGAGTGAGCTTTTGCATTGCGGAAGGAACTTGATCTTGACTGCGAGCACATTGAGCGCGCCTTTGTAACTTTTGTTGTTGTTGTCGTGGGGGAAATTATTGGTGCACGTTTTGTGTCGCTCGGATGTGTGCAACAATAGCAAAACAAAAAGTTCAAGTTGAATGTCGCATGGCGTCGTCGGGTTCTGTTGTTGTTTTCGTTGTTGGCCGCAAATTCGATGAAGAGCCGAGACTCGTGAGTGCGTTTGTTTGTGCATTAACTATTGAAAATGCATGTACATATGTATGAATGTATGTATGTATGTATGTATGTATGTATGTATGTATGTATGTATGTATGTATGTATGTATGTATGTATGTATGTATGTATGTACAATGAGCTTTTTTCTAAGTGAGTTCATTTTATTTACATTAATGCGATTTGTTGTTGTTTTATTATCGACAATGTCACTTACTTGTCTGTCAATTCTTGTTAGCAATGCGGCAATAAATTTAATTTCAGAACTTTTTGATTTTTGAAGGGCTCGAAAAGCTTTAAAGCACACGCTCTTTTTAAAAATACATATTTCTTAATTTTAAATATCCAATCTCTTCAAAACTTTTAGAGGCCCAGCAGAAGTTTTGATTTTCATTTTTAAAGCTAACGTACAGCTGATATTTCTAAATATTGATAAGTGGATTATCTCTCATCCTGGGTCTGCAATTATGCAACTTTTTCGAAGATATCCGAGGGCCCATCAGAGCAAACTTTGATTTTTTTTTATTTAAAAGAATACAACCAAGAAAAATGTTAAAGACAAAATTAACAAAGCCCGTAAAAACCTGACCTTTAGCAATACTTGGTCACACGCAAAAGCGTCCAAGTTGGAGTTCGCTGCTTTACAGCATCTACGCTTGCTTTCCAAAATGCCAATAAGAAAAAAAAACGAACTCACTCAAAATAAACGATAATAAAATGAAGAAATAATAATTTCTGAAAGTAAAGAAATAGAAGAGAAGACGACGAAGGTGGAAAACGCAGGCACAAATATACCCGACAAACTGGTCGAAACAGAGCGACCGAACGACCGACCGACCGGGCCGGAACGGCATCTCTGGCCCGAATGGAGTGCAAAAGGCGAATGAACTCTGCGCGGAGTCAGCGTTGCACGAACCAGCGAGCGAGCGAGCGAGTGAGTGAGCGAGCGAACGAATGAAAGTTATGCAACGGACAACGACGACGACAACAAATACAACAACAACAGCAGTAGCAGCAGCATCTCGACTTGGCCAAGTAACTGTTGTGAGCGAATCAAGCGCAAATTGCATTCGCTGCGCTGCGTGCTCGCAGCATTTGCGCATGCGCACAGTCTAAAAACCAAACAGAGTTGTCAACTTGCACAGAAACAGGAGGACAACAGTACTTAATGTAATATAGAAAAAATAAAGAAAAAGAATTCGGAAGAATTTCAAAATTGTAAAATCACGATAGAACGAAAGAATAAAAAAAAACCTAATCAATGATTTTAAGCTTTTAAGCTTAGACTTGACAGCACTGGCAACGCAACGCAATACAAAATTCTTTTATTTTCCGCTTCGTGCGTGTGTGTGTGTGGCAAATGCATTATTTGCATATTTTCGCACTGTGCCACTGCAAAAGCAGGCGAAAATGTTGCAAGCTAATTGTGTGAATTGCGTGTGCGTGCGTGTGTGTGTGTTCATTGTTTGTGGCATAAATTGCGTGCCACAGACGCCAAAGAAATGTTTGCATATATAATTTCTAAGAGAGTTTGCAGAAGGTTTTCGCATGCTTCAAATTTTCAAGGAAAAAAATATTTAAAAAAATTTATTTTTTATCTCTAATGACTCTTGAGTTATTGTGCTAACAATAAAAAGGAAAATCCAACCGACGTTTAGAATTGGATAAGCACTAAGATTTAAACAAAAAAGCTTGAGGAATAGGGAATGAAGCTATCTTCTAATTTTTTCATCTAAATACTTCATTCCCATATTTCTACTTCTTTATTTCGATACTATTCTGGGTACAGCGTAGTGGTCCATTATGACTGAGAACTATGGTCCCATACCAGCCCACACTCAACTCTAAAGGATTAAAACTGCACAAATTAGCCATGCAGACAATTTGAAAATATTCAAGAAAAGAATTGATTGTGGACCGGGCGGAAGTAAAAGTTTTGCACTTTATTAAATACGGTTTTAAAATCCTTGCGAGAAGCTACAAACTCTGGAGCTAAAAAAAATGTTGGCAAATAATAAATCTACATAGGGTGCATGTAAAATGTATGGAAAATGAACAGTTGACATAAATTTGTAAGTTAAACGAGGTATGCTGGGTAGAACCAAGCTTAAATGAGTACCGCAAATGTTTAACCATACTTTAGCTTGAAACTATCATACAAAAAATGACAATTGCAAAAGTACGAAACAACGAAAAAATTTCAAAATTCCTGCTTATGATTTCAGCATCCCACAAAAGTATGCAACAAAAAAAAATAAACGAATGACTATAAAATTTAAACTGTGGAACACTCCCATAGTTTAAATTTTACAAAATTGAAGTGCTCCTTGGCGTTGTCATACTACAAATATATTTAAAATCTTATAAGAGTGTTCCAGGGTATCGCGGCGCTCAGTTTTTCCAAAGCCTTGCTTTATACTTCATTTTGTCAACATATTTATGAACTTAATTATCGACATTTGAAATTATGGAAAATTTTCCTTAAATACAAAATAAAATTTCCAGTTTGCCAATTCATTTGTTAATAAATTCCGAAACTGCAGTTTTTACATAATACCAAAAAGAGTTTTCGCTTTGAGTCTTCGTTTTGGCTTTGTCCCATTTAACCTTTCTTTTATTTCGCTTTGTATGTGTGTGTCAGTGTGTGTGTGTGTGTGTTGATTTTATGCATTGCAGTAGATAAGGCAACGCTGCAGCGCACACTCTTGTCACTCGTCAAACGCTGCGAGTGCAAGCTCAGCTTAGCTTTGCTTGGCTCAGCTCTGCTTAGCGTAGTGCAGCGCAGTGCAGCGCAGAATAGCTCAAAAGATTACTGTACATTCACCCACTTTTGCGAGCGGCGCATGAGCAGCGCGCAACATAGAAATGCGCAAAACTGAACTTTTGTGCACGACAAGCACACACACACACTTACACACATACAAATGCCATATTCAATAGAAAAGTGTGTGCGTGTGTGTTTGTGTGTGAGCTGGAAAAAGTTGCTTTCTCTGTGCAGTTTTGCTATAAAACCAAAACCGAAAAATACAAAAAAAAAAAAAATTTAAAAAAAAATAGATAAAAGAAAATTGCAATGAAAAATACACCGTTATGTTGCATGCATTTCACTGCAGCAGCGACAGCAGCAACAACTTTTGAATACAGCATGGCGGCAATTAGAACCGTTAGATTCTATCCGTCCGTCTGTCTGTCTGGCTGTCGGCCGTGTAGCCAATCGCTAGTTGCTCTGTCTGTCTGTCTGTCTGTTTGTTAGTATTGTGTGCTCCTGTTACAAAATAACAAAACGGGAAATTGTCAGACGGGAACAGCGAGAAGAAAAAAAACAAACAAAAAACAACAACAGGAAATCAAGAACAAGTTAAATTAAAAAAAAAAAGAATAACTTTGATAGGGTAAAATAGTTTAAAATGCATGTAAACGATTTTATGGATAAAAAATTGATAAAAAAAATAATGTGTACAAAAAATTGTCATTTAATCTATGATAATATATAAAAATATATGCCTACATTTTTTTAAGTATATTAACAGCAATACAAGCCTTGGTCGTGTGCCAACTTAGCCAACTTTACTCTAGAGTATTCTAAAGCGCTTGCCCAGAAAATTTAATCAAATCGCTTGAAATGTTTGTTTGACAATTTAAATTCAATAAACTTTAATAATATTAATAATATTGTAATATTAACATAACTTTTTTCCGAACATAAATTCAAATTGTTTGCAGCATCTTTTTTTTCTGTGCGCGGAATTTATTCTTGCAGCGTTTGCAGTTGCGCGCATGTGTGCAAGCAAGCGCCTGCCCGGCAACGCTCAACTCAGCTCAGCTCAGCTCAGTTCAGCTCAACTCAGTTCAGTTCAGAACTTCCGGGGTAAACCAACTGAAAATAGGTCATTGGGTGCTGCTGCTGCTGCCGCTGGTTGCGGCTGGCTGTTTTCGCGCTGCAGCTGCTGCTGTTGCTGCTAATGCAGTGGAACTTTTTATTGTTTTGTTGCAATTTTCGCATAGCGCGAGTTTGTTCGTTCGTTCGTTCGTTTGTTTGTAGCAAACGTTTGTGCAATTGCAACAAATTCGTTGCGAAGCAAAAAGATTTCCGACCGAAACGAAATTCTGCAGAAAGAGATAATAAAAATTGGAAAATAAATAAATTTGTTTAGCTGCAACAAAAGCAAAAATGGCGCATGAAAGATTTTTTCTAAAGAACCTTTTTATTTTCTACATAACTGTGCATACAAATTAAAATATAATTTAAAAATTGATTTTGTTTCGACCGTTCTCATTTCAGTTTGACTTTTGCCTCGTTTACATCGTTTACCTAACAAATTTGTACGTCGTAAATCAGCTGTTATTAATTTCTATATAAAAAAAAATAGTTACGAGCTCATAAAATAAAAATTAAAATCACAACTTAAAAAAATTATAATAACAACAAATTTGAAAACAATTGACAAAAATCGCAGTTTAAACAAATTTGCTAACAACAACAAAGAGAAGAGAAAAAAATAACGATAACATATAACAACGGCAACAATTGTTGACGCAAACGAGATGTTGTTGACGTTCAAGTGACAGCAAGTAAAAAACAACACTCACACACACACACACACATACTCGTACATACAGGCCGTGCAAAACAACAACCACAATTGACGTGTGTGTGTGTTTGTGTTTGTAAGTAAGCAAATAAAAATGCTGCTGCAAAATTCACCGTTCACTCGGCCGCCAGAGTTCATTGGCACACTTTTGCGCCACACCGCGTCGCGTCGCGCAGGCGCAAACCGAACGAGTCAGCGAGCGAGATCTTCAGCGCGACTTTAGCTGATAATAACGACGATGAACGACAAGAAAACGAAGCAACAAAAAAAAAAAATTACTTCTAAAATCTATTATGCTGCGCGGTGTTTTTTAAGGAGGCTGATCGGGTGTGGGAATTATGGCTTACACGGGTAATCTGAGCATTTATCTATTATGTATGTGAGTATGTGAGTACAATGCAAAGCAAAGTTGCTCCGACGCCGCCCCAACGATGCGATCGCAATTTTGGTATATAAAACACAAGCGGAATTGTATACAATCCAAATAAAAATATCGTATGTACTAAAGAAGATGTCAAAAATGAAATTCGATAATGAAATATTTTTACTAAAACTTAAAAATTCTTCAAATTTAAAATAATATTTTTCTAATTACACTTGACTACCGAAAAGAACAAAAGTACAATAACTTTTAATGTGCCATAGTGTAGGTCGTAGGCCGGGTCGAATAAAACACGAAACCGTAAAAGGAAAGCTTTAAATAAAAATCGATTTATTAAGATTAAATTGATTTTTATACTTTTTCATTAAGTTAAGGAAATTCTACTGATCTGATTCCTTATTCAGAATGTGATAAGTTTTCAGAATTGGAAAATGTCGATTCCTCTTGAAAATGTAAGAAATTTCCATTTGCAAACATTTTTTTAAAACTCCGAAGATTTTCTTTTATGTAAATGGTGAAGTGTCCGGAAATTGAGGCGTTTATATCAAATACCGATGAATGTAAAAAAGGATCCTTTTCAAACATCGACGAATCCAAAACTTAAAAAAAAGAATCGGATTATGTATTAAAAAAATTGATGGTATACTTATCGCATTATTTAAGCTACAATCCACTTGTACGCCAATTTTCTATTGATTGAGCGATATTCCATACTCTAAGCTCTAAATTGATTAATATTAAAATTTTTATTCTTTACTAATGTTTAGTTAAATTGTTTAATAAACTTTAAAAATCTGTTTATATAAAGTTTTAATTTTTTGAACATATTCTTTTAATTTGAAACGCATTTATTTGCATTTTATTTCTTTACTGTTGCATATAATTATGTAAAAAAAAGTTCATCTTTGGTAAAAGTGCACCACTGAGTGCGACTGTTTAGCTCCTTGAGGAGTCAATTAAGAATCACCGAACTCTCAAGATTTGACTCTATTAGAAAGTTCTCGCAGACCAACTGCAGCGCACCTCCTTTAGAACGTTTAAATTGCCAACTAAGAATAAATTCATTTAACAGCGTTTTAAGCGCTTTTCGGTGAACTCCAAAACCGACCGCAGCAATTTTTACAGCTTCTACTTTTGTTCTTGTTGTTGTTGTTGTGTTGGTTGCAAAAGTCGAATGCAATTTTGTGCAATTAAATGCCGCAAGCGCAAAATTTTGATAAGCATTTTTTTGCTCTATGTACATATTTTTTGTTGTAGTTGTTGTTGTTGTTTTTCGAGCAATTTACCCGTTTCCGCAGCAGCCACCGTCACCGTCACCATAGAGAATAGCGAGAGGCAAAAGGTGAGAAACCTTTCGAGACTTTTTCGCCTACGAAATTGCAACTGCTGCGGCCGCTGCGCTAGAATTCACCTACATTGGAGCTGGAGTTACACACCGTCATAATAATCCCGCCAGCCAGCTAGTCAACCAACCACCGCTGCTGCTGCAGCGCCAAAGAACAGTTATGTTGCACTCTACACCGCCTCTTGCCTCTGTTTCTTCTGGCGCGGCAACAACTTTTACAAAGAATCACTTTTCTCTAACAGGCTGCTTGCAGCTCCAGCTCCAGCTCCGTTTTCGGTTTGGTTCTTATGCGCCTGCGCGCATTCACTGTCACGGCGCAGCGCAATAAAAAGAACTCACTCCGCTACTTTGTCCGTCCAAGGTAATAATGCTGTCGTCGGTCGACCAGCAACGACAACAACAACAACAACGACGACGACGAAGACTACGATTTGCGCGTTCGCCTTTCTCTGCAATTTTCCTGGAAAAATTTCACAGACTGGTTTTCGCCATGGCTTGCCACACATTTGGCAATTTTTATATTCAGCAGCTCTCGGTGTTGAATAGTTCTATGTCGATTTAAAAATTTGGTTACACATTTTTTAAATTTTTGTAATCAAATATACTTTACTCGTAAACATCGTAATGAAATAAGTTTAAAAAGTTGATATACTTTATATTTGAAAAACAACTATGCATATATTATATATTAAATACATATGTATAAGTATATATCATCTGTAGGTAGTTTTTTTCCTTTTTCAGTCTCAAGTAGCAAAGTACGCTTAATAAAATTCAATTTTGTGTAAAAATATTTGTTAAGAAAATTTTTTATTTAAAAATTTGTCCGTAAACAATTTTGATGAATCAGTTTTAAAATTAGTTAATTAATCCATTAAGAATTTTATTCTCAATTGAAAAGTTAAACTCAGATTTCGGCTATTGCACTTAGCGTTATTTAGCACCAAGGCAATTTTTAATATTTCTTCAGTTTTTACAGCTTAAATGCATTTTTTAATACGTAAACTGCTGAAGACTTTGGCACATTTTCTTGGCAACTCTGCCCGATGCGATGCGACGCGACGTTGCGCCGAACGTACAACGAACAACTGCATCCAATGCCAATTACCGCCTTCGTCTCCTCCTGCCACTGTGGACTTACCTCGTCGTTGCTTTTCACACATTTTTCAAATGTAAGTTACTTGCGGTCATTGGCTTTTTCGCCGGCGCCGCAGTCGTCGTCAACTTCAGCACTTTTTGCAACTGCAGCAGCAGTTGCAGCAGTTGCAGCAGCAAAAGTCAATTGCAAACATGCACATGCGCCGCCGACGTTGTCTTCGATAGCCGAAGTTGATTTTCTGCATCTTCGTTGCTGGATGGATGGATGCTTCTCGTCGTCGTCTTCGGTTCTGCGTTCGTGGCTGGCTGGTTGGCTGGCAAAAGCATTTTGCAGCGTTCGTCAGTTGCATTTTCTAAGGTGATTCGAGGCCGTTGGTCTGATTTCCAATCGCATTTGTTGTCTTCGTCGCCGGCGTCGGGAGTTCTTTGCTCGTTTGTTCACTCGCTCGTTCGTTTGCTTGTGGCCAGCTTTTGGTATGAGGAAGTCTTTTGCAGCACAGTTTTTTGTTTGTCTTGTCTTCTTTTTGTTGTTGTTGGAATTGCTTGTCTGAGATGCATGCGGGTAGCGCAGAAGGCGGGCGTTTGTATTTAACCACTCGGGCATGTAATTCAGCTGATAAATTGCCAATGTTGGCAAGTTTTTATTTCTGATCGGACTTCCTTTACAAAGATTTTACATGTTTGGCATTTACTCATATTAATTGGCACTCTTAAATTTAAAGATTTCGTTAGCGATTCGTTAAAGCGATTAGTAAATTGTGATTCTGAAATGTATTCGCAAACGATATCGTTATTGAATCGCTAGAATATATATTTACAAACGAATCGAACAATCGATTCATAAATGAATACCAACAAAAATTAAGTTTACTTAAATCATTTCATGTTTCAATATTAATAATTCATAAGTAAAGTTTGATTGATTTCTAAAGGACTCGTTGTTATCGTTATTGAAAAGAAATCGTTTTAACGATTCGTTAAAGAGCGTGAAATTATCACATACATAAATCATCCTGATAAACCTTTACAAATGTCGTAGTTTTAATGTATGAAATATGTGCGAAGAAACGACAATGTTGCCCACTTTACGAAAAAAACAGCCCAACGCTCAATTTTCAACTTAAAAAAAACCCGCACAAACAAGAATTTTGCAAAATTACAAATCCAAACATACCGACAAACAACAAAACACACCATGCCCACACCCTGCCCACCGCACCAGCTAAACGGGTTAAAAATATTGCAGAAACTTATAAGAAGAAAATAAAACTGGCATAAAGAAACCAACAAAAGAGAAAGACTTTTATAATCGCTCGAAATGTGCAAGAATTGCAAGGCAAAAACGAAAGACTTAAGCGAGCAACATGCGGCGATGCAACAACGCGATTTCTGTCTGTCTGTACGTCTGCAGTCGTTTACATTCGTCGTTGTCGTTGTCGTTTCTTGTCTTCGGCTTCATCTTGTCTTCGACTGGGCTGTCTGTTTGGCAGCTTTGTTTGCCAGCGCCGCTGCTCGCTTGTATGATCGCCCGCTTGTTCGCTCGCTTGGTTCGCTTGCTTGGTCGGTCGGTCGCCGTAGTTCAACGAACTCGCGCGCAAATCTAGGCTAAACATTCGCTCTGAGTTGCAATGAAAACGAAAAGTACCGCAAGTTTACCGCTATTCGAACGCGCGCAACTCGCTCTGCTCGTGAGTGTTTAGGCGTGTGTGTGTGTGTGCATGTATGAGGAACCTATACAATCGATTTGATTGGCGCGTAAAAGTATCGTTTCAGATCGTTCGTCATGAGTGACGACGACGACGGCAATCGACGACGGCACATGAGACCACGAAGACAGACGTCAATGCTCGCGCAAAGTGTCATTATTCGCTGCTTAGATTCTTTTATGCTTCTTCTTACTATTCTGGGTAGTGTGCACTCACTTTTGCGTTGATTCTGTCATTATTCTGTCATAGTAGAAAATATTAAAAACAATTTTCGGGCTCTACAATTTTCCTAATTTCAAAAACAAAATTGAGAAAATTAAGGAGTGATTCAAAATGGAAATCCAACACCCGAAATATGACAGCCGTACTCATTTAAGCTCGTTTTTGCCGTGTATATCACATTTACCTTATATATTTATACATCGTTAATCAGCTGTTCTTAATTTCCTAATAAGACAAATTTAGAAAATCAAAAGTATATTCAAAAAATATAATTTATAAATTTAAAAGTCTACCAAATACGCTGCTTACGAGTTCATATGAGTACAGCTTAAAATTTTCAGCTCTAAAATTTTCTAAAATTTATGATTTTTGTTAATAAAAATTGCATTTCTACAAGTAAAACTGTTTTATGTAATTAAACTATTGGATACTTGAAGTTGCTGCTCTGCGGCTACCGCAAACTATGCGCTCCACTATGACGGTCCATTATTGCCGGTAAATTCCGATTACAAAGTCAAAGTCGTCTCAATATTTTATCAATTGGAGACGACACTTGGGTGAATGCCCTCCTCGACACATTCGTATGTGTGTGTGTGTGTGCTTCTTCGTTTTATGTTTTTTCCGTTCTTTTGCTCAGCCGAGCACTGAACTTGAAAAAATTCAAAAAAGCAACAACCGCTTGGAGCAGATCGAAGCGGTGCGCCGATCAAGAAACTTCCAAAAATACACGCACGCACTCCAGCAACGCAGGCGCAGCGCAGCTCAGTTCAGTTCTGCGCACGATCAAAATCAAAAATTGAGTTTACTAATTTCCAGCTCTTTGAATGGGCAAGCGTTTCGTTACTTGCGCGCGCTGGGAGCAGATTTGGAAAAAGAACCTTTTGCGCGCACAAAAACATTCTGAAATCTGTAAAGAAAAACAAACAAACAATCGAAAAAAAAAGAATCCGAAAGCAAAACAAATTGGTGAAAGTTTTGCGGATTTCTTGTTTACGTTCTTATTTGCAAGTTGAAGTTCTTTTTTTCTTTTTTGTTGTTTTCATTTTTGGCCAACAGACGGACAGACGGCCGATGGATGAAACAACAAAAAGCTTTGTGTGTTGGCGCAGTAGCAGTAGCGGCGGCAGCGGCAGCAAATGGCGTAAATAAGATTCGGTGTTGAAATGGCGTTAAAAGGGGCGTTGAACTTGCGATTCACTGTTTCAGTTACTGTTGTTGTTGGTGTTGCTGAAGCTGTTGTCGAATCTTTAATTGTTGTTGCTCATGTTGTTGCTCATGTTTTTGTTGTTGGCGGTAGTGCGAATTACGAATTTACGACGCTAATAAACGAAACGCTTTGTCGCTGACATTCCATCCGTCATTCGCGTTGGCTGCGCTCGGATTTTTGTTTGTTCTAGGATTTCACGAGATGTTGTTGCTGTTGTTGCTATTGTTGTTTTTATTTGTTAGCCACTCTGATCGAAGGTGAAAACTTTTTAAGCCGATTATCAAGCGAGCAGGCAAGCAAGCCGTATTAGTAACTTTCCTTGGCCAAAATTAAAACATAACAACAACAACAACAACAACAACAACAACAACAACAACAAAAAGCAGAACAAAATTACATTGTTGGGTTTTTATCGATTATTGTTGCGGAGCATAATTAGCAATGTCACGTTTCTGTAGTTAGCAGAAATGTCAACGCTTGCTTTTTGACAGATTCTGAATGACAAAATTCTCACTTTTCAATAAAATTTCAATTGTTGTCTTCAAATTCTGAATAGGTCAAGAAGTTGGACATTTTGGTTTCAGATTTTACTCTTTGAAAACTGATTTTATTATTGCAAAATTTTCGAAATTCGTCAGGAATCAGTTTGTATGGAAAACCAGTCTAAATCAGATCTACTCAATTTATGAATCTATTCAAAATGTTTTCCTCTTCCTTTGAGTGGACAGTTTGTATGCGTAGATTGAATGTTGAATGTTGAGTTTCAAAAATAAATTTTAAAATAACATGTAGACATATGTTAATTTAACATGATGTCATGTAAATTTTGGCAATATTTAGATTGAAAAGAGTGTTAATATAACATGATATAGTGTCAAATTAAAGTTAAAATTGTTTATTGTCAACATGAGGCCAACATTTTAAAGATTTTGTAAAAATAAACGCGACACAAATTGTTAAATTAACATGCGCTCATATTGGCGCAACATTTTCTATTGTTAAATAATGCTTGAAAATATAAAAAATTTTAACTGACAACTGAATATCACGTTAAATGTTCACATATAAATTTTCGTTAAAAATTGTTAACCTGAAAATTGTTAATTTTACATGATTTATATTTGACCTTTTGTTTATTCAATTCAATTGAAAATTTTGATAAAGTTTTTCGTGTTTTGTTTAAACTATGAAAACATATTTAAAAAATAAATAACATTGCATAATTCCAACATTTCCATATTAAATTACATCTCTTGTCCATCCAATTCTTTTTTAAGTAAGTCACTGTAAAATTTAATCAACTCGATTTGATAAATTTTCTATGTAAATTTATTGTCGAAAAAAACAAAAACAAATGAGTCACACTCACCTGCAAAATTGACAAATCAAACTTTCAAATTTTCTTTTCACAGAATTTGCAAGTCGTAATGGGATGCGACGTCAACGACAGCGCTGACTAATTCTGGAAAGTTCAACCAGGCCGGGGAGTTGTAAACACCAGAAATGCTTCGTCGGAATGATGATGTCTTCTAGAAAGCACTGAACTCTGCCAGAGAATCGTATCGTATCGCATCGTATTGGAATTCCAGCGAAGCAGTTGGTCTTCACGTCGCTGCCGTCGGACGGAATACTACGCACGAAGGTTTATGCGCGCGGCTGATGTCTTTCTTGACCCATTTTTTTGCGCGATCGTGCGTCGAACGTGCCACTGTGTTCTTCTGCGGTTTTGACAACAACAGAGGCATGGTTGGACGGACGGATGAATAAACGACGGCACCACAAAAGCAAACAATCATAGTCACGCCGCCACTGAAGTCGACAGCTACGCGGCAACAAGCTACCGCTTCCAAAGAACAAATGGAATACACATGGACTTGATCGACGTTGATGACGTTCTTCGGAATAATGCAATAAAGGCGTTAATTAGTCAAAGTGATTGATAATAAAATTAATAAGAAATGCTTTCAGTTGGAAAAAATCGCATTATCTGAAATTTTGACGCCCTCAAAAGATATTTTTTATAAAATTTTTTACATATATTTTAAATTTATGAATTTGCTTTGTTGCATCCATTGCTCCTCGATGAAAGTTCAATGCACTCGTATGAACTCGAGCAGCGCACCATTTCCGTGCAAAAACAAGAAATTCTCGCCAACAAGAGAATTCTTTCAGGTTGGCGTTGCTGCAGCACATTGCCTTCCTCACCGCCCGCCCGCCCGCCTGCCTGCCCGCTTGCCCGCCTGTCACGCTGCGATGGGGAACGCTTAACTCATGCGACTACTTTCGTTGCAAATCTTGTTTTATTTATGACCAGTTTTGCAGCGCAAAAAGTAAGGCTTTCTCTCCAGCCAGTAGTGGCAAAGAAAGACAAACAGACAGACGGACAGACAGACAGACAGACAGACAGATGCCAGCAATGCAACGATGCAATTCAATGCAGAAGTGGCCACGTTCCACGGAATAGTTGTGGCGGGAGTATCGAATTGTGAGGCGGGGAAAATGAGGGTACAAGAAGTGACTGGAATTCATGTTGGTTTAATTGCAGTTGCAGACAAATTCAACTAAGCAACATATTGAAAATAGTTTTTTTTTCGCAAATCAAGTAAAGTTTGTGTTCTAAGTCTTTTGTTTATTCGACTGAAGAGAGATTTTGAAAAATATGTTTGTAAGTATGTAATTCAGTCGGTTGGGCTAATTGAAAACACAATTTAAAAGCAAAATAAATAAAGAGATTTGATCCTTTACTTTTTAATCTATTTACTTATATATTTATTAATTTATTTAATTTCTAACTTATTTATTTATTTATTTGATTTTATTAATTTATTTTCTTAGTTAAATCAGAACTAATTACAAAATTTAACTCTTACATTAGTTGCTACGCATGCGTTCATGCACGCACACTTAAGCAGCAGTCAAACTTTTGAAACTTTCGACCTTCTCTGTCTCTTCTCTGCAGACGGTCGAACTGACAAGAGACTTACTTAATCGTTCAGATTCACAGCTCGCAACAACAAAAGTTCAAAGAAATGCTTCCAAAAGTTCATAGTCAAAACATTTTTCTGTTTCGTCTTTTTTTTTTTGACTATGTGCAAACAATGACCTTTTCTGCTTTTTATGTTGTTGTTTTGGTTTCGTTATTGTTGTTATTTTTGTTTTTATAATAATAATTTTTCTTAAAAAAGTTGATGTGTTTTCTTTTTGTTGGTGTTTATTTGTTTGCGGTCAATGTACCCGTCGCTGTCGAGCGAGCGTTTTGTATATTTCTCATACAGCTGGAGCTGGAGCTGTTGCTGCAAGCTTTTGCCGCTGAAGCGTGTTACATTCTAATGCTGCTGCTGCTGCTGGTGCTGCTCTTGCCGCCGCCGTTCTTTGGAGAAAAACAAAAAACTAAATTTTGTTTAGTTTATGCTCGGTTGTTTTTTCGTAAGTTAAAGGCGAATGAACTCTTGTGGTGTTGTTGTTTTTTGGGCGGCATTTTTTTCTGTTTAACAAACGCAGAAATTAAAGTTCAGAGACCTTGTCTAAAAAAGAACAACAATTCACAGCTCCAGTGCAATTAGCTTTAGTTGGGCGCTTTGTTTTGATGGTGGGCGCCTGTTGTTGTTTTTCTTTTGCTCAGCGAGTAAGAGTTTAAATTTGTACTTTCGAGATACTTCTTAAGCTGCAAAACGATTTGAAATGTTTAATTAATAACAAATAATTTTTGGTTTAACCATGTTCCGTGACATTTTATATATGAAATTTTAACTTTAAGCCAAATGAGAATTATAGGCGTTTATAAAAAAATTATTTAAACATAAACCATAATTTATATGCACGACGCAATACTAAAAATTTCTTGATTTTTACTGATCCTTCTTTTGCCGACCTTCTTGTTCACAATACAAACACACACGTATGTATATATATAATACGCAATTTTTTAACAGTTACGAAAATAATTTCTACCAAAAATATGAACTGCGCTGCTCTTCTTGTAGCACACACACTCTCTCTCACGCACACCACATCAATTCAATTCACTTCACTTTTTAACCAAAATTTTGTGGAGAAAAACTCTCTTTTTCATTTCATTTCATTTCGTTTCATCGCAGCCAAAATCACCGAAATATATATATATAAAATGTTGCTTTTGTTTGCTTGATGTTGTTGTTGTTCTTATTTGTTTTGTAACGTTCAGGGTCAATAAACCCAACTGACCATTGCGTATCATCGTCATCATCCGTTGTCGTCGTCGTCGTCGTCGTTGGCGCTTTTCTGACCACATTCGAGTGTGGCGAAGAATTTTCGGCAGTCGTTCAATGAACTCGTGCACGCAGTCAAATTGAGCAACAGTACTTTTACAACAATAATGCAATGCATTAATTTCACTGCCGTGCGACGAAGCAAACAAAAGACTCAAGCAACATACGTGTAATAGTAATTGTGTGTAATTGTTCTTGTTTTTTGTTGGTTTTTTTTGGAGGCCAATGTAATTACTTTTAGCCCTTTATAATAAATTGGTCTGCTTGTTTGTGGACTGTCAATTGATTATTTAATTAATTTTTTTTTTCAGTAAATTATTATATATTAATTTAAATCAGTAAAACATTTAAAAAGTAAAACTTTGAATGGCTCTCAAATGATGATGATGATGATGAGCTTAGTTCAAACTTACTTATATACCAGAGTACATATGTATAACGTTGTATACCTTCCAGGACATCTTTCGACCATATATAAGTTTTTTAAATATTTAAAAATATTATCTTTTAAATAATCATGAAAGATGACGCTCTGGTGAAGAATATATTTATCGCAAATGCCCAGCTTATTAGTGGGGGTCATAAATAAAGACGACAACATTTCAGGTGGAAGGATCAAGTCATGGGCAACCAGACAGCACTAAGTCAAGCCAACGGCGCAGTTGTTTGGATGCAGCTAATATGGAAAACATATTTGAACACCTTTTAAAATGTGTTTTTAAATTTTGCGTTCGAAGGAAATATATGCATTGAAATTATGAGTCATGGTTAATAGAAAATCGGCCTTGCACTGTAAAAAAATAATTCAATTTTAAATAAGCTAAAAAAATGACAGTCTTATTGAATAAAATAATATAATTCTTAAAAGAATAACTTCAAATAAGATTCTTCATCATAGAATTCCACGTCGCATGTCAACAAAATTCGAAGTCCTTTACTTTGCGCATATCTTTGGAACTCAGTCGCTTTAAGGTCATAATTTTTAAATTAGTGCAATGCTGCCGGTTTTTTCTTTTATTCTTTCACTTAGAGCAGGTCTGCTATGCTCGGTACCTAATCCGAGCAGACAACGAAGGGTTTATTGCTTTACTGCCATTTCGAAATGTTTTATTGTCCGAGAAGGGAAAAGTGCCCGAGGTTGAAAAGAAAATCTAGAGCACGAAAGGGTTAACATTTTTATGGGTCTACAAATATATAGCGTGCGACAAAAGGGTTTGACCGGAGTTTCGAATGGGTTTTAGTGACGTTGCGGGTGTCATTAAGTCGTACTACATCTACTGGCAGCGTGTCCTTGCTATACTTTCTTTTGTCTCGTCTGCCACTGCAATTGCAATTGCTGTGCATTTGTCATTGTGTGCTCTTCTTTTCGGAAAATATTATCCTATTTGCATATGCGATACAAAGACAAGACAAGACAAGACAGATTTGTGGCATTGAGATCTTTGTTAGGTTTTTTTGTGTTCAAGTCTATGCGAGAGTGGCTTACAATGTCAGCAAATCGTGTTTGTTTATTTATACATTCTTGTCCAGTCAACTTTCGTTTGAAAAATGTCCTTAGGCGATTTCGTTAAACTGTTTATTTATGTACTTATGTGTACAGTGTAGATTTGGAAATCAGTGGAAAATCCCGCATTTACTGCTTTGCTGAAAAATAAATCTGTTTGATTTTAAATAAACTTAAAAGAAAAACAAAACCTTTCGAGTCATATCCGGGCAGCGACGACGACGACGACGACGCCGTGCAGCATATGGTCTTCATAATCCGGCAAACACTTGTCTACTTGTCTACTTTTCGTTTTTTTCTTAATTTCTCTTGGCGCAAAACTCTTTTCAAACCAATTCAGTTTTTTCCTGTATTTTCAATGTGGGAAAGTTCGTGTTTTTCCTCTGAATTATAAAAAATGAATTTATAAGAAAAAAATACGAACAGTTATTATGTCATAGAAGAAGCACACACACACACATTCCTCAATTAAAAACCCTTCTCAAGCGGTTCTTTCGATTCGGTTCGAGGGCGGTTCCCACAGAAAGGAGATACTCTAGAGATGAGCAAATAATTGAGCGAGAGTGTGAAGAATGCCTTTATGTAGCATACAAAATAAATCGTGGTTTGTTATGCAGGAATCTGGGGGCAAAAAAGTGTTGCTTTTATTTTTTTAAAACTATTTTGAGATATTTTTTAAATAATAAATTTTCTGATAATAAAAAAATATATTAATAAATAAATATTTATGTAGATGGATAGATGAAAAGTTAAATAGATGGTTAAATAGAAAGATAGATAGATAGATAGATAGATAGATATAAATTAACAATTCTATATTGAAATAATTAGTTTTCTCAGGGTTTGTTTTCCATAATTCTTTCAAAATTTTTATTTCAAAGTCCTTAAATCGAACTCTTATTACTTACTCTACTTTAAAATTTGATTTCTCCCCTTTTTGATTCCCTCGTATATAAAAATGAAACACTGATTCTTAAACCAAGCCCATCCACCTGACATCATCATTAGAATACCTGCTGTTGTCTTTCGGTTTTATTGGATATCTCTCTATAACGATTGTGTGATGCGCGCTACCTGTAGACGTATCCTTTACACAATCCTGCTTGAATGCGGCAGCGTCTCAGCAGAGTGAGCTGCCAGCAATTTAATCCTCTTCCGTTGTCAATCAGTCACTCTCGTCGCTCGACTCAACAAATGAATTCCCAATTCGAAGGAATGGAAATATTTCCGCAGGACCGCTCAATTGAAGACAGAAAGGACAAAACGAAAGGATTACGGTAAAATGTATTTGTGTTGCATGTGTGCGTATCGGGAGCGATGGCAGACGTGTAACTCACGACGCTCATTTGGCTCAAGGTATGGGAAGGTAAGGTGAAGGTGTTTGCGCGGAGGGTTAGAGTGCAGCAGCAGTGGAATAGCGTCATGTGGGAAGAAGCAACATTTTCGTTCGTGGGTTGGTAAGGAAACGAAGGATTGCTTTATTTGTGTTGTTGTTTCTTTCTTTTTCAAATAGTTTTTGGGATTTGTTTGCTTGTTTGTTTGTTTGTTTCTTGTTATTGTTCTTGTTATTGTATTCTACAGATACAATCCTTTTCATCTTGAAATGTGTAAAAGGATTTGTTACGGTGCTTTGTCGCTGACGAACGAAAAAAATTACTTAACGGAATATGTTATTTGCATTTTTTCTATCTTTCTTTTTTTTTTTTTTTAATTTTTATTAATGAGCCGGATGTTCCATTCAAATTTGTTTTCTATGTAATTTTGAGTTGTTTATGAAAGGATTTTGAGTTGGCGGTTTTATGATTTTTCCGTCATCGTCGCCGCTGCTGTTGCATAACGATAACGATAACGGTGAAGTGACAGATTTCCTCGAAGACAGTTGGTTTGTTTTTTTTTTTGGGTACTTGAGTATTTGATTGCAATCACAGATGCCGCGTTTCTTATTTGAATTTGTGAATATGAACGTTTGAATTACGTTTTAAAACTGTTAATGGCAGTTGGTTTTGTTGTTGTTAAGAGAATTCAACATATGTTGAAGCATGTGAAGCTCGTTTTGCTTTAAATTGCACTGGTATCTGAATGGATTTACACATATGTACCTTCCTATTTTTAAGCAAGGGTGTAATTAATAATAATGAGACATTGCCAAAACATTTTTAAGCGTTCTGACTCTGGACATTTTGACTGAACGGCTTAAAAATCAATAATCCATATTTAACTACAGGTAATAATTGGTCAATTGGTCTCAATTTCAATTGTTTTTCGTGTTGATTTTAACGAAATCTTTGATACCTTTAAAAATGTTATTTTGATACCGTATCATGTTAAATTTATATATTTTCCATGTTAAATTTTTAAAATGGTAATTCATACTATTTTAACACTTAGATGCAATTTTGAACATATTATATATTTCATCAAATGTATATAGATTAATTTATTTTTTCAAATTTAACAAGATAAATGTAAAAAATATTTTTGTGAAAATTCTTTGTGTGTGCAAAGAATCTGCTATAGCCACATTATTATCTTTTCTGTAAAGATCTTTTGATATGCTCCAAGAGAAATACTTAGTCCACACAAGTTTTGAATACCCTTTATTAACTGTTATCAAATTTGTTTGTTTATTTAATACTAATAGCGAAATGAAATGAGAATGTAAATTTTTTTACATTACTTTCTTTAATATGAAATTTGTATTGAATAAGACTCATTTCGCTTAAAAAACCATTGTAGAACTTTCTTTTCTATGGGCACATTATATTATCCCCAAACAAGAAACAGTTTCATTCGCATATGCCACTCTTGTCAGCGCAAATTGCACTTTGTTACCGTTACTCCACACAAACACGCAAAGGTGTGACATCCTGTCACATCACGCAATCACGTAATCAAAGTCTTGCAACACAATATACCCCGCAAAAAACGAGCACTTCAAAAAAAAAAAAAAAAAAAAAAAACAAGATTACAGCATATCAAAGCGCGCATTTTGACAGGATGCAATTTTTACGCCGCTAACTGTAACCGCCAACAAAAGGATTCTACATTCATAACAACAAAACTCAATAAGAAACACATTGCCAGAACCAAAATTAAACAACCACCTGACAGCATCAAAGGCATCCAATCACTAGAACAGTTATGCACATTTCATGCCACGCAACGCAACGAAACGCTCGATCCATCCAGCATATCCTGCAATGCCGCCGCGATTATTATCTCATATCGCTGGCTTTGATTACATCCCTTAATGGCGTAAAAAACAGATTTGCTGCATCTGTCGCTGTCCTTTGAAAAAAAAACGATTTTTTCTTTATGTTTAAAAGAAAAATCCGCGAGAAAATTTCGAATCTTTTGTGTTTCACTTTTTTATCCATCAATGAAAAGTTTATGCTTGCGTTTTTACAAATTTTTTATTGAAAAAGGATATCACCACAGTGCACGTCATATAATTATGTAATACGACCTAATGGAAAATAAATCAAAAAGAGAACATTATGAGGGGGCGCAGTCACAATTGCGCTGACGAAGTGAAAGACGCTGCTTATAGCAGTAAAAGCATCGAAGTAGCCAGGGAAAATTTTGGAAAATTCCAATGCGCATTTGAGTCGCTCTATATGGCACAGCGGAAACATGTGTCGTGCTAAGAAAAAAAAAAACAGCGAAAAAACGAAATTAGGTTGGCTGAATAATAAATGGGTTAATATGCATTCGATCGATTCGGAGTACAAACGGAAATGAGGAAATGATATCTAGAACAACAGGAAATATTCCTGAAAGGATGAACTACTTTAGTGGGAAATGGAATGAAACTAGTTTAAATTTAGTTGATATTTCCGTTTGACATAGTTTAGGGATAAGGTAAAGGTTTGTTGCCACAGTCTTTTGTTTTTATATGCAAGCCTTAAAGTTTTCCCTTAACTGCGGCTAGTTTAAAAATAGTTTGTAATATTATATAGTTAGTATATGTAAAACTCTTAACTGCATCAGCAACGCTTTCATTAATTTTTGTTTAAACAAATTTGTAAAAATGTGTATATAAAAAGTCTTGCTCTGTTTTTGTTTTCCTTCAAAAAGTTACTGAAAAGATTTAAAATTAAAAAGAGACACTTTTGAAGAAAAAAACAATTTTATTTTGAATTTCATTTTCAACATAGCTGGGTACCTCAACGCCCATCCAAAGTCTCGTGCTGAATAGTTTGCGTCTTTGTTAAAGAAAAGGAAATCACGCTGCTACTGTCTATTTCAAATATTTTGACTTGCAATTTGAATTTTTTTTTGCGAAACTGCAAATATTCGCCGAAAAGCGATCGGCTTAGTTACGCTTGCATGAAATGCGTTTTTCTTTCGGCCAAAAATCAAATTTTCCATATTAGCAAATATTTTTTCTTAAGACCATTTTTTTCTCGTTTGACCTTTTGTCGACAATGCAGAAACCGCAGTGCGCAGTGATACCTGCCAGTCCAAGCCAGAAACATTGAAAAAGGAGAGGTCACCTTGTTTTGTTTTTGTATTTTCTTGTTGTGCTCTTTTTCGCATTTTGTTGACTGTCATAAAATTATGATTTACTGTGGTGATTTCGGTGAATTGCCGTTGAAAATTTCGACTCATTTTTTATGGTCTCCTTTAGCTGCAAAAACAAGAACATAAACGAAACGAATGTTATGCAACAATTTTCCAAGGCACGCGCATTTTACGCAATGTGTTTTTTTTTCCCAAGGATAATTTCTACTTTCGTTTGGTTTATGGGTTTAGGGCATACAAAAAAAAAATTCTGCACCTTAGGTAGAAAAGGCAACTTCGAAAAAGATAAAAAAAATTCAAGTAAAAAAGTGTCAAGGACTTTCACAGCATTAACTTATTTTTGTTTGTTCCAAAATAAAAAAGAAACTATAAGTCGGCACGTTCGTTGCTCAAGTCTTTTGTTTTTAAGGTCGATATGAGTTTTTGGTTATGAAATGAAATTCTTTATAATATCGCATATTACAACACCCACACGATTAAAAGCTAATATTACAACAATAACAATTGCCAACAACCAGATTGAACTGCGCAAAAGATGTTGACAACAAAAGCAAATTGAGTAAAATTAAATAAAATAAAAAGATTAACTTGAACTCAAAATGAAAAAGTTCATTGTTACAATTATGCTCGCATGTTGTTAGCAACAACAATAGCAAATTGTTTGCAACAACTTGAACAAATGCGTCAACAATTTGGCATATTATTCAAACCAGGGCTGTACAAGTTTCAATTTGTTTGATGGAATTTCAGAAATGCAAACGAAGTTTTACTGGTTTAAAAAACTTAAGCAAATGATTAGAAATATTTTTAAGTTATTATTATTAAAAGTTTTTTGTTGCAGATAGACGCTTAAAACAAGAAAATGATAGATGATAATATTTGTAATATTACAAATGGAATACAATTTCATACAACTGAGCTCGTTCGTCTCTCCAAGCGATTAAGGCAATTGTTAAAGAGATATCGATCTGAAATTTGGTATTTGAGCGTCTATTATCCGAGCGGAGGTTATATTTGATAAGATCAGATGAAACTACTGAGAAAATATGGGCGTGATCTGATAACACCAATCCACAATTGTAGTAGAGATATATGACATATGTACCACAAGACGCCCACTTTTGTGTCTCTAAAATGGTGGAGGGTATTTAAGCTTCTTATAGACGAAGATAATTCTCTTATCAACTATTTTAAACTGTCTTTTCTTTCGGGAGAGCTTCAATTTTAATATTGGAGTTAAGAAAATTCGAAAATATGTTTTAAAAAACTATAAACTTGAAGTTACGCTTAAATTCCTTTGTGCGAAGTTCTTAGTTTTCCATTTTGTTATAATTAAAAAATTGGTTTATTTGTTGTGCCTATGCCGCCCTGATTGAAACAAAAACATCGACAACAATAGCCGTACGAGCAACAAGTTGGCCAAATCTCGCGTAGGCCGTGATATGGAACGCACTTGTCACTCATGCTTACTGTGTGTGTGTGTGTGCATGTGTATGTTTGTGTCAGTATGTGCGTTTCTTTGTGTCTGTGTAGACTTTGCATTTCAAATACAAATATTTTGTTCTTTATTCCCTGTTTTTTTTTGCATTCAACATTCATCGCGAAACAGTTAACTTGGCTAACAGTTGGCGTGCGAGTACGATTGTATGTGTGTGTGAATGTGTGTGCTTGTCTGCCGATGTTGCTACTGCCAATGTTGCTGTTGCTGCTGGTTTTCTGCAGTCGCTATCGGTCATTGGCTTAACACACATTTTTCATTTCGTTCGCCGTTTCTTGCGATTGAGCGGGAAAAGAGAGTGAAGTGAATTCTTGGCTTTAACCGGTGAGAGCAACATCAAGAAACCGCACTTCAAACAACAAATTACAAATACACTACAAACAACAACATTGAAGAAGAAAATAAAACGCCAAGTAAAACTCTCGAGAGCGAAAAATGCCTAAAAAAAAAATAAAATCGAAGAAGAAAAAAAAATGGCAAACAGTTATTTTCATTGTTTACTGCGCCAGTAGAAATTGCAATTGTGCTGCAGTTTGTGGCTTTACCACGCCCCCCGTTCAGAATGCTCCCTCCGCCCGATTCACACAACTGTTGCAGCCGCTGCGTCTCTTCCACTGCTGCTGCTGTTGTTGCTGTGCTAGTCTTGTTGCAGTCTCTTTTGGGTTTTCCTATTGCGGTTTTTTGTGTGTTGTTGCTTCTATTGTTGTTGTACTCTTTTTGTTTGTTTTTTTTTTGCTTTGCAAAAATGCGAACAAAAGTTCAAACTGTAATTTTTCAAATGTCTGACCACCCGCCCGCCTCGCAGCGTCTTGGCAATTGCACTTGGGCTTTACCGCATTCGGTTGCAAGCTAGTTTTTATATTTTATTTTGCAATTTTGACATTTCATGATAAAAAATTTAAATTTTTTAACAAGTTTGTTACTTAAGTCTTTTCGGTTTGTTCTGACAAAGTAATATTAAATAGTTTTTTGTACTAACAACAAATATTTTTATAAATTTATGAAGTTTGTCGTTTTAGTCTTTTGTTTATTATGGAATTATTTCCGAATAAACTTCCACAAGTAATCACTTTGTTTTATATAAATTATCGTTTAAACTGCTGCAGAGCTTCAAGTCAAACGGACACACACAAACATACACACACATATATAAAAAGCGAGCAAAGTTCGTTGCTCCTAACCTAATTTTTCAATCAAACAATCAAGCAGAAGCCAAGAAGTGGCAAAAGGCGGCAGCGACAAATTACCGCTGCTGGTGCTTTAAGCGACGACAAAGACGAAGGCGACGACGACGACGAAGAAGAAAAAGAAGACAAGCGCTGCCAACACAGTCACAGTGTATAGAGTCAGGTTTAAAGCCGCACAAAGCAAGTTTAGCGTGGCAAAAGAGCCACGACAACGACAGCGACGACGACGGAAAGAATTTAAGTAGGCGAAGAAGAACTCACACACACACACATACACACGATGTAATGAAAGAAATTTTGCAATGACGAGGAAAAAGTGCGAAAAGAAAAACTTCTTAAGAACACACACACACACACATACTGTCGGTATTTTTGAGAGTTCTTCCATGTTGGCAACAGTTTAACGTGTTGGCTTTTATTTTAGCTGAGCGATCTCCTCTCTGCCACTCGGCGGCGGCATTTCAGTCAGCCAGCCAAATTATGTCATTTAAAAGTTTGTGATTAATTAAGCAATCCGTAAACGAGTTCGATGAACCGGCGTGAGCGATACGAAATTTATGCAAAGTCCCGGCGTTGTTAAAAAAAGTGTAAGCTTTAATTTATGCTCAGCCAAGAGACCGCTCGCTGATTTTATTGAGTTTTTAAAACGAATGCCATAAAGAATTTTAAATCTAAGCTTGAAATCAATCATTTTAATTCAATGTCGCATGGAAATAAAAAAGAATTTATTAAACAATTTTAATTTGATTAGAAAATTACGAATAAAGGATGATTTAATTAAAAAGAATTTATTAGTCGTACTCATGTAAACTCGATTATATCGTAATTTGGTAGCCTTTCAAAATTGTCAGCAACATAAATCAATCTTGTGCTGAATTTGCCAAAGAAATTTTTTAAGCACCTCGTGAACTTTTTCGTATGGAATATAAAAAACAGCTGATTTACGAGACATACATCTGCAAGGTAAACGAAGTATACGAGCCAAAGATGAACTTAAATGTGTGCTGCTAATATACGCCTTCGCATTTGAAAATAGTTTATATTTTTCTGAAGGTTGTCGCTACAATTTAAGACTTGACTAAGCACAGCATTTGTAATCTTAGTTGCTAGTACTTAGGCTAGTTCCTTAATTTTATTATAGTATAGTATATATGTTAATTATTAAATATTTATCGAAGCTTCTCTAAATTATTGATAAGTGTCAAATTAAATTATTTACAAATTAGTTTCCGATTAAAGTGATTAATTGACGACTTGTCAATAAATCAATACAAATAAGCTTTTTATTATTTTTGAAAATGATTTTTAATTTATTTATATTGCAGATTAAAATTTTTTATAATGCTGAAGCTTGAAGCTTACATATAAAAATCATTTTGTATATATGTACTCGTCTGTATGTATATACATAAATACAAATCGCGGTATTTTCGCGTCTTGCAGGCGACCCAACTAATTGACGGCCTACACAAGCAGTTCTAACGGTTTCAGCAGCACTCACACACATACATGCATGCATACACTCATACTTGTCGATGCTATTTGTCCGAAAACGTCAAATCAGCTTCATCATCATCATCATCGACTGTTGTCAAAAGTCTCGTGAGCGCGACAAAATAAATAGCCAAGTACCATAGCTAAAAAAAAATACAACAAAAATACAACAAAAACATAAAAAAAATGTCGCGAATTTTTATTTTCATTTATTTTGCACAAGCTTAGCGCGCAGCGTTGAATATGTCTGCGCGAGCGCAGGCACTTAACTTGGCTCGGTGCGGCGACTTAACGACGACGACAACGACAACGAAATAAGATGGATTGTTGTTGTTATTGCTGCTGAAGAGATTTTTATTTTGCGGTTTCGTATGCGCGCAACAACGCGAAGGCAGCAACGTTATCGCTACAATCGATTCATGTTGCTGTTGTTGTTTTTGTTGCGGCTGTTAATGTTGTTTGTTGTTGCAATAAAGGTTACTCGCGGCTGTTGAACCACTTACCTAGTGCCGACCGAGACCACGAAGCATTGACGACGACGACAACGACAACGACCGGCCGATCGACCGACAACAGCCGATGACGACCAACAGTTTGTGTTGCTGGTGTAGTCTACAACAACAATAACTGGCAGCAACTTCCTGGCTTTTTTAACTATGACAGAAACAAGACAAGTCGGAAAAATCCTTAAAATTAAATAGTGACAAAAATATTTGAAGCAGTAATTTTTAGTAATAATTTTTTTAAATATCTTCTCAATGTTAAACAAAAGACTTAAGAAACAAACTTTGCAGAATGTTGGTGTAAAATAAATGAATTATTTCAATTGAAAAAAGTTAGTTTCAGCATTTATTTGTGTGTTAATTCAGGAGTGGTCACTTAAAGCTTTGTGTTGTAAACCAAATGAGGAGCTTTAAGTCAAATACCGATAAATCCTTAAATTTAAGTTTCTCATATCTTAAAATCTGTTTTTAATATATGGAAATGTTTTAAGTAGACATATTTCATCAAATTCATATCAAATTTTAAATTAAAAGCTCTCAGCTTAGTCTGCATGTTCATTTTATAAAGCTGTTATAAATGTAATAAATTCAAATTATATTCTGTTATAAATAATGCGAAAAATTGGAACTCAAATTTCATTATTAAAAATTAAAAAAAAAACTAGTCCAACAACGAGACGATAATTTCAAACTTTATTCATACATAAACTCGTTTATTTAGAATTAACTCATTTTGCATGAATCCAGCATGTCGCAGTAATTTTGCAGCGGTTGCGGCTACCATGTCAAGTGCGCTTAATTTGCATTTTCAATTATCGAATGTACTAGTTTGAAACGTTGTTTTTGTTTTTTGGTTTTTTTTTCTTGTTCACGAAAACCGCAAAATTTCTCCTTTCTTCCAAGGAATTCTACTGTGTCAAAAATAACGAACAGAAAAAATATGCAAAAAAAATTCCACTTGGGCGCAAGTTCAATGCACGCTCGAAACAAAATAGATTTTCAGAAGCAGAAAATCGCACAGAAGTAAAAAAAGCACACAAAACACACACACATACACACACACAGCTACTGCCAAAGAAAGTTAACAACATCAGCAAAAAGCCATCAACATCAACAACAAACAAAAAAACAGTAGCCGCGCCGTAACATCAACAGCTTCAACTTGAGTCTCATCATTGCCCAGAGCAACTTAACAACAACAACAACAGCAACAACAATGAAAACAGCATCAGCATCCAACAGCAAAACAACAACAACATCAAACATCGAACATCGCAAAGCCTCAAGAATGGCCAATTCAATAATCTAATTGTAATGAACGCTTAAAGAGTTTGGCAAATAGAAAATTTAACGCCAAAACGCCGCACGAACATTGCCGCCAACTAAACGACCAAACGACCGACCGATCGACCACGCTCAACAAAGCAAAGCGTCAATTGGCAAGCGCGGCATAACGAAAGACTTAGGCAAAGAACTTCGCTCGATCGTTCGTTCGTTTGGTTGTTCGTTTTGTTCTGTATGAAACAATGCCAAGTGAAGCGCTCTTTTGGAACAATTGTATTTTGTTCTTCATCGCTTTGCTGCTGCTGCTGTTGTTGTTGTTTGTCAACCAAATTTGGTCGCACTATTCGAAAGTTATTTGATTTGACTGTTGTTGTTTGCTGTCACATACGGCCGGCCTTTTGGCGTGTTTTTTGTTGTTGTTTTTTTGATTTTTTTAATCGTATGCGTACATTTGCGTTTGTTGGTAAATCACTGTCAGCAACAGTTGTCTCTAATTCTTCTTCTTCAGTTTGAACTGAGTCGACAAATACAACTTACCTACATTGATGTAGATTTTTGTTTCTGTTAGCCAAAAATAGTTTAGATTTGTTCGGTCATAATACTGAATGATTAATGATTTGGTTCGAATTTGAGGCGTTTCTTGAAAATTGTTTTTGTTTTAATACGAACAGAAATTCTGACACTCCATTAAGATGTGCTTAAGTCAGATAACGAGATAGTTTCAGTTGATCTTTAAAGAACGTGTAAAAAATTTGTTTTACAATTTTCAAAGAATTCTTAAAGGGTTAACAAGAGCATGGCTTGTGTATTTTAATTGTATATTGCCTCGGCGATTAGTTTGTGATTTTTTACATTAAATAAGTGTAAATATAACATAAAAGTCTTATAATGTTTTTTTAACATTATGCAATATTAATTTAACATGAATTCTAATGTTAATTTCAATAATTTTTATTAAATTTATCATGAAGTTTATGCATATTTAACATGAGATAGTGTAAAATTAACACACGTTTTAAGTAACAATGTTTTCCCAAATCCAATCCGACACAAAAGTGTTAAATTTACATTTGGCCGTATTGGCTCAACATTTTCTATTGCTAAAAATTAACAGAATACTATCAAAATTCCCCTCCGACAACTAAATAATATTAAAAACACTTATAATGTTATTTTTTATCTGCAGCTTCATATTTCACATAACATTTACTACTACTATTAAGTAAAATAGTTTAAATAATTTATTTTAATAAATGAAATCGTCTTCAACTCTTCAACGCAAAATCTACTAATCATAAGAAGTTATATTTTTTTTATAGTACTCGAGGTTTTATTTTTTCGTTTATGGCATTTGACATTCTTTGTGTAATCCTTGGCTCTCGCCTGGGTTTGTTTTCCCCAATTTCTAGGTCGCTCGTCAATTATCACAAAATTAACAACAATTTCCCAACCGAAGCAAAGCAAAGCAAAGCGATGCAAAGCAATGCAAAGCAATGCAGTGCCCGAGAATATGCTTAGTTAATACAGAAGAATGGCCCCAGAATAGTCTGGTCGGTTCCAACTTGCATTGGTAAGTTTTGTGCTGTGCTGTGTTGTGTTGTGTTGTTGCCCTACCAACCCAGTGAAATTCTTGCTCCTGCCTGCCCGTCCGTCCGACTGACTGCTTAACTGCCGCACTTGGCAGAGTCGTGTGCCTCAAAGCCGAGACTGAAACTCGTGCAGCATTTCAATTAGAGCCTCCTCTCGTGAATTATGTTGAACTTACTTTTCTTTTATTCATTCTTCTTCTTCATTTCATTTCATCTTTACTTTTTCTAATTCTAACTTGATTTTGGGGCTTTGTTGCTGCTGTTTTATGCAAAATTATTACAGCGAACTACCCAACTCGAGTGAAATAAAAATGAGTGTTTTGTTCCAGTTCTAGTAAAAAAACCCAACAACAACAACAACAAAAAGAACAACAAAAATTTAACAACAGTTCTTGTGATGCTCCTACGTCCAAAGTGGACAAGCAGCAGCAGCAGCAGATGAACTCAACGAAACGAAATAAATAAATTCAAACTGCGCGAGCGCGAATTCTTATCGGCGTAATTTGATCTCGAAAATTGTGGTTTAATGTGCACCGCGCGGCGCATGCGAATTTTTTTGTTGTTTAGGTTTTTTTTTTTTTCGCGAATAGCAGCCGCTGCCTGAACTTGGACTTGGCGAGTTTTTCAGGCACTCCGCTTGTTTTTTTTTACTTATGTTATAGTTTTGTAGCAGCGGCACTCACACTCGTAATATGCGATATTTATGTCCCGCATATGCATTTGTTGCACACACGTTTGTACTCGTACATACATAAATACATAGATACATATGTATGTGTGTTTGTATGTATGTGTATCGAAGTCGTATGTGGCAACTCGCTAATTGTGTGTGAAAATATGCAAACGAAATGATTTTGAATGTTTGACCTGGTTTTATTTGGTAACACAAAATCGGAATACTTAGAGTGGGCAACATGAGCGCATAGAATAATGTTAAACATGTTAATGAACAATTTTTTTGTAATATTTTTAACTTTTTAAGAATTATTTTAGTAATAAATTAATAAATCCAATGAAGTTCTTAAAATTCGCTTATCGCATTGATAGGCTTTTTATAAATAGCTGAAGCTGGTCACTGGAGTTTACTTAAATTTATGGAAAACGCAATTCATAAAAAAAGACAGCTTTGTTTTTGTAATGATAACTGTAATTTATTTTAAATTTACCATTTAATTGCTATTGGCGAGGAATATAAATTAAAAATACACAAAAGCGACGAACGTACGAAAAATATAAAATTTATTACTTTCCACTGTTGTATTGCTTAATTTGTTGTTGTTGTTGTTTCTTGTTTCTTCACTTCTTATTTCGTTTTTATATTTTTCTTCATATAAAAAAAAACATTTTTTTTTGGAAGAACTTGCGTGGCCAATGAACTCCACAATGAAAACGAACTTACCAAGAAATAAAAACCCAACTACAACAACACGCAAAAGAGTTAAGAGCGAAGAAAAAATAAATATATTTAAACGTACATATACGTATGTATGTATATATGTATATACTTGTATAATATAAAATTTAAGAAGTCAATGAACTTGGCCGAAAAGCGCGTTGCCCAAAATATTCTTAAGTAAGCAAGCAGGCAAGCGCAAACGAAGAAAGAAATGAGGAGCTCTGTTGCTGCTGTTGTTGTTGCTGGTGTTGGTTTAACGCAACAGCAAAAGTGGCCAAAGAGAGTGGGAAAAACGAACAAGACAAGACAGCAGAAGCCGAAGGTGTAAAGGCGGAACGAAGTGGAAGTGTAGCGGCTGCGTTACTCACAAACTTACGAAGTTTATCAATGTTTAATCAATTTTTTTAATATGCGTCCGAATTAACCAATATTTGGTATTAACAATTTTATTAACAATCAAAATTGTTGACTTAAAAACTTTGCGAATTTTTCACTTCGTTTCTTTTGCGTAAAGTGGGCGGCGGCGGGCACTGTAAAAGCAACAAGTTCTGACAGCAACGATTTGTGCGATTTCGCATGCGAAAGTGTTAAATAATGTCCAGCTGCGCGCTGCTCGCTGCTCGCTGCTGCCTCAACGAATTTTGTTGTTGGAAAAATTTGCGAAAATCGATTTTCGCCGAAATTTGTTTAAAACTTTTACTTTGTGTTACGCAGCAATAAAAGTCGAAACAATTCCAATTCGCAGTAGCAGTGCGGACGCAGCGCGCGTTCTTTTGCGCATTTGAAACAAAAGACTCAAGCAACGAACTTAGCGGCTATTCTAATGCGTTTATGTCGAAAAAACCATTAAGAAACTATTTTTGACTAATATGCTTTTCTTTTTTTCGTTTTATTTGTATTGTTTTTTTTTTGCCTTTGGATATTTCGTTTGGCTGGCCACCATGTTTAGAACACTTCTACTCGTGTGCGGCGCGGCTCGGCGGACGTGATGCTTTTGGTCAACAATAATAACTTTCATTAAAAATCGCTTTGAATGTAAGAAAGAAAACAACAACAACAAAAGTGTTTAAATTCTGTTGTTGTTGTTGTTTTTGTTGTTGTATAAGCTAGCATAAAAGCGTAGAAGAGTTCATTGGCTTCCCGCACAAAAATTTAACAATTTTACTGCGTTTTTTTATTTGCTTCGCTTTTTTTTGTTGTTGTTTGCTGTTGATGGCAGTGTTGTTTTTTTTTTAGTTAAATGTTAGCAGCAGTTAAAAAAATTGTTGCTTGTCTTTTGTTAAGAATTTATTGACCCCGGATGATTGAAAGTTCTTTTCTTCTCATTTTCGTCTAGCTTTGCTGGTGCTAGCTGTCCGCCCGTTTGTCTGTTCATATGTCTGTCTGCTTGTCTGTCTGTTTGTCTGCCTGACAGTCGGTGGTTCTAATGATTCTATTCACTCCAGACCATTACTAATTTGTCAGTTCTTTTTCGGTTTTATTACAATACATTTCTGAAAATGATAGTTTACCTAAGTTAGACTGTGAGATACTCAACTCTTCGTTTTAGCCAATTTTTTTTTTCTAAATGTATTTTTTTACTTTTTCACTTTTAGCTTTGAAAAAAGTGCGCAGCTTGGCATTTTGCGTTTTAATCCTTTCCTTTTTTGGTCTTTCGTTAATGCTAGTTAACAATAAATAATTTCATAAATGTCGGTGTTTACTTTCTTAGCGTTTGGCTGGCGTGGTTCGTTGTTCGTTTCTGCTGAGATCATCCCTTCTTTTGGTTGCGTTTCTGGTAAACTTGGCTAAGTTCAAGGTTGCCATTAAATTTTGACATGTTGGTGGTTATTTTGCATGTCGAAGATTTATTAGATTTATTATACGTGTTTTTCTTCTTCTTCTTCTTCTTCTTCTTTGATAATTCTCAATTTACTTTTGATTATGTTTGTTGTTGTTTTTGTGTGTGTTGTATTGTAATTATGACTGGCAATTATTATTGCGTTTATTTTTATGCATGACAAATAAATTATTTGAGTTTTGTTCTATGTATATGAAGATGAAAGGAATGGTATTATATTATATTATATAATACAATGGTTATGTAATTCTTCAAGCTGCTAGTGTTAGTGTTAGTTCGTGAGTATTATTCATATTAATTGACTAATAAGACTTCTTGCTATGGGAAATTATCGAATAATTTTGTGGAACCTACGGTCCATGCGTAATGTTGGGCTTAAGAAGAAAGAAATCTCAACTGAATCACTGTTGAAAATTGAGCAATAACTAAGTTTACTTTTTTTCTATAACCATTTCAAATAACTCTTATTATAACAAGAATTAATAATGTTTTATATTTTTTTTTGGTCTCACTGAATTAAGTTTTCAGCTGTAACTTTGAGTCTATTTCTATTTATAAAAGCGCCTGTTAAATACTAAATAACTTTTTTGTATATACATTGAAACCTTTTGAAGTTCTATATTCAGTGGAATATATTTTGACGGCATTATTCTTGAGAAAAGAGTATCTATGTTTTGTTTTTGTATGACATTCTTCGTATAGAAAATATAAATTTGTATATTAAATATTTACAAAATTGAACATTTTCAATTTGCAAAATTATTTCAATTATGAAAAAAAAGAGTTAAAATTTACAAATGAGCAGAAGCGCCACTTTTCACGCGATCTTCAACGTTGGCAGTGGCAGCAACCGACCGGAGGCGGAGGCGGAAGAACAAACACCTTTCTCTCGCACATAAATTTCAAACAAGATCATCTTTTTGATATCGACTGAGCGCATCGAATGGAGAGCAACAAGTTGCGTACATTAAGTATAGAAATGACAACAACAACAACAACAACAACTGCTACAACAGCAATGAACAATTGCAATTACAACAATTTGTAGATAGATAGCTATCAGCGAAGATACACGAAAAGAGGCGCAGGAGGCAGGCAGGCAGGCAGCGAAGCACCACCAGCACAGGTATTCATTATTTACTTTTTTCATTCTAGATACACGAACGACGATCACTGTCAAGATCATTGTCACGACACGAACGACACGAATGAACAGCCGAAGTGTGTTCGGCGAACGCAAACACAGCCAACGACCAATCAGAATTCATAAATGTTGTAATTTTACGCTCTTACGCTCAATTTAGCGCGAAGAGCGAGCGAGGAACGCTCGATTCGGTTAGAATGGCTTAGAACACTTAGAGCCCGTTTACACGTACAACTGCAGGCACAGTACTCTGAAGTGATGTGTAGAATAAATAGTTGGTTTAAGAGTTCACAAAAGATACTTAGCCAGAGCTGTAAAATTTAAATGTAGAGTAAATAATCATGGTTAAAAAAAGTTATTCATTATATAAAAAAAATGTTGTTTAGATATAATAGGATAGCAAATAGTGATTTACTTTTCTTCTTGTTGTATATCAAAAAGTTTAAATAATTAATTTATGTCTCAAACAAAAGACTTAAAACACGAACTACAAAGTTTAAGGAAAACTCGAAATCAAATTATGAAAATGAAACAAGATAAAAAACTGAAACTATATTTTATTTGATTATTTACTTTTAAGGTATGCGGTCGAGTACTGTGCGAGCGGGTGTACGCAAAACGTATGAGGAGACGAGCGAATGTTGAGCATGAACTGAATGCGAGCACAAGTAAATGTGTTCTAATGGCAGCCGAGTATTGGTATTTGTGTTAAACCACAAATACAGACACAACCGAGCAACACATCTCAAAGTTCTGTAGGACGTTTGATCGATCGATCGATCGTTTGTTCGTTCGTTCTCTTCTGCCTCTGAGCGGGCAATTCGGTGCGAAAATCCAAAGAGATAGTTCAGGTGGTTGAGAAGAAGAGTCGAGCTGCGCCGAACTGAGCCGTTTCCCCGACAAACGATCAAGAACACCTGAACCATGTCTCTTTCTCCCGTGTCCAGTGGTGCGATTGTGTGCGTGCGTATTCGTATACGTTTTTTTTTCTACATTTCGAGAAAGAAGAAAGAAAGAAAAAAAGTCTAACTATCTGTTTTTGTTTGCTGTTTTTTTTCTCAGTCAGAAGCCTCAGCGACCGACGACGACGACGACGACATTGAAGTTGCGATGCGACTCATCCGTGATTCAGTTTTCCGTAAGCAACAACACGATCGAGACACGGTTTCGTAAGCGTTTTTCTGGAATATCGAAATCGCACAAGCAACACACCACAAAAGAACATAAAAAAATTCTAAGAGCCTCCCAGATAGGCGCGCGCTGTGATGAACAAATCGAAAAATTATTTCAGTTAGTATTGCGAAAAGTTTAGAGACATTTTCACAAGTGGAAAACACCGCGAAAAGAAAAACTTATTTGGAAATTAGAAAAGCGCGAGCGTGTAACTATCTTTTAACTGTTAAGTTTAAACATATATAAAAAATTATTAATTATACAAAAATAAAAGATATCGTCAACCTATAAGACTGCATTTATTGGATTTAGTTTTAAATAGTACAAGCACACAAACACACACACACACACATACAAAAAGAAAATAAGTTTTATAAGCTGTTGTGCAGCAAAGTGAGGAATACGTGTAAATGTGTAGCAAATGATTGTGATTAAAATGTAAAAAGGAATATTAGCAAAATTGTGTGTAAAAAAGTGAGTGCAAAAAATTAACAACAAAATAATAACAACAACAACAACAACAACAACAACAAAAAAAAAAGAACAACAGCGGAAATTACTCAGTATACATGTATATAAATGAAGCAGCAGTTCAGGATTACAACAAACACCTTTGGATTTAGCTTTTAAAAACTGCGCAAATTGATTTGGATTAGCTGTAATGGATAAACTATTTGGATAACAAACAATGAACTTTGGATATTTTAGAAAATGATAACGGTAAGTTTCGTAGTTCTGAAATCTTTTAAAAAATATAAATGATCGCTGGGTATTTTAAAATATTCGGATTTTTCAATTAATGCGAGATTTACTATTGTCAAACTTAAACTAAAGACTTGAAGCACAAATTTACAATTTCAAAGAAAAAATTTAAATATGTTTAAATAAATACAAAATAATGAAATATTGCAGCAAAAATAATTAAAACTTTCAACGTTGACTGAAATTGTTTATAAACTTTGAAGTAAACTAATATTTTTATATAAGACAAATATGAAAATTAAGAAGAACATTTTGAAAACTAATTTGAAGTTGGATAACAGCTAAAGCACAAACTTAGATTGGAAAGTTGTGATTCGAATGAAAATTAAACAGTAAAATAAAATGTAGACTAGAATTTTAATAAAATTATTGTTATTTAGACATGTTAAAGATTAACATATTATATAATAATTTAAGTATTTGTTTAAATTATCTCATAAAAATAAATGGCTTACTTAACTTTAAAATAAAATGCTTTTTTAAATTGCATACTAAATAAAGTCTACCTTTTATTTAAATTATTTATTTTTTCAATTATGAAAGAGAACACACCGACGTCAAAATCTCTCATAAAATAACTTCCCATTTAATAACTTCTATGACACATATGTAAATAAATAATCGCCAAGACTTGAACAAAAGATCTAAGCAACAAACTTGCGCATACGATTTTAATAATTACAATTTTCGTACACACACACACACTCGTATACACGTACACACTCAACCGTTTTCCACAACAAATCCATCATCATATTTCAAATTTGAAATCGCATCATAAATCAAATGCCAAATGCAAAGCTGAAACAAATGCGCGCTGCGCAACAATTAAATTGTCAATTTGCGCGTGAAAATTAATGCTCCAGAGTGCAGTGCGCGATTCTGCGGTGTTCTGCTCAGCGCTGGCATGTGTCATTCGTCACATTCCATCGTCAACGCCACACGAATTAGTATCGATAGCAATCGCGCTTTTGGCTAGAATTTATATGACGTTTGCCTGCCCCTTCGCACGCCCTTCACTGCGCAGCACAACTTATGCTAATGTGTCAAGTGTCATTTTGCATTTGTGATTTGTTATTGTTGTTTTGATTGTTATTGCACACGTCATTTTAAGTGTTGAAAATTAAAACCGCTTCGAATGCGCTGCTGTGGTTTTCTCTGTGTGCGTTTGTTATGTAATTTACAAAATACGCTCATTTTGGTGGAACAGATAAAAAGCGAAATACATAAATTATTATACTATGCAAATAGAATTTTACACTTTAGTAAGCAAATTGCTTTAAAAAAGGGGAAAATCAAACAAATCAGCCTACTGAAAAGGTTTCCAATTTTCATTTTTTATAGACTTTTGCATTGACAAAAACAGTTAAGAAACATAAAAGAAATTTTTAACTTGGTTAGAATAATGTCTATCAAACGAAAGACTTAAGCGACAAGCTTCTTTGCAACGCACTTCTTCTCATTATGAAATCTTTTCGAACTCTTGCTTCGTTAATTGAATAAATGAAAAATTGAACGAAAACAAAGTTCATCGTGTTTTCCTGTACTACCAACACATTTACATACGATATTAGATGCTCAGAGTTCTGTTTCGGTTCTAAGCGTTGGCAGCTACTTTAGCTAACTTTTTTTATGGCCTGCACTAATCACCAGGCAAAGGAGGGGAGCCTTTCTAACCAACAACCAAAGCCACAAATGATTAATTACCTCTGCTTGGTCTTTAAGCAGCTTGTGAGCGAGCGAAGAATACCAGCAATGAAAAAAACAACAAAAACAATCAAACAAAAATAAAAACAACACTAACTACAACAACTACACGAGATATAATTAAAATATTATCTCACAACGTTTTTCCATACTTCACCGCGAAAGCAAAAACAAAAACAACAACCATAACAACAACAACAGCAGGAGCAAATTAGAAATTGTACGAATAGAAGGGGGAGGAGAAGGAAATAATAGTATAGCAGAAAACCAGTTTGGCCAGGCAAACTTGCAAAAAAAAAAAAATAAATAAAAAGCGCAAAAAAAAGTTAGAAAAAAGTTAAAGTTTTTTTTTTATTTTATTTTGTTGTTGTTGATTTTACGAATGAAACCTTGACTTTGACTTGAAATGACTCTAAGAAAACAACAACAATAAAAATTACAGCAACAATTTGCGCCAATATAAACAAACGACAACACAGCGCATGTGTTTGGCCCCGCTTTGACTCATGCGCGCAAGCTTAGCGTAAAGCTTTCGACTTTAGCAGCGTCAATTTCAATTGAAAGATTTATAATTGAAATTTTTGTATTGTTGTTGTTGTTGCTTGTCGTTTCTCGTTTATTTTAAATTCAATTTCAATATCAAGGTTAAATCATGCGAATGCCTTTAAAATTAATTCCAATACGTTTCTATTAATATGTAACAAAAACAACAAATTTACAATTTGATATTCGTGTGAAAATATTTTTACACTTTTACATCTCATGGGGATGAGTTTTAAAGTTCAAAGCTGAACCTATTTTCAGCGAAAATTTAAATAATAACTTCAAGAGAGCTTTAAATTAGTATAACTAGAAACGCAATTTTTTCGATACTCAACATTTTGAAAATCTCTTGGTGAAATAAATTTAAGGTGAAAAAAGTAGAAAAATGTTCCTCTTCACCTCGATAATGTTTCTCTCTCTTCAAAAATTTAATTCTTTAGTAGTTGCTGTGGAAACATTAAATAAATAAAAATAACTTTAAAGTAAGGTATAAAAATAAGGCAGAACTCGAGGTGAGTTTGCTCAATTTGCGCTCTTATTTCTACTCTCCCAATCTTCCTATTCAACCAAGATTTAACTGAATAATATTCTTTGAATAAGGATTTCCCGAATAAATAAGAAAACATTTTTTTTACTAGCAAAAAATAGACAAAAAACTAGCTTATTTATGACAAATTTCTATTTTCGGGATAAAATACTAAAGCAGTCACATCTTCTTTGTAGGTACGTATGTAAAACACGAAAAGCTTCGTTGAGCTTTTCTATATACTGGCAGTTTAGTTGGTATTGCGTAGTTTCACAAAACATGTAAATGCGCGATGCGATGCGAATTGAAAGCCAAGGTCAGCGGCGGAGGAAAGTGTAAGCTGCTTTTACGTAACAGCAGCCGACTTTAATTTATGGCATGAGCTTTGCTCGTTTATTTTTCTCCTCTTTTTTTGAGTTATTAATATACATCAATATTTCTTTTTTATTTAGTAAATGCTAATGCTTAATTCTTCTCATTTATAAGAGAAGAAATATAAGAAGAAGAAAAAAACCTTAATTACAAATTCGTTGATTTTACCCTGCGGCACCTAACATACGAAAAACAAAAGACACAAACGACAAACTTGGCAATTTAGCTGAACAAGAGGAGGACGAGAACTTTTAACCATTAATTTTGGTGAGAGTTTTTTATTTATTTTTTATTGGCTTCTAATTTTGGATAACATATTTTGATGGTAGCAAATTTACATATAGATGAATTTCTTTTTTATTGTTTTTTTTTGTCGAGATAATAGTTTAAACTGAAATTATTCGCCTATAGTTAGCTGCTAATTGCACACTGCTGCTAATAACTATTTTTTAAAATTATGCAGTTTTATTTTCTAACAACCAGCTGCGACTTTTAAAATTTGTTTTTACTTATTCTCATAACGAAAAACTTAAGCAACAAACTTGCTTAGCTGCATAACCAAGCGCATTTCTAAATTTAGACTTGCGCGCGCGCATTTCAGCTCATCTAATGCATCTCTGCAGCTTTGCAATTTTGTTTGTACATGCATAAGTGCGGCTGTGTGTGTAAGTGTGTGTGTGCACATTCACTGCTTGCATCTCGGCAGAAGAGCCTTGAAATGAAAATGAAAATAATCGCCATTTGCCATCCTTGCCAATTGCCTTCTGCTTGATGCTGCTGCTGCATGTCGCGTTCGGCGCTCGGTCGGTCGTTCGGTCGCTCGCTTTCCAGTCATGCGCTTTGCACTTATTTATTTTTTCTATTAAGTTTTCTATTTTATGGCGCGAGTGTCGGGGCCAACCAGCGATTGCATGCTGCAGGACCATTAACGTATTCAGTCGGCACTTGGCTTGGCAACGCCATTTTCATTTCGTTTTCGTCTCTAAACGTTTTTTGCTGCCGCTGTCGCTCTCGCTGCTGCTGGTGCGACTACGACTGCCATTCTAAAAGGTCATTGAATTAAAGTGCATGCGGTCATAGAACCTGCGACGATTTTAAAGTGAAATACTAATGCCTAGGAATTCATACATTAAAAGCACACGTGGTATCATGGAATAGCTTATTTTTTTTTTGATATTATCGCATTGCCACTTATTTTGGTTTTCCGCCTTTAACGACAGCAAAGAAGGTTAAATGGAACCATTAGGAGAATGGCTTAAGTCTTTTTTATAAAAATGAGTTATTTACTTTATTACAGCACTAATTGTTTAAGTACCTTTTCACATTCCAACACACAGATGGCAAAATATTACACATTAGAAAAAATGCCTTGTGCATTAAAAAATTAAAAACATTAAAAAACAAAAGACTGCAGCAACGAACTTCTGTGCTGCTGCTGCTGCTATTGCGGCTTCATAAAACAAATGCAATTCTTTTATTGCAATTATCAAACGTAAATTGCACATTTTAGCCAAGCAGATAAAAAGGCCTAATAAACAACAAAAACAACAAGAAAACAAAAACAAAACAAAACCAAACAAGTACACACCACAACAACATTAACGTGCTACAAAACACGAACAAAACGAGCAGAAAGTAAAGGAACTATTCATCATCAACACGATCAGCGCGGCATCCTTGTCACGCATACACACACACACACACACATTCACATGCGGCAAACGCCCTTCTGCGTTCGTTCATTCACTTTTCAACCGATCCAATCCAAAGTGCATTTACCTTTGTCTGGTGTGCAACAGGAGGCGCAGCTTCTAATCCAACTACACCGAACCAAACCGAACCAAAACGAACCGAACCGAACCCAACCCAAAACACTGTCAACCAACCAACCAACCACATTGAATATGTGTGTGGTTCGCTTGTTGTTGTTTTTGTTATTGTTGTTCTTGTCGTTGTTGTTCTTCTTGTTATCTCAATTCTTGTACGAGTAGTTGTGGTACAGTATTTTCCACCGTCAAGTTTTCATTTTCATTTTCGTTTGAAAATGCATTTCTGCTTTTTTATTGTATATTGCTTCCACTTTGTGCGCTGCTGCTGCTTACTCATCTTTAAAACAAAAACAAAACGAAATAACAATAACAAAAACAACAGAAACAGCAAACACAAACAAACATTAACATTACCAACAGCAACAAACACAACAAAACATCAGCCAAAAGGAGGCAGGAATTAGTTAGAAGGGTAAAAAGTGAATCTTACAAGCGACAAGTGAAGTGAAGAGTTGAATCAGAAGCAGCAGCAGCGGCAGTGGCAGTGGCAGCGTCAGCCAGAGGAGGCATTGAGCCGCACAACATGTGCAACACTGGCTTTTGTGCTGCAACGCATACGTTTGAAAGAATAAATAAAACAAATGAAACCAGTTCACGCTGACATGCCCAACGATCTGCGCCAAGAGCGAGGAAGGCTTTAAACCCTTGCAAGCGCAAACAACAATTGAGAGCAGAAATAAAGCTCACACTGTATTATTTTATATGCACTAATGTTAAATAGTTCATGAAATTCTTGTAAAAATCGAACATTAAAATATGAATTTAATATTGGAAAGTTTTCGTTTTAAACTTGACATTTATAGAACCGATGATTCGAAAGGGTTAAGCGGCTGTGTCATCTGCAAATGTGGCGAGGCAATGCAGCGACAGCAACAGCAACAGAATCACTTGCCGTGAAAAGGGCATTCAACTGCAGTGCAAGCACAACAACGTCTTCTGTCCGTCTGGATGGCTGGATCGTTGTCTGTCTGTCGGTCTGTTTCAGTTTTGTGACGCTATCGTCATCCGTGCTGGCCTCTTTTCTTACACTTGGCAATAGAGCGAGCACATTTGTTGCTGTGCCTGATGTTCTTCTTCTACACATACACATATGCGCGCAGTATATTTTCTAAGACGATCATTTCTGTTTGGCTTTCAATACTTTCAGCCTTAATGGTCATAAAAAAAAGAACAAAAGAAGCATGAGGGGATACAAAAAAATAAAACCAAAAGAATCACTCTTACTCTTGCCAAGCACGGTCATTGACGTTTCCGAGAAGACATTTATGTGTTAGTACTTGTGTGTGTCTGTGTTCGTGTGTGTGCAGTCGATTAAAAACAATTTTCAGAGCATTTGTTGGAGCCATTCTTTTGTTAAACGCGCATGCGCAAGTTCATAAAAAATATTAAAAAAAAAAAATGGTATAACAGGCGTGTTAAGAAAGTATAAAAAAACATTAACAAATATTTGGAAAAGTAATGTCTTTGACCTCCAGTCGAAACCAGCTGAAAAGGCAACTAAATTTGGCTAGAAAAAAGAACCCAAAACTAAAAATGATGATGAAATTATGATTTCTTTTTTGCAATTTCACGAATTCTTTTTTGGCACCCAAAGCGGATGTTGCGTAATATTTTTTTTTAACGTTTTGTTTTAACTTTAATAGTTTTTGTTGTTTGCAGCAACTTGAATATTTGAGCTTATGTGTCTACATTCCCCTAGAAATCTCAATGTCTGAACACAAGACTTAAGCGCAGAACTTAGAGTAAAGATTTCAATACTCGTTAATAAACAAAAGACTTAAGCGCAAAACTTGTAAGTGAATTTTATAATTATATTAAGTAAATTGTTGTTAAATTAATAAACGTTTATATTTCGATTGCAAAAATAACCGAAAAATTCAGAAACATTTATTTTTTACAAACAACTATTTACATTGTATATTCTCAATATAATATTTTATATAGGTATAAATTTCTTCTTCAATGACAAATTTTCCCAAATGTTCGCTTCTTTTCATAAATTTCCTATTGACACGAGATAATATTGAGTTACACGATTTCATTCTTTAATAAACAAATTACCGCTATATAAAATCGTTCGTTACCAAAATATCAAACGATATGAATAAACTCACAACAAACAAAAGAAAAAAATTAGGAACCGAAGACGTACAGAAAATTGAGACATGTAATTCCCATTTGGTATGGGGGAGCCACGGCCAATGACCTTTTTTTTTGTTTTTCTGTTTTTCTGTTTTTTGTTCGATTCATGATGACATTTCAGTGTGTTGCCTTTTGGGTTGTGCGCACAAGTGGCAGCGGCATTGTCTGCACCTAAATGCCTGCTAACTATCTACCTGCGCTGCTCATATGCTGCCGTCTCTGCTGTTGTTGTTGTTGTTGATGCATTTCGATTGAATTTAATTATGTCATCAGAGAGAGAGAGATTCGTATCTGATTGTGTTTCGAATTTCAAGATCAAAATCATAATAAAAGTGTGCGTTAAAAGTATTTGTGGGATTTTGTTTATGTTTGAACGAGTGTGTTTGTATAACGTTCGGTTAAACAAATACACATAAAAAATAACTGTGAGAGATTTAATAAATTATGACGCAAGTTTTTTTGATTATCCTTTTTGAAACGCAACAAGTGGAGGATATTTAATTACTCTTTGGACTGCGCGATAAGGCATAAAATCCATTAAAATGAAGTTTAGAGAAGCTTTCGTTCTCCTCTCGAAATGAACTTTGGCAAATGAAAGTTGGCCCATTACCTTTCATTTGGTACACTGTTTGTCGTTAGATATTTTAGATACCTTTACTAACCAAATTGTAGGAACATTTCAAACCTATTTGCCCTAAAATCACTTCTCAGAGCACAATTCTCAAAGATTGAGAAACAAAGACAAAAAAAGAAGAACAAATTTTAATTGATTTTCGATTTTCTATATTTTATTTTTATAATTTTTGTGGACCTGAAATGAGACACGAAAAGACCGACGCATTAAATTGCAGCAAATTGCATTAATGACGCAAACGACCATGACGACAAGTGTGAGAGCGAGAAGGTTAGGTGAAGAGTGAGAGAGAGAGAGGAGAAGAGAGGAGCGGAAATACAATGAAATGGCATTGGGTGTTGTTGCATGATGACTTTGACAGTGGCTGTTTGTTGGTGTTGTTGTTGTTGTTGTGTGGCAAGTGTGGCGCGCACGGCAACTCAAAAGCGACACCAGCAGGCAACACTGGTCAATAGAAAATAACAATAACAACAACACATTAAAAAATTAAAAATCCATAAAAAAAAGCGCTGGAAAACACGCCAAAGCGGCAGAAGCCAACAAAAGAGAAAAATAAAAGAAAAGAAAGAAAAGCTGGTAAGAGGAAAAAAACAAGTTCGCTAGTTCAATGACCGACCTACTCAAGCGCGGTACGTTGTTCTGCGGAACAACAACAAGAGCGCAAAGAGCGCACGCAGTCTAGCAAAGAGCACGACAAGAGCTTTTTATGTTTTGTATTCTATTTTTTGGTAAGCAAGAGTAAGCGATACTCTTTTTGCAGATGTTGTGCAGAGAGCCAATGCAATGCAGGAAGTGTTTTTGCCATTGTTGTTGCTGTCAGTCTGTCTGTCTGTCTGCATTGTTGTTGCGTTTATTGCTGAATGTCAAGGCATAAGCTTAGCCATGGTCAATTTGTGCAATGACTGTGACTTTGTGCAGGGCAGGCACAATTAAAAGCATTTAGCGCAGAAGAGCGCATAGCGAGAGCAGAAGAAATGTAGGGACAACAACAATTCAAATTCAAATTCAGTTGAAGAGCAGATTTAAGAGATTTGTTCTTTTAATTTGCTGCGGTGAGTAGTTTTCTGCTCTAAATAAAGTTCAACTCAATTTATTTTTAGCACATTGTTTAAATTTATTTAATTAAATACTTATAAGAAATAAATTAGTTAATCAATCAGTTCATAAAAAATATTTTTAACTAAAGTAATAAACAACTTAAAACAAGTTTGTCATTTAAAAATGCTAATTTAATTTATTGTTTTCCAAATCTCAAAACAAAAAAACTATTTGTATATAATGTGTGTACACTTCCATTAACATGAACTAAACGGCGTATTTAATACCAAACGCTGTACTTGCCGCTATCTTTTGCGCCATTATGTGCCCAAGTGCATTAGACTCGGTCGCTGCGCAATAAATTCTAACTGCCTGGCGATGGCCACTTTTTGTGTCACTTGAACCTAACGGCTCTTTCTTATAAATTGCCCCGTTCCTTGAGCGGACGTGCTTGAAATTTCGATAACCACCGCTAGCCAACCAGGCAGCCAGCCAGTTAGGCAGTCAGGCAGCCAGCAACAATATTTGTTGTCGCCGCAGTGGCGCACAGCGGATATGCAAGTGTGTTGTGCATTTGCGCATGCGCAAAAGCGTTGAGCGGCCGCAGTGGTAAGTTGCTTGACACTTAATGGTGTCACACAGACAGACAGACAGACATACAGGCAAACTGTCGTGCAGTACGTGCAGCAGTGAAGTCATTGAAAGAATATTTCGTTTTTTTTTTACTTAATGGTTTTCAATTGGAAAATATCCCAAGAAGTATTTTATATAAAAAGTTTTTAATAAAATAAAAATGTATTTCTATTATTGTTATTATTTTAAACTATTTTTATCAATTTTAAATACTGTGCAATGCATCCATAAATGTTCCTTTGAATTTTACATACCAAATTAAATGTCATTCTCCTGCAATTGTTTATCTGCCTGAATGTCTGTCTGTCTGTCTGTCGGTCTGTCTGTCAGTTCTATGTTGAAAAGAACACTTAGCACATTTTGCCAATGCTAAGGAGCAGCAGCAACACAACAGCGACAGCAGACAGACGCTGCTTTCGCTTGGTGGTTGCGCTGCAGTTCATTCACACCCAAGGACGTTCCTTGCCTCACATTTTGCGACGCCAACATGCAAACATGCCACCAGCACCTCCTCATTTTCTTCAACTTATTTTCAAAGTGTTAAATCGCATTTGCGCCGTTAAGTATGCAGCGAAATGGTGCAGAAGTTCATGAGAGAGCGTGACATCATGTTGTGGGAGAGAGAGAGAGAGAGAGTACAGCAAATATATGAGTAAGGTGAGTGTCACGAGAGTTTTCGGAAAGATGTTTTTGTTGTTAAATTATTAACTTTCTGTACAAATATAAAAAAACTTTTGTTGTTAATAATAAAAAAATTGTGAATTATTCGTTTGAAAAAGTTTTTAAATTGACAATAGAAAATAAAAGAAATTATTAAAAGTAGACGTCCATATAATGTAATATAAGATTTTAATTTGACAATTTATTATGTAATCAAAATTTCAATTACTTACGACGATGTAAAAAATGGAAGAAAAAAAGTCCACCCGCCAGACGCTCCTTAACCATAGACAACAATCAACGATTTGCCTCTGCAATTGTTGTCCTACACTAACACGGGTTGTTGAACTCAGCGCACAAGCAGCCAAACGAAGCATATTTACAGGCGGCACTGGCAGCATAATAATTTCATTGCACACGCTCCCCGCCGACGACCACCCCAAGCGGTTCTTTGTTAGAGCCATGTAACAAAAACTAAAAAGAAAAACTACACAACGGAAAATGTAAGAAAACGATTTTTGTCATTGCCAAAATTACTACGGGGTGCAGCCAGCGACAACTGCCGCCTGCCTTAACATGTTTTCTAACGGCCCGGCAGATATGCTTGCTGCGCTACACGTTTGCCATGGCGAAGTTCTCGAAAAAAAAGAAAGAAAAGAAAAGAACACACAAATAAGCCAAAAATCGACAAAAAGTAAACAAGCAAAAATGTTGTATTGCATACTTTGCAGCGCGCTGCAAAATTTATGCAGCGCCCGACTGCAGGCTGCAAATCATCATACATCGCGAAGGCAAACAGCCAAGGCAAGGCAAGGCAAGGCTGTGTGGCTGTCAGCGGCGACTCTTCGCTTTTAGTCCTATACCGGGATGTTAACGCGTAAGGCAGGTCATGTCGGATCTGACTAGAAACAAAAACCAACAACAACAACACAAAAAAAAGAAGACTGATTTTTTCCTTGTAACTATTTGCATTTTGTTTTCTGTTGAATAGTTAAGTAGTGCCTAAGTTGAAATATTTTCCACGTTTTTCGCAAATTTAATCAAAAGCCATAAAAAGTATTTGTATAAAACAAAGTGATTATCGAAATTTTATCGAAAGTTATTGAAAACTATCGAAAGTTAGTGTTAAAATTGTGCTCGAATTGTAAAGTCGAGTGCGCGAGACTGGCAGAGATACCACCCCACTGTGCAATGTGTTCACCATTAAGCAAATTGCTGCGTCGATATCCTTTGTATTTTCGCAATATCTTTGCGATTGTGAACTTTTTCAAATCGCGTTTAAAAATATACTCAAATAGAAAAATCAATTGAAATTTTGAAAATATCGCAAAATCAAAAAATCATATAATTAATAATCAGTAATCATATATAAATAGTCGGTTAAAAGTAATTTAAGTTTAAGTCATATATAAAATAAGTGAGAGACAAAAGGCTGAACGTATTTCGTAGTAGATTAAGGAGAGATTGCGTGCAAAATTGCTTTCAAACAAAGGTAAAGTTATTAATTAAGTTGATTTATTTGTTTAAAATCTTCCATTTATATATAACAAAAATTATAACATACTTTTAGGCTTCAATGAAGAAAATATCCGTTTGCAGGCACTACCCTAAAAGTATGCAAAACAAAATAGAATTTTGAGAAAATTTAAAATTATGATTTTTACTATTTTCTTACAAAGTTTTACTAAAGCATGTTTTCGAAAAGTTTTTAGTAAAACCTTTTTTTGTTATTAAAAAAAAAAAAAACTCTACAACAACATATTTTTAAGCCATATGAAAAACCAATAAAAAAATCAAAATTGCCAAATTTTCATTTCAATTTCGCTGCTAGACGAAAAAAGTAAACGAAAAGAAAAAACCATACCCTACCCTAAAAGCTCACACCATGCCAAAACTGACGACGACAAGCGAAATGTTGTTGTCCTGGTCTGGTAGTGCTGCTGCTCCTGCTGCTTCTGCTAAACGATGACGGCGACGTCGACGACTACGACTGACGACATGCCTTGAGTTCAATAACCTGACCGAAAGCCACAACAAAAACAACTGAGATCCAGACCAGACATAAACACCACCACCAACAACAGCAACAACAATAAAGCATGCATGCAAACGAAACCGATGCAGACTGCAATACGGTTTGGTCCTTGCAGGACTAACGAACCAACCAACCAACCCAACCCGACCCGACCCGCACAACCAGTCAGCCATTGCTCCATTCGTTGCCGTCGTGCAACTTCAATTGAATGGGTGAAAAAAATTAAAAGTGAAATTTTGCTCATGTATTTGCAGAGCAGACGGACGTACTGTTGGACAGACGAACGAACGGACGGACGAATAGACAAGGTCCTTGCCCGCAGTTGCGTCGAGCGTACAGTCGAGAAAAGCAGCGGCGACTGTCGCTTTTTGCAGACGCTAACGCCAGCAGTCAAGACCAAACCCAAGTGACAGTACTGTAGAGTTGCCACACAACTGAAAAATAACTGCACATCTGTTGCAAAAGAATTTGATTTTATTTAAAATTTTTTATTAAGCCTCACAAGCTAAATTAAATCGTCAAAAATTTTGGAAAAAACTTTTTTTTTTAATTTTTACAAGTTTTGTTTAATTTTTATGAAATTTGGCAACCCTTCACACGAAGCCGGTGGACGAGTGTAGACGAACAGTTACATTCATATCGACAGCTGAGCGTACGAAGCTTTGCAGGACCTTGCGCCGCTGGCGACGGCGACAACGACGGCAGAGTGTGCAAAAAACCTTTTTCGCTTTTCATATTGGGTGTGTATAACAACACAGACACGCACACAGATAAACCGGCAGACAGACAGACTGACAGACAGACAGATACAATTGCAGCCAGCCAGTCAGCCAGCCAGCGCTGAAAAGGCGACGACCGTATGCGTTAGGGTCAACGAACTGGATTTATGTGCGATAAAAGCGAAAAGGATAACGAGCGAACGAACGAACGTAACGAACGAAGCAACGAACTTGTGTGTGCAAAATTCTGGAATCGCACTTTTAAAGGGAGAGGGAGAGCGAGCACCGCATGAAAGAAAAAAAAACTGTTGTCTGCTTTTAGGCGTATTGTGGTTAGAGCAAAAGCTAAGTTATGACAAAAACTAATGCTGCTGTATAAATTTTATGAAAACAAAAACCATATACAAAAATATACATAAAAAAACGTCTTATATGAAATACATTTTTTTTGGGCTTAATGAAATTTCGATGCGCCTAAAGGCATGCTGCGATTTTATTTTTTATGCTACGTTTCATGTCTTTTCATGTATTTAAAATTTTAAATGGGCGCGTCTAGTCACATTTATTTCTTGTCTACTTTGTTTACAAATAAAAATAAAAAACAGATGAAAAAAATAAAGGCATGGCATACATATAGGCGCACTCGCACTCTGCCTGGAGTGTATATATGCACGTCTGTGTCTGTGTGGAAAGTGCATTGGCATTGCGCTGAAAAGGGTCGTTTGCCTTTTTGTCTGCGCGCAATTCAATGTTTTTGTTTTTGTTGTTGTTGTTGATGGCGAAAATGTTTTCCGCCTTGTCGTAGGTCGTGATTTGTTTTGGTTGTTATGACAGTACTGTATGTATACGTGTGAGTGTATGTGTTTTTCGTATACGATATGCCAGGGCTAAAAGGATTTATGCTATTAAGCGGCTTTTGGTTGTTCATATACAAAAGGATATTGACATCGAACACGGACGCGAGACAGACATAGAAACAAAAAGTTTCAAACATTCTTTTTTAACTTTGATTGTAATTGATTTTACAATTCTAACAAAAATAAAGTTTTAAATATTGTAAAATCAATGCATTAAGCTTTAAGTTTACTAAAATGTTGTAGCACTTTAAGCTTTTGGTAGCTTAAAAATACCGAAGCAATTATCGTAAGCAAAAAAATAAAAATTTAAAGACATTTTTAAACTTAAAACTTCAAAGAACTTTTTTGAGCTTTTAAAAAGCTTTATTAAATAATAAATGAATTTATAATTTGTATTAAATAACTCACAAAAGTAACGTAATGTTTTAAAGATAACTTGAGCTCAAAGCTTTCTTTTATTTTGACAAGTTCTTTTATTTACTCAGTTTTAATCAATAGTTTATATAAAAGTAGTCAATTAGCTGTAAACACAAACCATCAGAAGTGACGAAAATTTTCCACTGCGAAAACAATGAATTGCATTCATTGTTGTTATTGCATTCAAAATGACAAAAGTAACTTTCACTGCGCAATAACGAAAATCTCCTACGTGCGAAAAGTTCAAAAAATAAAACTATTTTCAGAACATTCGCAGATAAGCGCACAGATAGATAAGCGCGGTTCCTTTCTTTCTTTCTATCTTTCCCAACAATTGATAACGAAATTGCAATCGCTGACAAAATTCACGTAACAAGCAAAAGTGCATTTGCACTGTTTCGAAATGGAAAACTATTTATAAAGAAAACGAACAAAAAATAAACAAAAAAGTTTTTAACTGACTGACGCAAATTAAATTCACGGAGCTTGCTAAGTGCTTTTGTGTAGTTTTTAATCGCTGCGAGCGCCCTTTGCAGGCAGCGGTCAAACTAAAATGCAGCCATTCTAAAATTACTAACACCAGCAGTCGTTTAAGCAAGGCATTTGACTACTTTTAACTATTCTTTATTATAAAATGGATTCGAAAATTATTTCATATTTATAGGTAATTAATAATAATAATATAGGTAATTCATCGGTAGATGTCGCCCTACTATGTTTGAAGTAAGGTGAGGAGCAACTTTGCTTATTAGTTTATTATTAATTAAGTTAAAAAAATGTTAATAATAAACTCTTAAACGTTTTTCTTCATAGTCTTTCATATGCGTAGGTCAAAATATTTAGACAAACTGTTTTTCTTAGCAAATTCGTTTTTATTTTAAACTTAGAAAATTTTGTTTGGAATTTATTAAACATGTTTGAAACAACTGAACCGCAAAAGCTTTTGTATCTCTCTTTTTAATTATGATTTTTTGTTTGTTTGCAAATTGCCGAAAGGCCGAATCGTGCTTGCAACGTAATCGAAATGAAAACGAAAGGTTCTGGTGTGTTTTGCATGGCTTGAGTTGTTGTTGTTGTTAGTGTTGCTGTTGCTATTGTTGTTTCTACCTTGATTTAAACAACCCCTTTCGCACACATGTCTATACATTGTGTCAATGCATTATGCAACCAACCACACAATTAAGAATATTCAAAGAAGTTGAATTATTTAAGTTTGAGGTTTGCCAAAGCACTTTCCCTTTTAATGCGTAACTGCATATCCAACAACAAGACTTTCACCTCACCCACCCAACTTAGTTGAAGAAATATCAACGCCCAAGAAGTTTCTAATTTATTTCGATCTGAATGAGAACTTGTCAAATGAAAAATGTGATTTACAAATTAACATAAATTATTGCGATGCTAGACATGCGACACACACACAACACATGAACACACAAATACAGAAGCGAAAGTAATGCTGACCACCCTCAGGTTTTTTTTTTGAACACTTTTAAACCTACGAAATGCGCTTTAAAGTTACCCTCGACGAAAAAGTTTTTCTCTTTCATCCCTCTCGAAAGCTCTTACAATCGAAAAATTCACTCTTCGTTTGCAAACACAAGTTGTGCAATGAAGCGTGCATTAGTTGTACAACCCCCTACAACCCTACTCCACAAATACACGAATATGTAAACAGTTCTAAACACATACATACGTACATACAGCGAGTGCAATAATTGCACATGCGCCGAAAAAGCACACAATTGAACAGTTTTCAAGGTTAAAGTGCAACGAAACCACTTTTTATTCATTTCCACTGCGGGGGAAAGGCTCCTCTGTAGATAATTGACAGAGAAGAGGATGGTCTAAAGGGGGGAAGGTGGTTTATGAGGTAAACGGGTTAAGGCAAGGAAAACAGAAGGTTGAGTAGTAAAACTGACAGAGCGAGGAAAGAATAAATAAAGAAAAACACCTTCGAAAAAACAAACGAATAGGGGAAGAGAGCGCTCACAGAGGGTTATAAGAGAGTGCAACGGATGAAGTCGACACTAAGTAGTGATGACAAGTGTTTTTTTTTTATTGTATATTGTACAAAAATAAAAAGTTTAGAAAAAACAATTTCAAACAAATGCAAATGTAGTCGAACAACGAACGAACAAACCGAACAAACGAATGAACGAACGATATCATCGATATTACAAATTCAGCCAGAACACGACACACACACATACACATACACACACACAGCTCAAGGTCAGACGGTCAGACGGACAGCTGGAAGTTTTAATTAATGAGCTTTAAGTGTTATTGTTACTGTTGTGTAATTTTAAAAATTTTTTTTTTGTATATTAATAGTTGTTTTTGCTTTCAATATTCTGTTCGATTGTATATCAAATTCGCGTTTGTAATAATATGCAAAAAAAAATAACAAAAACAACAACAAAAACTGTAATAAGCGAAAGCGTTTCACATGCACGCTACACGTGGCACTGCAATAATAGCAATTGCCAAGGTTGGCTAAAAACTATATTACCAACAAAAAGAACAACAAATATTGACTTTATATAACGTTAGAAACTTAAAGTAGTGAAATTTCATTTTCTAGGCTGGCTAAAAAAGCTTAACGAATTTTTACTTTAAATGTTGTTGCTATTTGAATGTCGTTTTGTGTTGTAACTTTTACACTTACTCGCAAATAAATCTCATAATACATTTTTATTTTCATTTATAAAATATACAAAAACAACAAAAACAAAAGTTAAAAAAATGGAAATGAGTTGTTTTTGCATTTTGCTGTAACTAGACACAACAAAAACAAAAGCGAAAGCGTTTTAAGTTTCTACAAATGTCAATCAAATTGAAATGCAATTTTTCATTGAATCATTTAGACTGAATTAATGTATGTGAAATATACTTTTATTTATATGTATCTATGTATGTATGCGTGTACATATATCTTGCCCAATTCAAGCAAATAGCCTGTGAATTTTTTTAAACTTTTTTCTTATACTTCTGCAAAGAAATACATAAACTATCAGCACTTAAAGCGCTTTCAGCATAACTTAAAGTGGGAGGTGCTGTGTACATTATCAGCAGCAGCAACAACAACAATTAAATACAGCGGCATATGCGGAAAAGCGGCAACTAAGCTGCGACTGCTTCTTCTGCTTCTTCTGCTTCTTCGGCTTTTCTTCTATTTCGTATTCGTATAGAAGCTAAGAAGCAATAAGCGAAGCAACGTCTGACGAGCGTTAAAAATGCATCGTAGCTTATGTGATGGTATTTGTTAATATTTTTTATTTCGTTTGTATTTGTCTGAATTCTTTTTTGCAATTTTGCAGTTGCAAGCAAAATAGAATTTTTTTTGGCCTTGACTGTTCGTTATCAATTTCATTTATTTGCACTTGTTTGGGTGCTACATACATATGCATAAACAAATACATACACACATATATATTAATATGTGTATGTGATTGTGAACATCTGTATGTGTTGATGTGAAAAGCTTAATATTATACAGGGAAGGATATCAAAATTGCAATACATCAATTACAATTTGAAAATTTCAAACCAATTATATTTAAAAATATTAAAAAAAAGCTTCGTTTCTGGTTTAGTTTAAAAACCAAAGAAAACTTTTAAATTCTTGAGTGAAATTTTAAAATATTTTCCAGCGAATTGTTGAGCTGTAAATGACACACCCCGCAAAAGCAAATATGACTCGCGCTCGTAAAATATATTTGATATATCTGCCAGATAAATGCAGGCAAACAGAGTTTTATGGCGGAAAAAATATCAAAATAACAAGAACAACAAAAACAAGAGGTACACAAATATTTTTGTTGTTGTTTTCTTTTTGAGCGATATTTCACTGAAATTTCAGCAGATTCAAAAAGCGAAAAATAATAAATTTCAAAATAAATTGCGCTAAGAGAGCTTTTCGGTTTTTTTTTCTTCATATTTGTTGTTTGTTTTTGTTTTGCATGCAAAATGTGCTCAAATTGAAAAATGCGGATGCAACTTTTGTTGTTGTTGTAGTTGTTGTTGTTGCGCGCGGCAGTACATCATGAGATGATTCTGTTGTTGCTGTCGTTGTCGATGTTGATAATTTTGCCGGCGCTCTCAAAGACGCCTCAAATTGAGCTTTTAAATTTGTCTATCTATGTATTGTGTTTGTAGTTGTTGTTGTTGTTGTAATTTATGAGTTGCCATTATTGCTGCGCTTCGCGTGCATCAGTTGCGAGCATTATTCATCTTATTCATATTATTTCTTCGCAAATTAAATGCAAATGACTGCAACTCTCGCAATTTTCAAAAAAAAATTCTCTTTTTTCAGATTTTGTTGAAAAAACAAAAAAAAAACTAAAAGTATATTATATCTAAACATTATTTTCTTGTTTTTATTTATTTTCAGGTAAGCTTACGCAGCAGTGCAAATCAGCTCGAAAATATTCAGAGATTGTTTGTAAGTTTATTTTTAAATCTTAACGAAAAATGTTAAAATTATTTCAAGGTCATTGGCAACGAATCTCGCTTTGGGGCTACGAGTCTATGCTGTATGGGCTATTTAAGAAATTCAAACACAATTTTATAGGAATTTAAATAGATTATTTAAAGAGCATTTAATTATGAAAATGTTGAAGTTGAAAAGGGTTTCATTGTTGGATGAAATTTGCTATTTAAAATCAATAAATAAATAAAGAAATATTAATATGCATATTTGTAAACAACAAATGGAATTTTTAAACAAAAATGCCAAAATAAAGTTCAATTTAAGTTTAAAAATAGTTCATATACACTAATTTTTTTTTATGATTAAACAAAAAGCAAAATATGCACTTAAAAAAATAGATAGAATATGCATGAATCTGCATAAATATGCATAAATATGCATAAATTTGCATAAATATGCATAAATATGCAAGCACGAAGTTTGTAAAAGTCAAGATTGGAAATAGCACACATTCAACTTTCATATTCAACTCATTCTGCTTGTTTTACTAAGCAAGCGAGCGAGTCGTGTGTAAGCTTTTACACAAGCCTGGTTGAATTTTAAACTGATTTCAGGCAAAATATGCCAAAATATGCATTAACGAATGAGGCCATATTTTTAGTTCATGCAAACAAAAAATCTCAAATATATTTCCGGGTATTAAATAGTGAAAAAATATAATAGCACGCAAAATAATTCAAAATTTCAACATTGCAAAATAGACGCGAGCAGACAGCGAAAATTCAGCATCTGCAAAATTTATCAACGCATTTTCCACACACACAACCAAACACATATGCACAAATGCACACATACTTGGCTACTTATATCTGCATTAAAATATTTATATTTTTCTAAATTTATGCTCGGATAAATGCACGCTGAAAATTTCAAGTTCTTCAATTCAAAACTTTTCTGAGCGTTAACGCACACAAATTACGAACGAATGTGAATTTGATAAAATGAAGAATGAAAAGCAGATGCGCATTAAGTGCTTAAAATATGCGAAAATAAAGAGAAGAAGAAAAATACCGATATGACTGAAATAATGTGAAAATAGCAAAAATAAGAAAATATATTAAAATGCATGAAAATGGAAGCACTTCGGTGCGTATGAGTAACTTTTCATATATCAAGGAACTATCAAAAGTCAATCGCCTGCAAAAAGGCGCCAACAAAAAAGAAGGAAATTGAATACAACACTTAAAAGACGTTCATTAATTTACAAGCTATAAACTGTAAAAAACTGTTCGCTTATTCAGAAATTACAAAAGACGCACTTGAGAAGCGCTAAAAACCAGGAAAGCATTTCAAAGTACAACTACAACAACAACAACAAAAACATAAAACTAATAATAAATATTAAATAATAAATACGAAAAAAAAAACACGAACCCAGCGTAAAAAAATGCATTTCGCATCAAGAAGCGCAACAAGCGACCTTCAGCGACAAAAATGCGCAAAAAATGTGTATGCTCATGAGAGCGGGTGGAGCAGCGCTCAAGTGTCGGGGGAAAAGACGAAAAACTTTTCTTCGTGTTGTTGTTGTTGTTCTATCGCTACTTCAGGGAAATTGAAAAGAGCGCACCAACTGCAAATAATACAATAAAAAAAACACATTTTAAAACTAACATACAAAAAAAAAACAACAACAACAACAAACGTGCAAAAACTTGTGTATTTGCTTGTACAACAACAACAAAAAACAAAACTCAAATGCTGATAAGATGAACGCGCGGCAGCAACATGTGAGCATTTCAGGCAGCGGCAGCGATAAGCAGCCAGCAACAACAAAAAGAACAACAGGAACAACAACAATGCTACGCAAACATAGATTAGAAAAATATTTGAGGCGGCGCGAAATGACTTTCGACGTTTTGTCGTTTGTCTACGAGCGCAATTTATTACTTTACTTAGCTTTGAGTTTTGTATTGCTTCCGCAAAGCTTACAGCCAAAGCAAAATCGCTCAAATAACATTGAAAACATTTTGTGCACGCTTAAATTGTTTTTTTCGCACATTTTTGCTTGGCTGTACAAATGCACTTTGTTGTTGTTGCTATTGCTATTGCAGTTAATATTTGCGAAATTCATAAAACTAATATTTGAATGTTGTTGCATTTATTTACTTGTTTGTGTTGTTTGTTTAGTTGTGTGCGAGTGTAGGTATCTCCTGCTAATGATGATTTGTGAGCGTTTGAGCGCTTGTCCTTGAACTGATAAGCTTAAGTTCAATAATGCACTATTTGAGTTAGGTTTTTTGTTTTTTTTGTGTGTTCGTTTCGGTTATGGCTTCGATTTCGTTGTGAGACTTTGCCGGGTACATTTATGTCTGTTTGCTCATTCAGCTGTTAGTACAATATAAAGTATAATGGCTCTTCTTGATTTTATACCGGCTAAAACTGGTTTTGTGCGTCACCGTTTGACGTGCACTGCGACTGATTAGAACAGTTGAATAATTCCAATCAAAACGAAATTTTCGTTTTTGTTTGTTTTTGTTAATACAAATACTAATAATTAAGAAACTTTGCTTCTATTTATTTCTATTTTATTATGTTCTATATTAAAATTTTTGAACTTACATAAATTGTTTGTATATTAAGAAAATTGCAAATGGGTTTATTAAGTCATTACGTTTGTCAACATGTTGCATCCTGTTGCAACTTTGTAGTTAACAACAATAACAATGTCCTTTGTTTTGTCAAACGCAACATTGTATAGAAACATATTCAAAAAGAACCGCAAGATCTTTTAACATGAAACTTGTTGCTTATAATATTGACAGACAACATGTTGCAAAATGGTTAGATTCCAGTTAGTATGTAGCTACTCAAATAATGTTGCTATTCTGCTAAATCTGCCTAAGACATAAAATAACAAAACCAAAATTAAAAAAAACAAAATTTTTAAACATGTTGCCATCAACAATTTGATGATTATTTTGCATACACAAGTAAATGCAAAAACAACTTCAAATTAAACACACAACATGTTGCGATTGCAAATGATGCCAATTAAATTTTTGAAACCACTTTAAAATTCTCAACAATTAATGCAACAACAACAACAACAAAAAAGCTTCCTGGTTTGGTAGAGCGCAATAAGTAAATACAAAAACTAAAGAAAACTATTTAAAAAATATTAACGCTGCGCCACATCATGTGAGAACGCATCAGCAGTAGCGTGCTCAACGCCTTCCCTAGCCCGCCCGCGACCGCACACATACCACACAAAATAAAACACTACAGAGCACCCGCGCACCTCGAGACAGTTCAAGTTGAATGTCAAATCGCTTACGAACAACTTTTTTCGTGCGACAATTTTCGTTCGTTCGTTCTAATTGAGAGACGCGATGTGATGCGACGCGACGCGCGCATCTTTTTCGCTGAAATCGTCGTTATCTGTTTCTGATTTCCTCAAAGTAGCTTGCTACATTAGCTGACGCCCCCTTTTTGCCCCACTCAAAGGCTAGAGCGACGACGAGCGCAGCGAATGTCCTTCAAATGCAATTTCGCGATAAAATGCGAAATGTGCGACGGACGCAACGATGCGAGTGCATCGCGCGTTCATACAACCACCGCTCGCATTTCCCGCCGACGAGCGGTGGCTTCTTTCGGCCATTCTAATGTTAGTTAAATTTATATATGTATGTATATATGTATATGAAAAAATTTATTTTTTTATAAAATTCAATAAAGTTCGAAAGATGTGAAAAAACATTTTACGATGCTTGATGGAATAAAAAAAATTACACAAGTTGTTAGGTACGCTCAAATTTAGAATGGCCTATTGTTTTATTTGTTTATATTTATTTTATGAACTTTTTGTGTTCGTTTTATTTGATTTAAATTTGAAATTGACTTCCTTGTTTTGATACGAAACGAGCGCAAATTTAGTGGCAACGCATTTAACATCGGGCGGGTGGTCAGACTGATGGACGGACGGACGAACCAACGGACGGACGGATAGACGGCAGTGTGTCGCCACTTTGGTTATAGTTAAATTTAAATTTAGCTAATATGCTTGGCAACGCGAAAGCTTTACGCCAATGTGCGATTTTGGCGCTTCGCGAAAGTTTGCGCCAAACGAATTTTCATTTCCCTTAAATCACAGAACAGAAAAAAAAAACAGAAATGCAATGAAAATAATTAAGAATGCTATTACGAGAAAATCGAAAGTCCAGAGCGCGCAGACTGTAGAATGCTTGCCCGGCGGCGGCGGCGGCTGCTTAGAATATCGTTGCTGCAGACAAACGTGGCACGCCCCGTCGCGCGCTGCTCAACGTCGCCGGCACTTTCGAATGCGCGCCACTTTCGCAACGCAGCGCCGCATCGCATCGCATCGCGTTGCGCGTCGCGTCGCGCTATTCATTCGCATTTTCGCGCGAACGTATCGCTCAGAATGTCGCGGCAAGTTGCTCGGTTATGTTTCGTTTTGAAAAGTCGTGAATTTCGCGCGGGTCAGATTTCGGTTAATTCAATTTGGGAACTTTTTCTTCTTTTTGCTTTCATTTTTTTTGAATATTGTGAAAATACGAAAAATCAAAATTCACTTAGAAAACTTAACTTAAGAAAAGAGAAAAACTAATTTACAACAAAAAGTTGTTATCAGTGCCTGGAAGAGTTAAATAAAATAATTAACAACTTTATAACAAAGGGAAAAACGTTTACGCGAAATTACAATAATTCGCTTATCAAGTTTTTCTGTTTGCATTAACGCTCGTTCGCTCGTTCAAGCTCAAGTTCAAGTGGATTTGGTTCAAATAACCGACGCACAAGTTTTCCGCATTTTCGAGAAGCATAACGCGTAACGCACGGTCGCACCAATTAACGCGACTCCAGTTTTCGTTGTCGAGTGTTGCGCGACGCGTGTGGTCCGAGCGGTTAAACGGTTCGAAACTAAGAAAAAGGCGGTTCAAATTCTTTAGCAAAGGACGATTTAAGGTCAGATATACGATATATAATTTTTATACAAAATTGTTTTTATTAATAATATTTATAAAAAATTAACTTTTTTTGAAATAAAATTAAAAAAATTTTTTTTTTGATCCCGAAATTTGATTATTTTGAAATAATTTCTTTAAACTTTCACTCGAAATTTGATCTTAAGAAGCAAATCTAAAAGCGATTTTTATTTTTATTTTCTATTTCTATAGAAACATTTTAAGATTTAATTATTCTCTCGATCGAGAGCGGAAAACCTGCGACCACTTTCGCTTCGAAATCCATTAATGAAACAGAATAGAAAAAAAAAATTCCCTTAACAGTTTCAAAGGTCGGCCAAAAGTCTCGTTTAAAGTTGTTCATTTAAATGAATTTATAAAAATAAACCCTTCGCAGACAACGCGAGCGCCGGGTGTCTGTCTTCTTTAGCACTTGCGGCGGGAGAAAGTGCAACTGAGCAAATGCTCCGACCAAAGCATCCTTAAAGCTTTCGTTTGCCTTTCTTTGCTGGCAGAAAGGTTGCAAGTGCAGCGATGTCCGAGCGTCTTTTTGACTTAGACAATAATTTTTGACGTTGGGTAAACAGGCGAGAACACACGACCACGTACGCACTCTGTGCGAAGCTTTCAATGCACAAACTCATGCACAAACAACAAACGAACAAACGAAAAAAAAGCTTCATCTCTCGCAACGAGGGTGAGAGAAAGCAACAAATAGTGCACCTGCGTCAAATGCACCCCTATGGCAGGCAGGCAGGCAGGCAGACAGGCAAAAGTGCTCAACTTGACTTGAGTGAAATGTCGTGCTGCATTGGTGTGTGTGCGTGTGTTGCGCTCTCTGTACTTTGCGGCGCTTGTATGCGTGCGTGTGAGCTTAGTAAATGGGTCAGTAGTGGGAAATGCGAATTGATGCGGCGACGGGCTGCACTATTAGAATTTCCGCATACGCACACAAATACACACACACACATATAGATACGTATGTGTGTGTGTGTGTGCAAATATGAGAAAAGTTTCGAAATTTTCGTAATTTTTGTGGAATTGTGGAAAAGTTCTACTCGCACAGCGCTTCAGTAGCGGGCCTCAGTGCATTTTAGAATGCAGCCAAAAGGGTGCGAGCGCATAAATGAATTTTTCGACTTTTATTCAAAGCGATTAGAATACTTTTTTGTACCGTCTTAGAATAGAGTGTTGAGCAAAGAAGAAACAACAAAAAAAACAAAAAAAAAAAATAAACCTATATATAGAATAAAAACTGAAAGTGTCGTCGTCGAGCAAAAGAAAAAAAGAGGAAAAAGCAGTTTTATGCAAAACATAAGAAATGCAAAAATGCAAAGATACAAAAAAATAAATGCCAATGAAAGTATTGAAAATTAACAGTAAATATTTGTTGTAAATTGCAATTTTTTTGTTCAACAAAATAGTGCAAAAGGACGGCTTCAATCGCTTGTCAAAGTGACGCTTTTCCGATTGCCAAGTGAAATGCAAATGTGCCCGGAAAATATTGTGGAAAAAGAATTTTTCAAAAGCAATTGAAAAATTTCATACTTTTATGAAGCAAATCGAGGCAAAATGTTTGGACAACGTTCGCAGGAGGTAGCAGTAAGCAAACAGCGACTCGACAAGCGTTTCAGTGACATTTGAGTCGAATTTAAGAAAAGAAAAACGAAGCAAAGACAAGACAAGAAGACGAGACAAGTGAAAGTTCAACGGAGCAATTCTTAGAGTTCTCGTACAAAAGTTAATAGAAATAGAAACAAAAACAAAAAAAAACATATTAAACAAAAGTCGCCAAATTTTGACTGAATTTTCTACAAAGCAAAAATGTGTAAATATGTGAGTTTATCATTTGATTTTCTTTGATGAAAATATTTATATTTGATTATGTTTTCCCTTAAATTTATTTCAAATAAATTATATTTTTCAATAGTTTTTGAGTTCAAAAAAATTTTGTATTTAATAATTCTAAAAAAAATCACGAAATCTGCCGGGTTTTCGCTTTGCAAATGACTACAATAGCGCTTAACTGCTTGCACTATCGCAGTAGCGCCCTCAGAGCGGCTTTATTCGTTGTCTCACTTCGGCGTGTAGCCACCTTCACCTTAACCCCGCGCGCGCCATATACGGCTCGTTGGATTTCATTTGCAAAAAGCCGAATGCGCGGCGCTGTGTGTGCTTCCATGAACGTAACCTCCACGGGAGGCCGTCGCCACCGCCGCCAGCCATCGCAATCTTGAACTACGAAATATGCCGAAAAACACGAACGAAAGCACAGAACGAACGAACGAACGAGCCAAAGAACGACGACAATAACATTAATAGCAACAACAACAACAATGACGAACGAACGAACGAAAGAACGACAGACGCCGATGAGGACGACGAATGTACGAAAGCTAAACGAACGCTTCAAACGACAGCGACGCCATTGAAAAATTTCCAAATTGCACTCTTACACATACGAGTACACACAGTCATACACACACACAGACTTAGAAATGTTTTATTTGTTTGTGTTGAAACGAAAGAGGGTGGTGAGTGAGTGAGTGAGTTAGAGACTGAGTAAACAAAAATGCACTTTTGCAGTTTGAGTGAAATTACAGTTATTTTCTATTATGGCTCATTTATAAAATTATCAAATATATAAAAATTATTTTTCTAATTGTTTAAAAGAGGAAAAAAGTTTTCTTAACACATTTCGTACTTGATTTTACTTTAAAATAGTAAACGAAAACTTTGAAAAGCTTTGATTTAAAAACACTCAAATTGTCAGCTTGCACTCACAAAATAGAACTCATTGTTTCTCAATTATTAAATGCAATAGTCGGGATTATCCAAGTGAGGAGAGGCGGGCGGGACGATACACAATGACCGGCTGTAGGCGGCAAAGTTTGCTTAATTTGTTCATAATCGCTTTGAGTCCGACGAAAATGTTAAAGCCAAACGAAAACGAAAGACGGACGACAATAAGACGAAAATAACCACATAAAGTAAAAGTGATTCTTTCTTGGACATGCATGAACATGAGCATGAGCATGTAATGGACATGTAAACGGAAATGTCAATAAGGAAAAGAGGAGGAGGGAGCAAGAACGAAAGAAAGCAGCAAGTGCGGCGACGGAAAGGGTCAAGGAAAATCGAGACAGCCGAGCTAACCTTCGATAAATGCAATTTTTGTGTGATTACTTTATTTGACATTTTCAATTACAACAACAAAAATATGTCTGAAAAAAAACAACAAAACAACCAAAACAACAACGACACAAATTTAAAGTTGAAGATTACGTTGCAGACCTTCACTTTTAACCTTTCGCAAAGAGCAAAGAAAAGTTTTTATGAGAGACCGGGAAAAATTCAAATTGTATGCAAACAGTAATGGCGGCTTTTAAACAAACAACAACAAACAAATTTATGCGAATAAAAGTTACATTTTTAAAGATTATATTAGTTTATATTTTCATGAAAAATCGTATAAATACGTCGGCCCACACTCTGCTAGGGTCGATGTGCCAAATATTATTATTATTTTTCAAACATTTATTTAAGTTTAAATTCGTTTAATTAAATATTTATTTTCTTTAAATTTGTCTCTTTACAGAGTAGCATACAAATTAAGGCAATTTTATGCAAGTAAGCACCCTGTAACCGCAATCACAACAAAAACAACAATAATACAAAAACAACTACTATAAAAATTTTGATTGAAAATTTTTGTACATAAACAACAAGATCAAGGCTATAAGCTTTTTTCCACCCCCTCCCAACTAATCAAATATATAAATATACCAAAATGAATATACATCACCAACAACAACAACAACAACAGCAACAATCAACACACAACACCTTCAAGAGTAACAGCAACAACAACCACACCACAACGTCATCTTCATCACTAACAACACAACAACAACACCAGCCACACCAGCACGCAGTAGCAACAGCGCCAACGATAACAACAACAACAACAACAACAATAACAGCAAACACACAACAAGCGCACCCAAGAGCCATGAGCCCGCCGCCATTAACACCGCAAACGGCGCGCAGCCCATCACCGGATGGGACGCGCGACTACGATGTGACACGCATGCGCGAGGAAGATTTTGAACGGCTGGCCGTCTACATTGTTCCCGATGTGCAGTGCGAGCGTGGCTTGGCGAATCGGGCGGACAAGACGCTGCCACGCAGTTTGACGCTAAAACCGTCAATGGTTTTCTCAACGCCAAATGTTAAGGTGAGTGAGTGGCCAAGAGCTTTTAATATTTACCCTTAACGATCGAAACTTCTATTGCTAAAACGCTTCGAAGCCATGTTTTGCCTCAATTCTCATGCTTTATGTTTGCGCTCTCATTTACAGACTGAAGGAGTTTGGAGCACAGGGGTCATACCGCGCGGCACACGCTTTGGCCCATTCGAAGGCGTTCCAACTCCAAATTATCCCAACGATAAAAACACGGCGAGGTATTTCTGGCGGGTAAGCATACAAAACCACTCAAAGAAAATATCCAAAAACACTCAAATTGTCAATCACGAAATTCATTTAATCATTTAATCAATCAATCAACCGATCAATCAATCAATAGCATAATCAATCAATAAATCAATCGATCAGTCATTTTAACTTTTGCATTTAATTTTACGTAATTATTTAATTAAATTCAGTTGAAGACATTTGTGCATATTTAATATTTAATACATGCCTCTACTTTAAAAAAAGAAGAAGAAACAAATTGGTATCATGGAGAAATATTGGTGCAAGTTACTATAAAGCTATAACTCCCTCCACTAACTTTTAATTTCTTCACGCCCAGTTCCATTTGCCATTTCCATACATCCATGCATCCATACATCCATACATCAATCAACTCTAACGAAAACATGACAAAATGAAAGCTCATTCTAAATTTGACTAACCAACAACCAAACCTTTTTCCATTTTATTTCATGTGAATCCCAAACAAACAAACAAAAAAAATATATATTTATACTTATATGTGTATAAATATATCAAACGAATCCGAATAAAATCAAATCAAATCAAAACCAAATCAATTCAATTCAATCAGGTGCAGGGAACACGCCACATAACCTACGGGAATATTAAGGTACTATTTTTTATGCTTTTTAACTTTTAACTTTTAACTAAACTTAACTACTCTACTTTATTTTATTATATGCTTACATAAGTCCTACCTCCTATACCGCCTACTTTTCGGTTTAATACTCTTTATCAGTTCTATTTCTATTCTCTTATGTATTGCTCTGTATAGTTTCTATCGTTTTGGTTTCAAAATTCTAATGTTTCAAAATTTTCTTGTGTACTGTATTGTACTGTTTTTTTTGTGTTTGTTGTTAAGTAGTAGTTTTTTGTTGTATCAAAATTTTCACAATTCGACCGGGCTACAAGCGCTCTCGGTCAGCTTTAATGTCAATTTATATATATATATATCTCCCCACTAACCCGGTCCCTTTTGTTCTCTCTCTCTCTCGTTTCGTCCTCTATCTATCCGTTACGGCAACATCCAACACTTTCGCCTCACAGATATTCAAGGATGATGACTTCTATTATCTGGATGGCTCGGAGCGCTCACAATCGAACTGGATGCGCTACGTTGCGTCCGCTTACAGTCTCGCCGTTATGAATCTGGTTGCGTGCCAGCACCAGGAAAATATTTACTTTTATACGACGCGCGACATCATGCCTAACGAGGAGCTGATGGTGTGGTACTGTAAGGATTTTGCGCGACGGCTCGGCTACGATGTCGATCCGGAGCGCACAATCTTTGGCGCCTGCAAGCAAACAACTGGTTCGAGCGATGGCGATGAGGAAGAGGAGGAAGACTTGGACGACGAGGACGAACAAGCGTCGAACACTGCCAATGCCGCGTGCCACAAGAAACCCTCCACCTCGCCATATTGCATGCCAGCGCCGGAGATACCGCCCGAAGTAGCATACAATCACATTACATATGTGATGGGCCTGCACATACCACCGTCAATAGCGGCATCGACGACAACGCCGTCGACTAACAAACGCTTATTACATGTTGCTCCGGCGCCGACACAACAGCAGCCTGCGACGACGCAACACTTGCATCATCCACCGCAACACACAACGCATCCGCATATACGTCATCCGCAGTCAAGTGTGCTCGTGCAACTGAAGCAAGAACCCGTTTCCGCATCCGCCTCAGTAATTGTACGCGATCGTTCGCCGGCTGCCACTGCTGCATCGGCCAGCAGCAGCAGCGATTGTGGCGCAAAAGATGGTGTGAAGGATGCGGCAAGTTCACCGATCTCAGCGCACAAGGACGCTGTCGCCTATGAGCATCAGCTGACGCCGAACGATGGTAGCGTTCGTAGTGTACGCTCCGATGAGGGCTATCACAGTAACGAGTACCACGAGGATGGGCTAACGCCACCCGAAGACTCCAGCGACAGCGAAAGCGAACACAACTATGTGCTCGACTGTTCGAAGAAAGCCATTGCACCCAAGGAGACGGTTATTACACAATCGCTGAAAACCGTTGCCACTGCGGCAGCGACAAGTCCCACTGCTGTCGTTGTCGCTGCCAATGCCGCTGTTGCTGCCGCCGTCACTTCGGAGTGCGACAATAAAAATGAATACCGCAAGTTCATTTGCAAGATGCCGCTCAAGTATGAGTTCAAGAATAGCAAGTGCAGCGGCCTGATTAAGACTGAGGCGTGTTCGCACGCCAACCTCCACCACCACCATCACCAAACACACACGACAAATGAACTGCCCGCCGCAACAGCGACTTCGAGCCAAGACGATATGATGCGAAGTACGACGACGACGACTTCCATCGGTGCATGCACGTCGTCAACGCGCGAGGATGATTCCGAAAGCATGGAAGTAGATTGCAAACCCGTCTATGGTTCTAACAGTAGCACTGCCAGCGGGCCAACGTCACAGCTCGCGTCGAGTACGGTTATTGTGCATGAGCACGAAGGCGTTAATGTCGGCGTCGACAGCGCGTGTGAAAGAAATGTTCAAGGTACTCGCAAACCCTACTACGAGGCCGAGTCTACATCACCACCACCACCGACTGCCGCAGCCGCTGCCATGGCTTACCTGCGATTCCCGCCACCGTCGTCGAGCATTCTGGAAACGATATTAACCGGTCAACATCGCTCAACGAATGCGAACGCTGCAACGCCGCCGCCCACTTCACCAACGGAAATGGCGTATTCGTACAAAAAATCTCAGCGTTACGGCAATGCGGTCAGTCCCGATTCCAGCTCTAATCTGGCACAAGCGCAAGAACAAGCCGCGGCAGTAGCAGCAGCCGCAGCGCAAGCGCACGATGCCGCTAATGAGTTGTTAGTGGCAACTTCATCGTCGCGTGCGAGTCTAAAGGACGCTGACTATTCACCACCACCAGCAGCAGTTTCGGCACTGCCGCCACATCATCATCACCATCATCATCATGTCATATTCTCGCCATCGGCGACAGCAACACACGCATACGGTGGTAGTGGTAGTATCGGTGATGGCCATCAGACGCCGCCCTATTCGAATTACTCCTCGTATTCGTCGAATGGGAGCGCTGCCAATGGAAACACATCAGCGGCAGCAGCAGCGGCCGCCGCCGCACATCAACATGCGCACATTCACCACGCCTTACAACATGCGGCGCCCTGCTCGTCCACCTCCACCTTTCATTCGCCACCGCACAGCTCACATTCGCCCTTTGCCGATCGCCATTCGACCGCTTCGTCTAGCGGCTCCACGCCTAATCTGCATCTGTTGCAAAGCAGTACGCAACTGCTTAACCATCCGCTAATGCAGCCGCTAACACCGCTCCAACGTATGTCGCCGCTGCGAATTTCGCCACCGAGCAGTCTCAGTCCCGATGGCAATTCGTGTCCGCGCAGTGGCAGTCCGTTAAGTCCCAACTCGTTGGGCTCGCGTGGCTATCGCTCGCTGCCGTATCCCCTAAAGAAAAAGGACGGCAAGATGCACTACGAGTGCAATGTTTGTTGTAAAACTTTTGGCCAGCTGAGCAATCTAAAGGTACATCTACGCACTCATTCCGGCGAGCGCCCGTTCAAGTGCAACGTCTGCACGAAGAGTTTTACGCAGCTGGCGCACCTGCAGAAGCATCATCTCGTGCACACCGGTGAAAAGCCGCACCAGTGTGACATATGCAAGAAACGCTTCTCATCAACGTCCAACCTGAAGACGCATTTGCGTCTGCACAGCGGGCAGAAGCCGTACGCCTGCGATTTGTGTCCACAAAAGTTTACTCAGTTTGTACATCTGAAGCTGCACAAGCGTCTGCATACCAACGATCGGCCGTATGTGTGTCAGGGTTGCGACAAGAAGTACATCAGCGCTTCGGGACTGCGCACCCATTGGAAGACGACCAGTTGCAAACCGAACAATCTCGAAGAAGAGTTGGCAATGGCCGCAGCTGCCACATCGGAGTGTCTAGGTGAGTGTGACTTACCCAATCAGCTGAAAATAATTTAATTTTTTAAAAAAAAATTATCGAGCGTTTATTGAGACTAACTTTTTTCTTATTTCATTTCACAGACAAGGATCTACCCGAGCCAGACTCACGGGAAGCATTCGAGCAGCTACAACATCACATGCAACATCCGCATTTGCGACACATGAGCGGAACTGTGGCCGGACATCATTCGCCGCCGCGACTAATTGCGTTGCAGTCGCACAGTCCGCAGCACCATCACCAACACCAGCAGCAGCAACAGCAACCGCAGCACACAACGCACAGTCATCTGCAGCAACAGCAGCAGCAACACGCCGCGCTGTTGCAGCAGCATTTGCCACCACCGCCACCAACAGCAGCAGCGACAATGTTGCTGACGACTGCCAATCAACTGCAACAACAGCATCACCAACAGCAGCAACAACAGAATCACCATCATCAACAACAGCAGCAGCAGCAGCAGCAGCAACAACAACAACACTTATTAATGCAACAACAATCGCACAAAGCCCTAAAGCAGGAAATGCACGGCGTTGGTGATGAACCGCCTTACATGAGCGTTTCACATGCACACGCGGCTGCTGCGGCGGCACATGCGGCAGCAGCTGCCGCCGCAGCTCATGCCGCGCATGCTGCGGCAGCGCATCAACACGCACAAACGCAGGAGAACCGGCCATCGGTGATTGAGTCATCGCAACCGATGATCATTGAGTGCACCTAAAGCGGAGCGTTCAAACATTCAACACAAATTCAAGTTGCACTCCTCCAACGAGTGCCTGAAAGAAATGCGGAGAATTGCAGAGCGAGCGAGCGATCGAGCGAGAGCAGAAATTTGAGCAGATTTTTGGCTGAGTTGAGTGATGCGGCTCAGTGGGAGTGCAATCAATTTGCAGCGACCCCTAAAAAACACTCAAATGGGTTGTGCTGCTCTCTGAGCGGTCTTAACGGCGGACAACAAATACAAAACAAAAATAGAAACAACACAAAAAAATGGCGAGTGTCAAACGAATTGATCGCACTCAGTACTGAGTGTAGAAATTTGAGTGCAATACATAAGGTCACTTCTTGGCACACATACAGAGAAGAGAGAATAAGAGTAAATCCAAACTTTTTCAATTTTGGAAAAACGAAATTATTCAACTTAGACTTAGAAATGAAACTTTTTATTTTTGATTATTTGATTGGCCTTACTTTTATTTTCTCTCGGAAATGCACTCAAATTGCAGCTGTGCCCCGGATGAGCTTAAACTCACAAAGCATACGATTCGCTCTCTTTGAGTGCACACGCGAGGCAAGAAGTAACTTTAAATCTTATTCAAACTGTTCGGTATTATTATTGCATAGGTTAAGTTTAATTAAACAAATATGTTAAAATTACTACGAAATTGTATTAGATTGGAATAGTTTTCAAAATTGTTTACGTTTTGAAAAGATCTCAAAATTGGCAACCAATTGTTAAGAAACTAGAAACAACAAACAACAACAACCCTTATTTTTGATAAAAGAAAATGGACTAAAAATGTTTTTTATAAATATAGTAAAAAGAAGAGTTTGTTTTTAGGTGAAAAAGAAGAAAAAAATTAATGACCGCGAGTTTTATACGTGGACAAAATTTAAATACTATTTAAGTATAGTTTAAAATCAGAAAAAGCTAAAATGAGAAAAAAAGTTTGCGAAAAGTGCATTTAAATAAAAATTGAAACTTTACAGCGGAATTATTTTCGAGTCGTAGTGGAAATATTTGAGAAGCATGAAAATTAAAAGTTGCCTTATTTAAAAAGTTGATTTTCGGTTTGTTCTAAGTGAAAGTGAAAGCTAAAAGCAAAGCAAAGCAGAGCAGAGCAAGAAGATAATTCACACGCTTGACAGGAGCAAAGCGACGAGTGCAAACGCCCACTTGCAACCTGTAAATAGAACGAAAAGTGGGCGTGCTCTTTGCGCGGCTTTGCACTCCTTTACGCTTGCTTTTGAGTTTTGAGTTTCGATCATGAATAAGAAGAAGAAGAAGAAGATGACAGAAACATTAGCAAATATTCTAAAGTATAAATTCCTAAACACAACAAAAGCAAAAGCAAAAACAAAATGAAATAAAATAATTTCAAATTTTATATATTTAAATTCTAAATAAAATTGTAAATATCGTAAGCAAAAGCAAAAACAAAATTTAAACTAACTTCGATAATGAAAAATAAAACAACAAATATTTTATATATATATTTAGTTATAGTCATATGCTTTTCCACTTGAGCGTAATTGTAAATTTAAGTTCGTATAATTATAATTACTATATTGAAATAAATGATATGTATGTAGTTATTATGTGCGCGCATCTGTAGTGGTAGAGCGTCTGTAGTTTTAGACACAAAACAAAACAAAACAAAACAACAAAATCTTAGCTGAAGATCGGTGCTTTTGACCTGTTTCTATTTGTACAATTGTATTACTAAACAATTACATTTTTAAGTAATCCAAAAACAAACAAACAACAACAAAAACAAAAACAACAACATATAAACAAAAAACCAAAAAATACTTAAAATACACAGTAAAATATACAAAACAAACAAACAAAAAACAATGTTGGCTAAATTTATATTATAAAATTTATATAAATTTTTTGAAAAATTATAGCAAAATTATTACAAAAAATCAAATTACAAAAATCAGTTTTTTCTTTTCATTTTCGGCAAAATTCGTTTACTCAGGCTTCATTCGCTACATACAGAAAAAAAAACTTCATTTTGGATAGAATTTAACGCGGAATACAAATTCAAGCGTTGAGAAGCTTTCCGTAAAAAAATCGAGCAAAAATAAGCAGATTGTTTGATATCATGTCTACCTGAACTTCAGTTCGAATTTTGTAAGACCTTTCTTGAGTTTTTGAACAAATCCTTTGGTAAATCGTAATCTTGTACTTTTTCGAAAATAATTTCTTAAAGCTTTAAAGCTCGTTAATATGAATCCAAACATTATTTTTATGCAAACTCTTTGAGTCACTCAATAATTTGTGTTTTAATATCGAAGTACAATTAAAACAAGAAATTATTTTTTTCAAATACTGACTCACCCAAAACTTTCAAATCAAAAACCAATATATCTAAAAAAAATTTGTGAGCTTTTTTTAAAAATCGTTTTCGCCAGTTCATTGAAATTTATTTGGATGTATTTTGAAACATAAGAACAATATTTTTTATATTCTATTCTATTCAAGGACGTTAGCAGTTTTTGGAAATTTTCTCAATAAAAATTTTATTGGAAAAAGAAAAAGCTCTTGATATATTCGTAAATATTTTTAACGATACTTTTCTTGGGTTTATTGTTGCTTTTGAAAAAAGCATTTTTTAAAGTTAATTTCAAGTTTTAAAAAATTATTCACTTAAAAAAAAACTCTTCACTTTTGTGAGAATTGTCATACGAAAAATTGTCAAACAAATTCGAGAATTGATTCCCCGAAAGAGATTTCGCACGACAAATCTTGTAGAAAATAATATTCATTGGATATAATCTGATTATTTGAACGCAACATTTCGTGATTAACTTTTAATTTCGACTCAGATTCGGATTCGGATTTGTATTAAAATTCAAACATTTGTATTACGGTTTTGTTATCATTGAAGTAATTGCTGTTGGAAATAAACAAACAAAGCTTTTTGGATAAAAAATATGAACATTTTGGTAATCAAAGTTGATTCAACAAACACAAACGAAAGACTAGAAAATGAATTGTTAACGTACAGTGGCCAAATAAAGCAGGTGAAATTTGGAAAAAAATATTAGTTTTTTCTTTCGTTTTAAGACAAACAAATACTTATTAAAAAAAAAAAAAACACACATAAATATACTTATGTAATTATTATACAAGTGTTAGTAACGCATATAAAAGATGTTAGCAAACAAATTATTTCTTTGAAAAAATCTTTGGAGTTACACGCTTACCTTAAAATCGAGTTGGAATCTAAGCGATACATTTTCAAGTATCTTCTATTTTTTATTAAATTTGTCCTCTTATAATTTGAACGAACTCCAAAGCTCCATAAGAAAAATATAGATTTTTTAAGATACCCACCGTTACGTTACCTTTCCCAAAATACTTACTTTACCTTTTTCGAAAATAACAACAACAAAAACTTAAAAGAAAAATTAGAATTTTTTTGAAAATGCAAACTTCAAAACACAAAAAAAAAACTAAACTAAAATTTAAGCTTATTTATGAGGCTGATTAATTTAAGCATTTCTAGCTTAAGAACTCAATTAGCGTTTAGTCAGTGTATCTGTATGCGTGTGCGTGTGAGTGTGTGTGTGCATGTGACACACACACATACACTAAGACATTTTTGTAAGACAAAACACCAATTTGTACTAAGAACCATTCACTTATCGCAAATGCATATTCAGTAAAATTGATAAACTTAGGGTACATACATACATACATTAAATGCATACCAACATACATAAGAGAAGAAAACAAAAAATCAATAAAAAATACAACAACTATTTTATACCGTGTAAAAATACAGAAAACAAAAAAAAATTAGTACTTTTTTTATAAATAAATAAATAAATAAATTGAACTTTAGTACGAAGTAATGCAATATTAAAATATTATAGAACAAATCATACGATTACTTTATTATTATTTATAATTTATAAACATACATACATACATATATGATATATGATACTTACCTATATTAAAAGAAAATTACTTTTTTTGATTTGTTAATCAGTGCAAACAACAAAATTACAATAAATTTAACAACTTTTAAAAAAACGAAAATTTATGAGCTTTATTTTTTATTTTTGGTTCGTTTTGTATATTTTAAAATTTTATTTTTGATATTCTGAAATTGATCAAAATTGAGAAAGTGGTAACACAATTTATGCAAAACGACATAACTCAACTTCTATGATTTTGAATTGCTTTGATATAAAAGTTACTTTCACATATCGGAGGTTTCGAATTTTGAGCTTACCAAAGCTACTTCGTAGTTAATTGGAAGTTTTTTACAGGGCTACTTAATATCTTTAAAAGCTTTGAGCATAACATTTTAAATCTTTAAAGCTGTAAGCTCTTGAAAACATAAAGATATTAAAATCTTAAGCTTATTGATGCTTTGAGAATAATATTAAGATCTTTATGATTTTAAAATCTTATAGTTCAGAAAAGATTTCAGTATAACATTTGATATTTTTAAAGCTTTAAGGCTCCTCAAAACTATAATTTCTTAAAAGCTTAAAGTTGTTTGAAGCTATAAAAAGCTATAAAACCTTTCGCTACTTGAAAACCTTTGAGCTGAAAACATGTTTTAAATTTTAAAGCTTATTCTCAAAAGCTCTTTAAAGTTTATATAAACTCTTTATAATGAAATTCATATCTGCATAAAAAACGTCAACTTTATGATTCACTTTCTTACCTTTAGGGTGTTTCAATCTTATTCACGTAATAGTATAATATGACAATATTCGACTTTATCACAATTGATATCTCAGTCAGTTAAAATTTGTCTAAAATTTCATAGTTGGGAACTCTTTAAATTGCCTGGGGAACTTTTCATTTTTACAATGAGTTTATTATCAATATTAATTTAAACATTAACCGAAATTTCTTGACCAATATTGGAATTGATATCGTAATAATGATAATGATTTTTTTTACCGTTTCACTTGTATTGAAATTCGGTTTTTTTTTGTAAATAGCTTTTTACCAACAAAGTATTAAACTTTAGCTTTAAGTTGAAAATTGTAAATTTGAAGTGAAATGAACGAACTATAAAACTTAAGGAGAATAAATGACTGCTTTTTAGAGACCTAAGTACACAAACAAAACAAAAAATAAAATAAACAACAACAACAAATAAACATTCAAACTCAATTGATAAAACAATAATTACCTACATTTATATATATATATTTAAATATATATTTACGCAATATTTACATACATAATTTATATTCTAATTAAATTACTTACATACGAATATTCTACTTAAAAATAAACAACAACAAGAACGACAAACAACACAATTATGTAACATGGATAAGAACCTAAATTAAAACTCAATTCAAACTTAAACCTTAAATTTAAATTAATTATTGTACTAAAGCAAAAACAAATTTCCAATTGATTTCAAATTTAGCGAATTTATGTAAAGTATATATATATATACTTATATATATATGTACTATTAATGTATGTATATTTACTTCAAATCAAATAATGCATTCAACAAATACAAATCAAGTCCTACATGAAATTTAGCGAATCAAAAAACAAACGAATAAGAAAAAAAATCAATTTATTAAAATACAACAATTACAGTTAATAATTTGCTTGCAACTAAATTTTCCTATAAAAGTAATAACAACAACAACAACATGCATAAAGCGTAGAGTATCTTTTTTTTGTCTTTCTGATTCTAAACTTGAATTTCAAAGCACTTACCTATTACCTAACGTTTGGTACATCAATTCAATTCCGCTCGTTTACCTTTTCTTTGATATATTCCATATATTGTATATATATTTGAGAAAAATCTTGTGTTTGTTGTAAATAGTTTTGACTTTGTTTCGTAGACTATTTTTTCGTATATAAATTGTAATATGAATTTTTTTAATTGACGAATTTAAGTTTAACATTTTTAAATTACAATTTTATACAGAGACATAATGTATATGCATGTATATGTATGATATACATGAATTTTGATTTCAAATAAATGTATTAAAACTTTTATAACATAAACCCTTATTAATTAAAATAAATATAAATTTAATACTCTGATCTGTGTGATTTGTGTTTGAAATGATTTTTTGCAAGGGAACATTAATTGAACTCATATTTAACATTAATTTAATATTAATTCTGTGGTAAGATGGTTTGCAACATAAGCCAAGCGTCTAAATGTGATATGAAAAATGGATAGGCTGCAAAGTGGATAAAATCGTTTTATTCGCTTTACCACTCACATGTTGGGTTGTCAGTGGTTTGTGTTCGTGGTGTCTGGTGTGGTGAGTTCGGTGATGGTTGGCAACACTGCCGCTAAATTGAATACACAAACCAGAATCCGGCTGAATGGGTTCTTGCATTAGATATATATGTAATGTACAATATATAACTTTCCTCAGTGTAAAATATACATATATTTACAAAATGTTACGTTTCGTTTTTTAATCGAAAATGAATATATTAAACATATTCGTACTATGTATTAGAATGTTTTTACCGCCATTTTGTTTGTTTTCTAATATAAAAACATTGAAAAATATATATATACTTTTCTTGAGGTTTACTCGTAGAAAAGAAATCTGTTTGAATTGACCCTCAAAATCTGAACAAAGGACCCAAAAACTCATTTCTGATACACTTGCCCGTAACTTTTTTTCAATTTATCTGATGAATACAATTTTTTAAATTTAAAATAATTTGTAATGTCGATTTTCGATATTAATGACCGTCTGGACGATAGTTTTAGTCGAGCGCTTACTGACCACATTATTCCAATAATGAAAAAAAAATATTTTATAAAAAATTAGTTTTTTTTTTTATACAAATTCCGACACAATAAAATATTTAAAAAAATAACCATAGTAAAAATATTGGCCCCCTAAGAGCGACAGAACAAGGGCGAAATTGTTTGTATAACTGTCAATTTGCATTTATTGCCACTTGATTTGCAGCGAACAAAGGAAGATGTCAATCAAATGTCAATCAACGAGGGAGCGAACAATATCGATAAAGTGTCGCACGGTGTGACAGTTGACAGGACATGTTCCAGGACTCACGCATCAAAGAGGCACATGCAAATTTCCTTTTTTATTCGAAAAAATGAAAACATTTTTTGGGTTGATAAAAAGTTGCTGATAATTGTGTTTTTTTTTTGTTTTGTTTCGTTTTTTGATGTTGCCTAAATACGCGATTATAGCGCATGCGGCGTTGTTGTTGTTTTGCGATAATTGGACCAGCCACTGCCGCCGCTGCCGCTACCAATCGTGTATGAGCTCTGTCTCTCTCCCGTCCTTTGCATTAAAAGCCGTCAGGTAAGGGTCATCATCAACGCAGCTGGACACGAGCGAGATTTTTGTTATAGACGACGCACGCGTCACCCTCATTTGAGGGATTCGAACAGCGAGATTTGAATTTTGTTGTTGTTGTTGTTTTGTTCCTATTTTGCATTCAAAGCGGATTATTTTCTATTCGACCGACCAACCTTTTTGTGTGCAACGAGCTGCGTGAATGCATCCATGGCATGAGTCCACAATGGACAAATGCAGCGGGCACTCTCACGCATTTCCTCCAAAAAAAAAGCAAAAAGAAGAAATTTAATGTTGATGGGGATTTCGCTTCAATTACGTTTTTTTAGTTCAATGGAAAGTGTTTTGGCTAAACAAAACTTATGTATGTATATGATAAAAAAAACCGACAAAAGAACCCAAAAAAGGAAATAGAATAAAATCAGGTCCTAATCCGGTCGCAATTATCGTCGGATGCAAAACGTCACCCTTGATTGGTAATGCGAAAAAAATAAAAAATTGTAATAGCAAACTAAAATAAATCCTCGCAATAAAAAAGGAAGGAGGGAATTAATCTAAATATTGATTTCTTATCGTTGTTGTCATCTATTGCCGACAGACAACTGCATTATTTTCCGTTTTTTTGTTTTATTTGTAAATGTTGGTCAACATGCGCTGACCTCACAAGCTTGCCATCACAAATAAGAGTTAAGAACTATAAGAAAAGATAGATTTTACTTTTCATTCCTTTTAAGCTGAACCAAAATCAAGCGATCTTTTTTAAACGTATCCAAAAATATAGCGAATTTTAAAATTGATAATATCTAAGATATCATTGCATTGGAGCCTATTTATCTGAAAGATACATTTAAATCTCTGCCAAAAAAAAATATTTAAAATAGAGGCTTGAGTATAGTTAAAAGATATAGGTTATATATGTACTAACAACTTCTGAATAATGTTGAATTTTTAATAACTGACAAGATCGAATAAAAATTTTGTTGATACAAAAGTCTAAAATGAATGATTTTAGTTAATAATGTTTTTTTTTCTCCTTATTACTTGTAAAAGGAGCAGAATATGTTTTCAATATTTTTATTTAAAATGTTATAATTTACTATAATTTTCGACCGATATTAACAAACAACATCTTATTATATTGATATTGAAAAAAGTTTTCACAAAAATATTTGCAGTGGAAATAACAATACAATTATATTTATTTTAACCTAGTAAAAGTTTTGATAATAAAATATACAAGGTGGCGCAAAAGAAGTCATTCGATGTTGTTTGGCTCTTATTTTTTTTCTAAATAAAAAACTTCGATTCTGTTTGTTGATTATGTTTATTTAGACCTTTAGAATTAATTGTGTTAAGTCGAGAAGATGATATCGGATAAATGGGCGCCGTCACAATTGATTGCCATACGGACTCGTTTTATGGCATTTTCCATCACTTCGGCGAGAGTTTCGGGCGATAAATTCTCGCATTCGTGACGGATATTTTCCTTGAGGGCTTCCAAGGTCTCAGGCTTGTTGATGTAAACACGAGACTTCAAAAAACCCCATAAAAAGAAGTCCGGGACCGTTAAATCGGGCGATCTGGCGGGCCAGTGCAAATCGCCAAAACGCGAAATTAAGCGACCCGGAAACGCGGCCTTCAGAATGTCGGTTGTGGCTCGTGCAGTGTGTGCTGTTGCTCCGTCCTGTTGGAACCACATGTCCACCAGTCCTAATTCGTCCAGTTCGGGCAGAAAAAACTCGGTCAACATTGCCCTATAGCGCGCACCGTCCACTGTTGTCGTTTGACCCGCGGCGTTCGGCCCGATGACTCCTCCAGCGTGAACAGCGCACCACGCAGTCACTTTGAGCGGGTGTAATGGTTTCTCGTGCATCACTCGCGGATTTTCGGTTCCCCAGAAGCGATAATTTTGCTTGTTCACGTACCCGCTGAGGTGAAAATGAGCCTCATCGCTCATTATGATTTTTGCCAACACCACAGACGAATTGTTACGCAAAAAAATAGACACAATTATTCCGCGTTCTTGGGGAGTGTATCGCTCCATGGCTTATTCACTTGTATTCTGTATCTGTCTAGTCCACAAATGTCAAAACAGATTTGACATTGGCGGCCATTTGCAAAAATGAGAGCATCTTCCAATAGGGTGATTAATTTTGCGCCACCCTGTATAAAAGTTTTCCTATATTAACTATGTTACACTGGAGATATATACAATCAGATTACTATTATCTAGTAATTGAAATATTTTGATTAATCGCTCGATTTAAATTGATAATAAGTATAATTGAGTTGGAGCTAGCTGCATAGAAATTCACTCAGCTTCTTCTCTTTTACTTGTATTTTCTAAATAAAATTCCATGAGTCTTCCTTTCTTCTCCATCATCCATCCGGGAATCAGTTCAACATTGTTTGTCTGTTTATATTTTTCATATTGTGTTTTTTTGATATTAAATCCTGGAAGAATTCTTCAAAAAAGAAAGATTAGGAGATTCATTTGGAACAAATTAAGGAACTAAGGAACTGAAAAATGTTGGAAACTTTAGAGAGTACATGTTGAAAAAGTAAGAACCTTCTCAACTGCCCCTCTACCTTATCTAAAATGTAAAACATTTTTCACACAAATTTAAACTCTTAAGTTAAGAGATACAAGTTTGTATTATGCTTTTGTTTTATACTTTACTTTTCGATATGAAACAATCAATTTTTATAATAATACAATTTAATTAAAGAAATATAAAATTTATTTAAACGTTCTTTGCACTGCAAATAATTTCGGAATATATTAATTTTCTCTAACACATGGAAATATTTTCCGGACTCTCGGGGTTGTTTCGTTTCATCTATAAAATTTAAAGAATTGCTGCAATATTTCTACGTCGGGGTTGCGCAGGGGTGGTTGACCAAATGGAAATAAGTTCACATATTGGCAGGGCAGGTCAGATCAGATCAGTGTGCACAATATACATGTAGTATACATATATATATGTAGATGACACGTGCCCAAAGTGCAATTTTTTCGCAGAGCGTGAAGAGGTGACTGTGCGTGTGCAGCACGCGTTTATTCAGTCGCTGACAGAGTTCGGGGGATTCGTTTGTCGACAAGGGGTGTTTTACTGTTGTACATTCGGCTGACTGAAATGCATATCAACGACTCGTCGATCAGATTGCCACAAGGGGTGGCTAACGGGGAACTTTGTTTTTTATGTGTGTTTTTTAATATACCGTTTCTTTAGTGGACGCGGGTTTTGTCATTGTGTTACGTTTTTTAAGGGAGTTGCCAATTTAAATCCACCAATCAGCCACGAGCTGTTGAAAAAAAATAAACAAAATGAATTCAGAACTGGATTTTAATTGAATATTTCGATGGTATCTAAAGAATTAAAAAAATATTTTTTAATATTTAGAAAAGAGATAAATTTAATCTAGTGACTAAGTTTAGTTCCACGAAAATATATTCACATAAATAAAATCGGTGGAATTCAATAAACCCATCTCATCTCAATACGCTCAAGACGACGACGGGAAACTACAAAGTATCTGCATTCGAAAATGAAGTGTTTCCCAAAATGCATTCATTAAATACACGAACTGTCTTGAGTTCGTTCTGAAGTTTCTTTCCTAATTTATTGCGCGCTTTATTTCTAAAATTCTCGTTTGCTTCTTGATAACAAGTATTTTCTTTAGGTTTCGGCTACATCGTTCTGTTTTCTAGTATTTATTACATTGACTTCGTTCCCTGCCCCTTGCCAACGCACTTCGACGTGGTTTGCCACATTTGAGAATTGTCAACAACAACAACAAAAACCACGAAAAAGTATCTGCTTACACTACTTTAAGTATCTGTGACCTTATTAATTTCCACTTTTCGTTGACAACGCTCGACCGCTTTCATTCAACACAAAAAAACAACAACAACAACTACAAAAAAATCAAATTTCTTAAAATTTGTCTTAATACCTAAAGTAGCTACGATCCGATCCGAACCACAGAACGGGGCTAGGCGGGGCGGCGGCGCTTGTGTACACATTTTTGGAATTCCATTTTAAAACGTAGTTTGTTTAGAAACTGAATGGAATGAGGTGTTACGAAAAATGCGTGAGGGTCAATAAAAATCAGAAAAAAGACGAGGAAGGAGAAGAAAAAACCGAGACACATCAAAGAAAAAAAAGTGAAATCCTAATGAGATAAGAAAGAGAGAAAACGAAATTCTTGGAAATGACATAATTTTGAGGCGACACGAATTCTTCAGGTTGAAATTTGAGTCATGTAAATTTAGATACGCATCTAACATTCGGCCATTCTAAAATTGTAGTGTATACTGTTGACATTTAAAAATGGGTAAAATACGCTGATGAGGAATACCTAGTAGTGTTTAACGAAACAACGCTGTCCGGTCTGCTAAATTGGCAAATTTTGTTGTTGTTGTTGTTTAAAAAGTTACTAAACATTATATGGAGAAAATTTCAAACTTAACTTCTTTAAACCGATTACTTTTTAATAAAAATCTGAAAATAAGATAACGTAGCTGAAACTCAACAAACAAATTTCTAAAAAATCCATTCGAATGAAAAATTTGATCTAAATGTGATCAAATAAAATTGTTAAGTAAGAATTTTATTTTTTTTTTTCGCTGTGTGTTTAATAAAGTTTTAAAAATAAAAAAGAAGTTTACAATAACAATGTGCAGTATTTACGTTTTGCGAATGTTTAATAAAGTTGGAGTTTTAAAAATAACAAAGTTTCATAAAATTTCAGTAATTTCTTCTGTTTTCGATCAATTTTCTATGGATCGGAGCATGATAAACGCTGATAATGAATTATTTCCGTTATTTGTAATGATATAAATGATCTTTATAACTGTATTTTCATCCATTTATAGTCAATTTTTAATAGCATAAATTACTGCATTATGCAGTTATAACAAACACATTATAATTTTAAATTTTGACTATAAAATTCAGTTAAAATAACCATTATTTTCAGGTATTTTGTCGAAAATTTGTTTGGGTTTATTTTTAAAATATTATAAATTAAAGATGAAATAAAAGTACATATGGTATTATATTCTACATTAATTTATTACCTAAATTTTATTTACAACAATTACTAGGCTAGATTTAATCGAATATTCGAAAAGTAAAATGAATACTAGTGAAATTATCAGTTAAAAAATTTCTTTAAAAATAACGAAAACTCATTTTTTTTAACTAAATAGACAATTTAATAATAGTTCTTCGTTACACATGTTTCATTCTGAAAAACCAAATGACTGCCAGCAACACATTGAAATCTAGGATTTTCCCAAACAAATTGTTAACTCCGAAAACTAAAACAAATCTCTCAGATACAAATTGGACAAGATATGCTTGTCTCACTTGCACGCACGCACAAAGCAACAAGCGAAAGCAACGAATACTTCTAGCCTAGATAAACGCACCAAACCAAACCGAACCAAACCGAACCAAGCGAGCGAGCAAAGCAAAGCAAAGTGAAGCGAGCACAAGGGTTGCGGCGTAGATAAATCTACTGCGTTGCGATCGTGGAAAGTATAAAGTATCTGCTGGATTGATGTTTGTGTGTAAATGTTGTGTTGTTGTGTTGTTCTTTCGTTGTTTTGTTGTGTTGCGTTGCGTTCGTTGCGTACGTGTATCTTGTATCTGTAGCTGCGGCATAGTGCGTAGTTAGCAGTGCTGTCGCGCTTCGCTCTAGGCTAGTGCTCATTGTACATACATATGTATTTGAATGTATGTCTATTCCAAATTCGGGTTCTTCTAGTGCGGAGCGTGTTTTCTGTTGATATTTTGTTGAGCATTTTCGGGGTTCCTGGAAATCGTAAAACGCAACTAATCGTCAGTGTGTCAGTGTGCGTCATTCGTATCGTTGCATATGCACGATTTGAGCGCATAGAAAAATTCAACAATTTAATATATGTATATAATTCAATAAAAAAAGTGATGATAGTGCGTTCGCGTGTAGAAAAATATTCAATTGCGTTTTAATCTAAATAAACAATAATAAGAAAGGCTTAAACGCTTGAACGGTACAACGAAAAAACAACAAAAAACGAAAAAAAACATTAAAAACACAAAATTTTAAGTATATAAATTGTTTAAATATGTCAAGTCCAAAAAGTTCATCCTTTGACGAGGACAATTTAAATGTTGCAACAACAATGACAACAACTCAACCGGATGTTAACTTAAGCGCACTAGAATCTTCTTTTGCAAGCGCAACACTGGCGACAACAGCAGCAACAACAACAACAAGTAGTAGCAGCAGCCGCATAAATAGTCCTCGAAGCAGTACAAACGACGAAGTTGATGCATCCATCCCGCAAACTATCGACAATAGTCCAAATGGTAATGGTAATAGTAATGCATCTAACTCATATATGTACATCAGAAACTCACAAATATTTTTATTGGTATTTCACAATTATTTACCTACTTATGTATGTGAGCAATTTAGATTATTTAAAACCTATCGGAGAGTTTTTAAAACTTACTTAAATTTAAAATAAAAACATTCATTTTCAATTTATATTCAAGGTTATTCGCCTACATCTTATTCAGTTTTTTTCTTAATCATTGTCGTATTCAACAGTGTCTTAATGTTTCGGTTAGTCAGCTATCAAGTATTTTATATACCCACTTTTTTAAATGCATCCAATCAGCGATCATGTGTGTTTTTTTTTATAAAAGATTCGATTTTTTTATTGGCAAATCAGAGTTTTGATTAAAAAACACGAATCAACCCCCTGACATGAGGAATAAGTTGCGAAAAATTTGCAATACTTGTCAATATTGAGAGTGAGGGTTGAAGAGGGGTTGATGACATGGTCGCACTCTCGCGACATATTGTATTTTGCAATGCACCATGTATCCTTTGTACCGCTACTACCATTTAGGTATATTATTTATATGTTTTGTAAAATATTATATATAAATATATATATAGTAAAAAGTATTATTAGAGTTTGTTTTTTTTAAATTTAACTCGCAACAATGGTCGCCGGCCTCTCTTCAACCTTTGAACAAATCTTCCGAGACAAAACAACTTTCCATAAAAAGCTCTTAAATAGTTAACTCTGCTAGGGTGGTTGCGCCAAATATTTAATTATTTATTTATTTTATTTATTAAGTTAAATAAATTTCATCTAAGTTTAATTTTTGAAAAACTGAAAACGCCTACAAGAAATATTGACTACAAAAACATTTTTCCTTTATTATTGATTATAAGCAAATTTAAAAATACTAAAGTTCTTCATTGGCGGAAAATAAATGCTTACTTAGTTCATTTTATCAGAAGTTGTGAGGAAGTAAGTCGATTCTAGCTTTATTTCAAAGTTACTTTCATGTCATTATTTATGGAATATAGCACATCATTTAAATGACCTCCTCGGATTCGCTGACAGTACTTCAAGTGGTCGGACCAATTCAAAATGAGGAAGGTATCACGGTTTCCGTCAATGGTCCTCGGAATAGAGCGATAACAGCTTTATGTATAAACTTGATCATCGAAAAAACATTGTAAAAAACAATGTCAATTTTGCAAAATATGGATAGGATAGAATTATTAAATCTTATACAACTGCACATCAAATTAGAGATGAAAATGATTCACATACAAAACTTGAAAGTTCTTAAACGTTTCTGGACTAACAAGACAAGGAGTTAAAAATTAGAGCGGCATTATCTAAAACAAAAATTTACATTTTTGTTACAGAAAATCTTACACTTGAATGCAACTTAAATATGTGTTAAAATCTTTGGGAATTCGGCATTTGTAAATAATGATGAACATCAAATTTCCACTCGAAAGCTTCTGTAAATTTACACAACTGTGATTTACAATCTATGAGATACAAACGAAGAAAAAACAAAAACAAAAACCGGTTATAATAAACTCACATAGGAAACTTTTCAACATTAAAAATGTAACAAACTGATGGATGTGCTTGTAAAAATAGTAAAATACCATAGATTCTTTTGTTTGTATTTAGAAGAAAATTCGCTGGATTGTTTTTTTTACTTGTATGCAAATATTTCAAGGAACAATGTGCGCTGAAATAATATTCAAAATGACCTCAAGCGCCGAATGGCAAACCAATGGAATAGGTAAAAGTAAAACTAGTTCTCGATTTCGGATACAAATTGAAATGACTGAAAGTACATCTCAAAGATACCACGAGGACGCGGAGATACCCGGACGACGTATAACGGCATTTAGGCATGAATGCGATTGTAAAGTGATACGGAGCAGCGGCGTACGGCGCAACTCAATTGAACCCTCAAAATACAAAATTGGAATTTCAAACAATTATCAAAGACAATCCAGCGAGGGCCCGAACGTGCGGTGCGGTCTAAGCGATCAAAAACGAAATAGTTGAGAGAAAAACAAAACGACGAAGAGGCGGAGGCAATTGAAGAAGGAAAAACAGAAGAAGAAGTACACGAAGAAAAAACGCACGCATGAAATAAACGATTACAAAGAATAACTTGACAAGATATTTATTTTTTTAGTTTTATCTATTGGAATGTGGAACGTCAAAGCGCGTTCGTCTATCTAGACGAACGCATTTTTCGAATAGTGCAGCCGGAATACAAACAGGCGAGCACAACTCGCTCACTCACAGATATCAAATAAGCTATCCTAAATGTGTGCGTGTTCTATGGAAAGAAAGAACAAATGACAGTAGAACAGTCTTAAAAAGAAAAAGAAATAAAGCAAATATCAGGAAGCACAGAGAAAGAAAGAAACAAACAAAAAATGTGCAGACATTTCATTCATAAAGTTTATGTCGTGAAGTATTTACGAGTTTCGTGAATGAATTGACACAGGTGAGCTAAAGATTGTGTCCGCCTGTACAAGTCCATGTATATTAATTCTTATCGATGCCAACATACTATTTTGCTCTACTTTCCAAAAAAAAAAATGGGATCCACTTGAATTCTTTGCTAGATTGTGCGAACGTATTTAATAGCTAATGAACTTCATTAATAAAAAAAATTAAAATAACTATGTTTAAAAATTTAAATTTAATAATAAATATTTATCATATTCAATGTGTGATTCATTGAAATTTTTATGATTATTTGTGCAAAAATTCAAAGAAAAAATTGGAGTGTATCAAAGAGGAATCCACATCACACTTCCTGGTAGCTTGTTTTACTTCGGATACTTTTATTTATTAAAAGTTTATATAATAAACGGAAATAATTTCTGAATAATTAAAAATGTTTTTCTTGTGGTACATATACCAATATAAAGGTGCTACTTACTCTTCCTATTGAACTCGAAATTTAAAGGCATCAAAAATATTCCAGCTTAACTTCCCTTCAGCGAACTAGTCGATTCAAAATGTTGTTATCATTCAGCGTTATTATTTTAATTTATTTCTTGATCTTGTAATGAATACAAAAATATGCGAAAACAATAAGGGCGATCCCTTCTTAACAATAACCGGATTTGTTTGGGGTTACCTACTCTCCGGCTGTCCCATAAGAAAAGAAGAATTTCATTTAAGGGTGCTTCTCTCTGAGGAAAGACAACAACAATTCAAATTAAACCCTTTCTGAGAAGGTGCAAAACTAGATTTTGTTTTTCGAATGAAATAGATAAAAATGTGTTGTACCTTAGGAAACACAATAGCCGAACTCATTTATACTTGTTAATCATCGTACTTTTGTAGTCTTACAAATTTGTAAACAAAGTGATTTTAGAACGTATAAAATATATATAAAAAATAAGCAACATTTTGATATAATTTAATTTATTCAAATGACCGCTAAAGATTTGTTAACTCTTAAATATTTTGGGTAACAACGGTGATATGATATTAAACAGTCGGTATGTCGGTGTGTGTGTGCTTTACGAAGATTGTTTTCTGAATTTGCCTGATACGCTTTTTTGTATGGAAAATAAAAACAGCTGATTTACTAGGCATAAATTTGCAAGTTATACGAAACAAAAATGAGCGTAAATGAGTACCGTTAATAAATATTAATTTTTTTATATCCTTTTGTGTGAACATTTTCTTTATCATATCAAAGATACAAAGGGAACATTTGCTTTGTTTTTCCGTTTGACAAAAATTTCAAATTCAACATTTAACTGATTTAATCAATTAACTAATTCAATCATGTAATTGATTAAATCAGATTTATTAAACAATTAAATTTGAATACTAAATTTTAATTTTTTGTTTATCGTTTTGTTACATTTATAGACACAACATCGCAGGTCAATACGAGCATACGTTATGGCAAATGCAAATGGTTCAATGTAGCCAAAGGTTGGGGCTTCATCACGCCGAATGATGGCGGACAGGAGGTGTTTGTGCATCAGGTATGTACAAGTTATCTAAAGAAAGAAATTTGTTTATATATTCATACATTTTATATACACGCTTGCCGATTAGAGTAATATACAGATGGATGGTTTTCGTTCGCTCGGCGAGCAGGAAGATGTTGAATTCGAGTGCAAAACAACCGAACGCGGTCTGGAGGCGACACGTGTTTCCGGTCGTGCGGGCATCAACTGTCATGGCAGCACTTTCCATCCCAACAAGAAGAAGAAGAAGGACGGTCGTAGACGTCGTATGCGCTGCTATAATTGCGGCGAATTTGCGAATCACATCGCAACGCATTGTGAGCTGGGACCACAACCGAAGTGCTGCCATGTGTGCAAACAGACGGACCATTTATTCGCCGACTGTCCCATGAAAAAGGTGAGTTTTTTTTCTTTGAGTAATCTCTATTGATAGTATAAAAAATTGTATTACTGTAAAGTATTGTTAAATTATATTTTTATCTAAATTTCGTTTTGGTATTATCGACACAAACCTTTTCTCATTTTGTACTACAGACAGAAACCACTTCGGCCAATACTTCGGCAAATGAGAGCATGCTGAGCGCTCAATCTGTGGTGAGTGCACTCGAAGGTGTTGAACTTGAACCAACAACATCAACATCAACATCAACAACAACAACAACGAATTTAGATGAAGCGACGCAGAAATGACATTCATATCGACATTCTTTTATACATTCATTTACATACATATTTAAATTATACAAATTTTTAAACAAGTATTTTGCAAATACACGAAAACTCAGTTTGAAACTGAACGAAGTTGTATGGTAGACTTTAGACATGAAAAGAGTACAAATTTGCTATTTGGTTTAGGCTTTAGCTAGTGAAGAGAGTGAGAGACGAGAGAGAGGAGCTTAGTTTAATTAAGACAAGCATTATGAATTAAAATTTACATACGCGCAAAATAAGTTTGAGTGAAGTATTCTCCAACATATACGTTAGAAGTCTAAGTAGAATTGGAAATAACTCCAAAACTATATGAAATAAGACACGAAAATTTTTTTCTTTTGCAATCTTAAAATTCTTAAAAGGGACTTAACATAGTTCATCAATCAATTTGTAATATACAATTTTTTATATGTGGACATAAAGATAGATGTACTTATACATTTTTGTGAAGAACCGAAAAAATTCATTATTATCAATAAAAGGTGGAAGCATCGTTTCATAACAGGATAAACCAAAAATGATAACTTCTACCATTATAAATTTAAATTTTTTTATGTTCCTAATGGTTAAGTTAGGCGCTATTGAGTTTTCCATATTATTTGGGTTTATTAAATAAAATAGATTTTCGGCATTTCTAAAGATGCCAACAATTTGATAAATGTTTTTTTTCCTCTATATCAATTTAAATTTCTTCGCCCGAAATTAAGTTAATAAATTTTGAAATATTCTTCTGAAACTTAAGCGATAAGAAAATCACCCAATTAATATAATATACTATTTAAATATTTGTAATTGTAATATGAGTTGCATTTAAATTAAACAAATTAGTTAATAGAAACCAAATCTATAATAAAAAAATAATCCTGCGTGTGTTTGTGTGTTTTTTTTTTACTGATTAATTCGACAAGAGTCCTTTTGATTCGCAAATATTAAAATTTTTATACTTCGCTGCCGTGTGTAAAAGTCTTTCTTCAGTCAGCGCTTCATTTGCATTAAGCAGAGCAGAGCGGAGTAGAGCAGCCGGCAATTTGATTTGCAAATAAAGCTGGGAAGGACCATAGCCAAGCAGCCAAGCAGTTTTATTGCAGTAGTCGTCGTCATCGTCGTCATCGTCGTCATCGTCGTCATCTTTGTCGCTTTTCTGAGCATAAACAAATAGTCTAGGCTGGTTTTAAAACTAAAATGTCAATACAAATTGTTCTTCCAATCTATTCTTTATTTCTAGGAAATAATTTTGAAAATGCTTCAATGACGTCAAGGATAAGTAAAGCGTTATTACTAAACTTTATAAAAATTTTTAATTTTTATATCTTCCAAATGAAATTTTCATAATTTATATTAATAGCTTGAAGAAATCGCTTGGCTTTGCTAGCTAGAAACACTCTAATCCAGTTACTTATGTACACACAAATCCGCTACTCATATCCTTCGAGAGCATCTTATACGGTTCTGGGTTCAATGTCTTAGAACAACAACAACATCAACAAAAACAACAACAACAATAAGAAAAACAAGCAAATACGAGTGCGAGTAGAATTTTACTGTCAGGAAAAGATTTCTAGGCCAATGTAATATTCCGAAAGGATAATTCGATGAGCGCAATACGGGCGCCACACACACACACACACGTGCACACACACACACGCACACATTCAAACATTGACAAACACACATACACACACGAACACAGTCGTATAAGCACATTTTCAGCTGCTCGAAGTCACTTGTAAGAGGACATAAAATATTTCATGACACAAACGTAAACACACACACACACATACACTCACATCCGCATACTAACACTCGCTTACACATACACACACACAAACGCAATAAAGCGTCTCGAAACTAACTGAAATAAAATGAAGAAAAACGAATTCCTTTTCTTATTCGTAAATTTTCTTCTTTTTTTTGCGGATTGAGTTTCCATTCTTGTGCTTTGTAGGGCAAACGGAATGCCGTTAGGTACTTAGTTGCTGAGCAGTAAATTTTTGGCAAAGTTGAAGAGTGCAATTTACACTACAAAAAAATTCTAATAAAAAGGAACAAATGAACAATGTAAGTATTTTTCTTTTATATTTTTATTTTGTATACTAAATAAACAGTAACATATCAACTGTCGATGTAGTATGTATTTGTGTGTTTAACTACTTTTTTCAGTTAATAATTACTGTGAATTAGTTAAAATAAGTGAAAGCGGTAGTTTTGACTGTCAAACTTTCATTCGTTTGAAAATTTATTTGAACCGTTGAAACAACTTTATCAAAAGTTTACGTTATGTTTTAATGCTTAGAAAATAATATTTCAATTAAAAAAAATTTTTAATGACTGCATTTCTTATTTAAACTGTTAAAACTACCACTTTTAACAGTAATTTTCCACTAGATTACTGCAAAAACACATGATAACTTTATGTTTTAACTGACAAATTAGTTATGAAAGTTATTGGAATTAAATTTGTATTTGTCAAGAGATTTTTACAGACAAATTAAACTTAAAACCATTGTTCGAAAAAGGATAAAAAAATCAATCTTAAAATTATATTTATACATATATCTGTAATTGTTTTTGCAGTGTAGTTTGTGTGCACTAAAACTTGGGCGAAACTTGAGATAATTTCCAATTTATAATACTCAAAGTAAATAGAAAATTAATGCGAAACTTTGAAGTAAGCAAACAAATTTTGATATTGGCACACAAAAAAAGTGTACACTTTGTTTGTGAATACACACACGTACACACACATACACACACATTCATGTCAAAGAACTTCGCGCTGCAGCATATTTCAACGCTGCAAATAAATCTGCACAAATTGATGATTTGCAACTGCGACAAAAATTTTTGGAGTTACCAACTTGCATCGTTAGTGACTGTCAAACTGAAAATCTTCGAAATCAATTGAGCGTTTTTATTATTACTATTATTATTTTTGTACTTTACGTCGGTGAAAGAAAGAGAATAATGGCCTGGTAGAAGCTCTTTCTGTGGTAGCGGAAGGCATACTCTGTTTCCGCATCCGGTTTAGATTCTTTTAAGTTATTCTTTTTGTATGTGATTAAAAAATTCTAGTCTGTAAGAACACAGCTTCTTGAGAAAATCCAATCAAAAGAAGGACATTTTAAAGTGCTGACTTGGATTGATATTCCAGGACCTTTAGGAGGAAAGCTTCTCACCATAATTATTGACTTTTAATTCGTGCGAACGTTTCTTTAATTATGTATTCGTAGTTAAGGTAATTTTGACGGTTTGGAAAAATACACGCACACATACAGACTCATAGACGCAAACACATAGAAACACTTAAATCCCAAGAAAGCTTTTAGACATCGTGCACTTGTGCTCAAAAGTCGTAGTTATAGTTACAACAATATTTCTTTTGCCGCAACATTTGCGGCATACATTTTAAAATTCAACTGCACATACATCCTACGTACATACACACAATCCATACAAATGTAGTTAATGTGTGTGAGTATGTGTGTGTGTTTGTATTTGTGTACTTTTGCTTTCAAGTTTTGAAATGTAGAAATTCTCGATTTTTCGTGAGGAAAAGTGATGCTGGCACTCGTAAAGGCATTGAACCGCAGGTAGGTAGGTACAAGTGGCAACTTGGCAGCTGTTATGAAATGTAGAGGGGGCGGGTGGGTGGTTGTGCAGATTTAAAAAAATCCATTCTCAACACTTTTCGACACATTTTTTGTATTATGCTCACATCCCAAAGCGCGCCGCATGATGCTTTCCTTCTTTCTTTCTTTTGTGTTTTTTTCTTCCATTTGGTATTTTTATTTGTTCTTGGCCACGCCTAAGTGCTGCGGCATCCATTTTGGCCGGAAGTGCTAAATGCATGTGTGAGCGTGTGTATGTGTGTGTGTGTGTTTGTGAAAGTGGCGCTTGAGTGCAACTTTTCTCGTTTTGCAAGCAAAGCAAACACTTTTAATTTCAATTTAATTTCGTGATCTTTGATCCCTTCTGCTCGGACTTACTTAATACTGAAGGGACTTAAACTTTTTTGGGACTTAACTGCGCTGCTATTTCGGATTTCATTGCATGATAAGAGTAAAAGAAAAGAAAAGCAAAGCATATAAGAAAATGCTGAGGATATAAGAATAGCGCACACTAAGCAGAAACTACTTTGGGCAAGAATTTTTAAGACTTAATTAATTTTCCTGTGAGCTTTTTTGCTTGACCGCTTAATCACGATAACTTGGAAGTCTTTGTCTTTTTAACACTTGACGCTTTTGTGTACAAACGTGGCTTAAATTAGACATATTTTATATATTTATTGAATGTATTTATTTAAATGGAGATATTTTTAAATACTGTGTTGCCATCTATTATACATGCGGTTTAGCATTTACTTTAATCATTCTCTTGAACGGTAGGTGTCGCTAGTCTTGTTACCAAAATCATTGCTCGATAGCGCCACACTTTCAATAAGAAATCTATAATAAAATATGTCTAAAAATCGATAAGCAAAAGTTTAGAACTTATTTCATTTTTTTTTTGCTTTTCACTTTCGCACTAGAAATTCTTTGAATGTTTGCTCTTTGAAATGAAGACATGATGTGACTGCGTTCATAAAATGGTATTTGGTGTCAAAATCACTGGACATATCCGGGCACATCCGGACTGAAATATGTCATCCATCGCACATAGTCACATTAAAGTGATATGGTATGAAATCAGGTCGAATTGACAGCAAATTGTTGCTGCTGCTGCAAAAAAAAAAGTGAAATTTCTAACTCGAATAAAAGTGCACACTAGGTTCTCTGCCTGACAGTTTGTCTGTCTGTCTGTCTCTCGGTATGTCGGTATGTTTGCAAGTAAAACGAGGTGGCATCCGCATGTCGAACACGTTTTTGAAACTAATAATGCAACTGTCATGGCAATGCGGCGCATTAAAAAATAACAACAACAACAACAACAACAACAGCAACGAGAACACAAACATCTAAAACAAGAACGACTGTGTTTTCCCCTATTCATACAACGAAAAATGTTGTTACGAGGTCTTTCTATGAATCCGATACAGTTGCTGGATGCAGCAGCAGCACCAAATGAAAATATGCCACGTGTTTCTCATATGCAAGACTATTGCAGCACACAAAAATAGTTTTGAAACAAAAAAAAAATAATAAAAGGACAAAAAATTCCAAAAGTTTAGATATGAGGTCAGACCACAAGCACAAATACCCCAAAGCTTTGGGTGACAATTCTTAAAATGCAAATTTTAATAATCGTTAATTTAACAATAAAAAATAAACCTTGAGACCATGAGAGTTCGGGTTGTAACTAACTGTATCAGTAATGTAACCGGTTAAAATGATCAGATTGTTATTGTAAAATAAATTAAAAGAATTTAATCATTTAAGTAAACAATAAATTAACCAGTGAATAAACTAATAATTAACTTGTGATTAACCTGTAAATTACCCAAGTAATTCAAATATTTGCGATATGTGTTTTTTAATTATTAAATCAGATTGATTCCAAAAGAAGCGCTTCTAAGAGGCCATAATATGTTTATTTCTTTTGCCGACTAAGCTACCATGCCTAGTGGTAGATCCATATTTACTATAAAGATAGTAAATGTATATGTACAAGTAGTCGATGAGCGTGGGGTATTCAAAACGAAGAGATATTCCGCAAATGTTGAGGCGAAAGTAATGCGAACATTATTCGAAACTTGAAACATTATTGTAGTTGTTTATTGTGTGTGTAGGTACAAACATTCATACATACATATATGTATATGTATGTATGAATGAATGAATGGTTCTATGTAGTTGTGAAATCAGCACACAAATGTGGCAACAACGTATCTGGGACATAGCTGGATAACAAACTAACAACAACAACAACAATAATATATAAACAATAACAACTACAACAAAAATATGATAAAGCGTATTAAACCGAAATACGAAATGCAAAAGAAAGTATTTGCAAGATAAAAAATGCGAACGACATGTGGGAAATTATTTTTATGGCTTTTCAATATCCTTTTGTTTTTTTTTTACTTTGGCCGCATTCAAAGCATTTCTTCCACATTTCACATTAAATACACGTTAGAGTTCAGATTTATCTGCCCGACATAGCTAACTTGTGGAATATCGTTATTTCATAGCTTCGAACTACGTCGCGTATGAGTAATTTTTATTGTTCACTTTAGAAGTAAAAGATTCAAATAAAAGTTTTCAATATTAAAATAAAGCTCACTGAATTACCTGCACGATTATTATTAACAATCTAGTTCCGGTTGAGGTAGGTAAGTGTGTGTGTGTGTTTAGGTCTACCTTCAACGACATTTAAGCAATTTACACATTTTCCAATCATCTCCAAAGATTGGCACTTTCGCGCGCGCCATTTCCTAAACTCTAAACTTTCAGAACAAGGTGGGGCTGATTGATAGGGCGGCGATAGGAGGTGGTATGGAGAACTTTTAACAAGCCATGAATTTCATTAAAACTTTGAAAACGCCAAAGTCGCGTCGAAGTCAAGTCAAGTCAACTCGGAAGAAGAGAAGCTGCTTAACATCTCGTAAACGCTTGCACTCGAAAAATACGCGAAGGCGAAGAAACTTTGACTTGCGCAAATGCCGTCGATGTGCGATGAAGAGGAGGACAGCAGCAGCAGCAGAAGCATCAGCAATACAGAAACGGATGCGGAACAAAAACAATAACTTTCAAGTTGTGAATTGGCGTTTGCTCGGTTAAACTGCATCTAAGTGGGTCGAGGCGGGCATCGCGAAGCTTGTTCGAATAGTTTTCAAAATTGAATTTAAATTTGAAAAGTTGATGGCAACAGCTAAAAGAATTGTTGTCGGAAACATAAGTAGGCTCAAGGGACGTGAAATTGTTGCGATTTATTAACGATTTAACATTTTGTTAACATTTTGATGATGCGAATTTTTCACATATTTCTTTTAAATAAAAATTTTAGAATCGAAAAGTGAATTTAAATTCTTAAGTCGTCTAAAGTTTGTATGGTGACCCTGTAGCAACATGTTGCGCAATGTTGCAAACAAAATAAACGAAAGCAAAAAGTGCTGAAGAAACTTTGCTACAAGAGCGAGTGAGAGAGAACCAAGGACTCGATTTTAAATACTTTGACCAAGGACCAAAACAGCTTTTGCCTAAAATGTACGTTTTCGATATATACAAACACACACACTGATGTAGCAATACACGTATAAGCTAAAGTACGTATGTATGTAAGTATGCATGTGTGTATGTTTGTATGTATGTATATATGATAACACACACACACACAGGCGAGCAAAGCAGACAGTCACAAAATTTAATTTTTAAACCCAAAACTGTGGCAACAAAATCTGTTAAGGCTTAACTCGAATGTGATGACTTGGCCAAGGACTCTAAACGCAAAGGTGCTGATTAGAAGCGGTTTAGAGTGAACAACAGCAACAACAACAAATACACACTGAAACGATTTTGTAACGTTTTTGGTGCGGTTACTTTGTACGTTAGTTTGCAGTCAATTTGAAAACAATTCACATTTGGAATTACTCCAGAAGTACCCAACAAATTGAGCGATTTTTCGGTTGAATTTAGCAGGATTAATTTAACGTGAAGGACAAATGTGAAGAACGCCTCTTAACAGTTTATGTCGTTTGTTCAGTCATGAATTTGTTTTTTAGTCTTACAGTTTTTTTAAGGTTTAAAGTTTGAACATGAACATGTTTTAAGTAAATATATATATATATATCCAACTGATTAAGTTATATTCAGACTTATTTAGTTAGTTTCTAATGTAGTCATTAGTCATTCAAAGAAGGACAATTTCCAATTAGAAATTAGAGTCGTTTTATTTTTTTATGATAAACTTTCAGTTTGTTTTATTAACATGCTCTCCAACCAGTTGAGCAATTAATATGATTTTTCATGCAAATTAAATCCTTTAATTTTGGTGATAGTAAATAAGTTGTCCTTAACAAAGTTATTGCCAACCAAAAAATCCTCAAAAATTTTAAAATGCTTTTTTAATTACATTTAGCTCTGCCGAAAGGATTAAAAAGAAACTGAACTAAATGGAAAAAGGAAGCGATTAAATTGGCTAAGCTTTATTGTTTGTTGTTGTGCCTCATAGCAGCGACACCAATTTGTCATTAAAGACACCAAAAAAAAAAAAAAAAACCCACGAGCACCAAATTCCATTTTCGATTTTAGCTTCCCTACAAAAGAATCTCACATGTACATGCTCAAACAGAAAGTCTGACCTACAAAGGACGACAACAAAAAAATGTAATTACAAAAGCATGATAGCAAAAAAAAAAAACAACTAAAAAAATAGGACAAAACGAGAATGCTTGGATTTGGTTCAGTGCCTTCAATTGGCAAAACGAAACGTGAAGCTGCCAACGAGATTGCACAAAGAAATGAAATGTGAACTTTATTGCAATGAAGAAGCGGCGACAACCCAAACAGCAACCAAAGTGACAACAAACGACGACGACGACGACAGAAACAAAAAAAAAAAAAAAAACGAAAAAATGACAATTTGGAAAGCAAAGTTCGGTCGAGCAGAGGACAAGCTACAATTCAAGGATAGGTAACTAACGCACCTCACTTGCAGACGGACCGACAGCCAGCCAGCCGGACGTTTTAAAACTTAAACCAATTTGTATAGTACATGACTTTAGTTGGATTCGGTATCTCAGTTAAAGTGTTAAGGACTGGAGGACTTTTATCAAGGACATAAAATAACATTAAACGGTGTCGACTGAAGTTGAGCGACAAATCTTGAAGTAATCCACAAAAATTGTGACATAATTGCGGAAGTGGCTGAGATCCATTGCGGATGCGTACGGAAGACAACAAATAAATGGCATGAAAATGAGCTCATTATAATGAACTTGTAATTGTTGTTTTCTTATATGATCACTTCCGTTACCAATAGTTGTTAATTTTATTTCATGGCAACAAAAACCACAATCATTTAATTCAAGTTAAATATTTGCAATTAAAAGTCATATCAGAAAAATCCTGAATATGTTTGTAAATTTTTTGTTTCCAAAAAAATCTTATGGCACAAGCAGTTATCCTGCTTTATACATATTTTCGTTTATATAATTCGTTATAAATAATTCAAAGAAAAATGTGAAAGCTTTGAATTGATGAAAAATGATTTGTTTCAAAGGAAGTGCTTTGAAAAGTGTTTGAATATTGAGTATTCATCTGTATTTAAGTATCATTAACAGATAACTCAACCGGTAAATATATTTATCTATATACTTGTATGTAAATGTATATACTGACACTTTTAAGATTAAGCATTTATATGCCAAAGTTTATATAGTAAAAATTTCTGCTTTTCTGTTATATTTGAAAATTAAATTAAATTTTAACAAAATTTTGATTTTCATATTGCTTGACTTCATTGAAAAGCAGATTTCTCTCGGCAAATCTCATCATTTTAAGTGTGAACCGAAAGTTCAAATCTGCGCTGAAACTTTGTCGGGCGTTCCAGCAGAGCTATTAATAAAAAAATTTTGTTTTTTTTTTCTTTTATCGAAGTGTCAGAAATGATTTTTGTTTGAAAAAGGTTTTCCTGCATTATTTTGACTTATTTTCTTATCTCTCTTTCGCTCGCTTCAATTGAAATTCCAAAGCTCTGCCATTACCTAATCCACAGCCTTTAAGTATACTTTCGATATCGCTACGCAAACTTGTCACACGCTTTTACAACACTTTGACTCCAACTTTGGCTGGCTTGTGTGCAAACGTACGAGCGAGTGAACGTTTGCGCGCCAATTCAAATGCGGCGGACGAACTTCCGACACCCGAACACGTCCGTTTCGGTTGGAAGGCGGGTAAGAAACGCCGCGCGGTAAGTTGGCCGGAACGGGAAGTGGTACAAAATCAGCGGGAAACAACATTTTTGCCTAACGCTGGCTTTGATTCAACTTTTGCAATGTTCACAGACAGTTTTTATTTTGTTTTGTTCGTTGCGATTTCTTTTTTGGTTTGTTTGTCCTGTTTGCAGGGTGTGGCTCAAATGTAGGTACCGTACCAACATCATCATCATCAACGTTATTATCATCATTGTTTTGTAGTTCACGCCGGGCTGGCATTCGTTCGTTCGTTCGTTATAGCGTTCATTCGTGTTAAACGCGCTGCCATGGATTTTCGGGTGCGACAGGGGCGCACAGGGCATGACACACTTGGCAGCCAGTCTTTACTTTTGGCGCTATTTTAAAATTTGTATTTTTTTTTAGTTTGTTGTTGTTGTTGTTATTTTTATAGTCATTTTTGTTGGAAGAATATTCGGTTTCACAAAGATTTTTGTTTGGTGGCTGTCGTTGTCGCTGTCGGTTGATTCAGGCAGCAAATGGGGTCAACTTGAAAGAATTCAATTTCAGGTTTTTGTGGTTTTGTTAAACATTTTTTGGATTTATATGAACAATTTAAATTGTATGAAATTTTGTTTGTAAAATTCTAGAATTCATCTCGATTTTGAGGCTATTTTGAAGTTTTAGTGGAGATTTAATGGAGCACATTTTCAGGATCAGAAAGTAAGTTAGTAAGTAAGTAAGTAAGAAAAAGACAACATTAACCGAATTTTTGTTTTGTTTTGTAAAGTACAACAAATTTTGTAAGCTTATCCTAAATTAAATAACACAACCCAATTTTTTCCGCTTGAGCGATTGTTCGTTCATTCGATTATTTGGCTCAAAGCCATTTTCGAGAGTGCTTATCCATTTACAGTTTCCTATTTTGGCTATTATACTTTTTGTGTTGTTGTTGTTATTATTGTTGTTGTTGTGGTGTTGTGCAGATCTTTAAGAGGGTATTAGTGTGTCCACAAATTAAAAAAAGAGGTAAGTAAGTCAGTTCGTAAGTAGGTATAGGTATAGGTATAAATACATACATGAGTATATATACATATGTGTATATAAAATCCGTTCAACGATAAAAAATTATTTAATATAATAAACTGTTGACATTTTTACTATTTAATTTTTATACTTAATTTAAACGATTTTAAAACTGTGCAAAATAAAAACCATTTTAAATATTTCATATTAAAAAATGTTAAACTGAAATTGAAAAAATGTTAAACTGAAATGTCGCGCAATATTGTTTACACTCTCTCTCTCAAAAATCATTTGTTTACATATGGTTAACTGTTATACAAGAGAGCGATAATAACTGATAAGAAAGCTTTCGACGAAGTCACGTGCTGCGCACAAAATACAAAAACAAACCCAAACAAAAAAACAAAAACAAACGCCAAGCAACGCAGCATCCTTGCTTGTTGTAATAACTCTGTTACAAAAATAACAAGAACAACAACAATAGCAGCAGCAACTAAACTAACGGAATAAAAATAAACGAACGCCAGCTGAAACGTTGAGAAAACGAACGAAAACGAAGACTCAAATAGCTACGCTCGGCGCGCAGCTAAACAAGCTAGAGGGAAATATTTTCTATTAGAGCTTACGCTGCTGCTGCTGCTGCTGCTCTTGGTGCTGCTGCTGCTGCTCTTGGTGCTGCTGCTGCTTCTGATGATGTTGCTGTTGATGTTGAAGTGTTTTTTGTTTTTTCTTTTAGGACGATTAGTTTTGCAACATTTTCGTTTCTCTTTTCGCGTTGTTTTGTGGCAGCGAAGTTTGCGTGCGTCGCACAGTGGGCACCATAATGTGAATCTGACTAAAGTGAATACAAGAAAATTGTATAAAATGTGTGAATGTTCTAAAGTGGAACTAGCCATCGTATTCTTAAAATTCAAGAGAGAATTTCTGATTTATCGTAACTCAGAAACTGTTTCTTCTCTTTAGTTCTCTTTTACACTAGGCAATTTAACTTCTTTAATTAACGATCTTGTGGTAGTGGAGGGAAATAGGCAATGAGAGGGGTATAAGCTTGTACTGGCAATTCTGTTTTAATTCAAAGTAAAGTTGGCTGCGGATTTTACGCACAATTTTATATGTGAGAATATCAGAAGAAACAAAGATAAAACTTTAATTGCTAAAAAAATCAACAAAATTTCTCTCCACTAAAATTGCTAAGTGTAAAAGATCATTAGAAAAAACTGTTTTGTAAAATTTTGAGAGAACTGAAAATGTTTCATATAAATCTTTTGAGGTTTTTTTTATCAAAAATGTTCACTCCAAGTTTTTTATTAAAATTTTACAGTAAAAGCATTTTTTATAAACAGTTTTATAAACATTTGTGAAACTGTGCGGCGATTTGGTTCGACTAACAGCATCAGGACACGACAACGACGCAGCGCAAAAGTTCATCAGTTCTGCTCTGCTATGTTCTGTTCTGTTCTGCGTTCGTTCGTTTCAGCTTCTGCTTCTGTCTCTGCTTCTGCCTCTGCTGCTGTTTCTGTTTCTGTTTCTGCTCTGTAAAAAGGATGCAATTGTCTGGCTTAGCGTGCGAAAACAGTTGTAGTTCGACTTCGCACGCGGGAGTTGTGTCTGCCGCGCCACAAAATCAAAAGCGGTCGAGGAGCGCCCCGCTATAATAAGAGTGTGCGTTTGTTGTTATTGTTGTCTTTTGGTTGTAGTTTATTAAATAATAATTTTCGTTTGTTTTTTTTGTGTTTGTTGTTGTGCTTTGTGAAGGCGTTGCAAAAATACAATTTTTAATTTTTTTGTTCTTAAAAATTTAAACTGCCCAAATTTTTTTAAGTGTTAAAAAAATTCGAAAGTGTCAATTGTGTAAAAAATCAAAAGAAAATTTAAAAAAATATTATGAAAAATATAAGAGAAATGCCTAAAGGCGAAAATGTGCCAACGAAAATCAAAAAAAAAAGAGAGAAGACAAGGAAAATAGTAATCAAAATAAGTTCAGGGTCATTTTGCGGTTGAATAGGCTGGAAAAAGTTATGTCAGTTTTTTGTTGTTTTTGTTTTTGTTTTGCAACGCTTGTGTTTAAGCAGTGACGAGCGCTTCTCTCGGTGTCGGTCTAAAGTGTGAAAAAAAGAAGAAATAATAAATAAACAACAACAACGACAACAACAAAAAAGAGTGTTAATAAAGTGCAAAATTAAAAATAGCCTGCGAGCCTAAGCGTAACCGTTGCGTGATGTAGCATGTCCTTCGTGTCCTTGCTGCGAGCGTAAATTTGACATGCTGACAGACAGATAGACAGCCATATTGACAGCTTACATAAAAGCAGACACAGCGCCAGCCAGCCAGCCAACCTAACCCAACCCAACCCAGCGCAGCCTCCCTCAATATTTACTTTGAGTGCGAGAGCGCTGTGCATTTTTTTTTGCATTTTCATTTTTCATTTCAGTTAAATTCAAAAATTCTGTTTTGGTTTATAATTTTGTTCGTTTTCTTAATTTTAGAATTAATTGTTATCGAACGAATGTCCGAACGATTTTAAACAAGTGTCACAAAAACAAAAAAAAAAAACAGAACAAAATTAAATCAATAAAAACGATTATTTTAAACAATTTTTATAACAACCAAGAATAAAACAATTACAATTTATTTGAAACTACGAAAAGAGAACGAAAAGAAGTAGAAGAAGAAGTACGTGTGACGGTGTTGGTGACATACAAGTAAGTATTTAAGTATAAATTTATTTTTTGCTGTATGTTTATACTATTTTATATACGAGTATATTTAAATAGAAGTTTAGTACACACAAAGAATCGGAGTGAAAAACTTTCAATTCAAAGTTATAAATTTTGATTTAAATATATCTAAATAATTAAAATTCAATATCTGATTTTGTTTGAACAACTTTCTATTGAACTTTATATATACTTTCAAGTCTTCTGAAAAAAATAATGTCGTTAAAAAAATTTGCCACGCCCAATTACTGAGCCAACCAAACCTTTATAACACAAACTTTCTTGGCTTATATTGAGGATAAAACCAAAACGATGAATTTAGTAAAGACAGTTTAAACATTGAAATGATCAAGATTGATTATGCCACGCCTACAAGTCATTTAATCACAATATATTAACTTGAATAGGACTAATGTGGAAATTAAGTTTTTATTATATGTAAGTATGACTATACGACGAAACAAGGTATTAAAAATGAGGAAGTATGCTGAATAGAGTGAAAGAACTTAATGAGCTCAATGAAATGGAAGACTTTTTTCAGTTCGACGTGGAGTTAGATTAGGTTATGTTATTGTAACGACTGATGCCTTACAAAGGCCAGTCCGGTCCCACACTGATGCCACTATTTTTTTGAGGATTGTCTCCGTTTTAGGCACGAAAGTTGCAGTCATAAGATAAATTCTTTAGAGATCTGAAACTGGTTTGTCTAATTACAGAGAATCTTATACTTGGACAGTGGCAAAGTCATTTGGTTCAATCCAATTTCTGCATCCGTTGTAAGTCCTCAGTCCCACCCTTACGACATGATGTCCTTTTACGACGAAAGAATCGATAAAATATATATTTTTCTGTTTGCCAAACTCAACACCCTGTTTGTTTTGTTGTTGTTAATAAACACAAAAAATAACAAAAGAAACTTGAAAATCTCGAAGCTACTTGCTCGATCTAGATGGGATTTAATGTATTTTGAAGATTTTGTGCAGCTAATATTTTGTGTGTCAAATCTTAAAAGCGTTTAAGTATTTCCTCAAACAACAAAAACAACATTTACAACAACAGCAACAACAAAATCAACGCTAATACCTGCCTCTAAAATAAACAACAACGACGCAATGTAACAGGATATACCCCAACACAAATTTACACACACCCATACACACACACACACATACACACCTAAACGCTACAGCCATAGCATCGTCGTGTTACGTAATCGGCCTCCAAGCAGCAAGCAGAGCAGAGGCAGAGCCGAGTAGAAGGGCACGTCGTTTCGCAGAGTGCGTGCGAGGCAAACAAAGATTTTCTCAAGCAGCAAAAAAAATCAACAACAACAACAAAAGAAGAAGCAAAAATGTCTAAAAGCAAAAGCAGAAGTAAAAGGTAAAGGCAAAGAAAATCGGATGCCAAAGTAATCGAAAAACAAATGAAAACATGTGCAAAAAAATGTATAAACGAAAGAAGCAAAAACAAAAACAAAAAATTGGCATAGCGTGAGAAAAAAGGGCGTGTTTGTGTTTGTGTGCGTGTATCGTGAGTCTGTTTGAGTGTTTGTGAATTTCGAACGTTTCTGGCATCAACACCTAAAAATATGCCACGCTAATTTACGCATCGAATTACTACGCACACATACAGCCACAGCCACAGCAACACGCACACAAACATAAACACGACGCACAGACACACTTAACACACGCAAAGCTAACTTGCAAAATCGGCGAGGAGAAGAGGAGAATATAAAAGAAAAGAAACGCGCCTTTTCGCCATTTTTTAATAACGTTTCGGTTTACTTTGGAGATTTCGGAATTGGGAATTGGAAAAATTTCAATTAAGCTTAAATTTGTATAGCCGCGAAATTTTTTGATTTAGTATTTGGAGAATTATTTTACAGAAATCACCTGACCGAGACTTCTTCGATCACTTTTGATGATTGAAAACCGATTAATTCCGCTATTAAAAAAAGTCTCGAAAATTATTCACGCTCATGTTTAAAAACAATTTATTGAAAATAAAAAAACGAAACAACGAAAAATTAATTGTAAAAGACTCGCAAATGAGATTCGAGGGTAGGGGATAATTTTCTTCCGACAAAGGTGTCTTTTATGATCAAAAAATGAGCGCAGAAGACTCAAAAAAAAAACGTATATGAACAAATATTTCATAAATTGCTGGGTGGGTAAATTTCAGTCTGCAGTAGCTTTGAGCACGTAATGTAGACTTAATTGAATTCAGTATTTTCAGTTATTTGAAACTCAAGTACATACAGCTTTAAAATGGGTTTTTAAGTTCAAAAATAAATTTTAGTACTAGAAGAAATAAAATACTTTATCAAATACTTAAAAATAGCTGACTTAAAGTATCGACTTAGGCCTATACAAAACAAAAACTAAAAACATATTTTAACCTGCGAAAAGTTTTTTATTATAAATTTTACATATTTTATCAATGAACAAAAATAATCGAACTGAATTTTTGGTTTTTCAATTATCGCTTCCAATTAGTTTAAACTTAAAGTAAATTTTCGTGCAGCATACTTTAAGGCTACAGCGCATTTAAAAATTTAATTTGCGAAATTTAGGCTGGTTTTTTTCCGACTGTGTAAATTTAAATTTAAAACTTTTATATTCCTACTAAAAATTCATTACTGCGCATCCTCATGCCATAAATTAAGCTACGTGATGCGATTGCAAAAGACGCCGCGCCGCCACATACCAACAAAACAAAAAAAAACAGAAAACAATTTTCGCTCGCCAATGAAATTCGTATTTTAAAAATAAATAAACCAAAATAAATGCTTTTCGCCGTTCGAAAAGGTTTCGAATTGGATTTGGCGCATTGGAATTCAAGTAAACGTCGCGCTGCGCCGGGCGACTTTTGATTTACATTTAAACTGAGGAAAATGCGAATTTTAAAACCGAATTCATTTTTTTTTTAAATTTTTTCTTGTATATTTGTACCTGGAAAATATCCGTAGCGACCATTTTGATCGCTTGCGTTTTCCATGAAGCCAACGAGCGCAAAACATTTTCGTAAACAATTTCTTTTTCAAACGTAAAAAAATCGCATACACACGCATACATGGAGGCAAACAAATATTTCCACAAATTTGTGCTCTGTATGTGTGTGTGTGTTTTCGTTGGCGCTATCGTTTATGTGTCGGTGTGCGCGCTTATTTTGTATCAATGCACAGAAATATACAACACCAAAAAAAAAAACAAAACAAAATCCAAGTTTCAAACGGAAATTAAGCATAAATGTTGTTGCCGTTGTGTTATTGTTGTCGTTGTTGTTTTCATTGTTGTAGTAATTACGAAGGTTGTTTCGCTTGTGTGCTAAATTTGTGCCATTCAACGATGTTGATTAATACATTTTGTTGTTACTGTTGTTGTTGTTGTTGGCATTACGAGTTCTTTAATTTGTCTTACAAATTGAATTATTGCTGGACTGGATTGAAGGACATTTACGAGTGCGGTGCTATAAAAATGATAATTGCTTACGTGTAGAAAACTTTGCTTGATATTGAAATTGAATTGGAAATGGAAATGTCCTAAAATTATTTTGCTTCTGCTCGAAATCCGCGCAAAGCTTGTAAGTTGCTTAGAAGTGGCTCTCAATTGTAATAATGATTTTTATACATTTTTATTTACAAATTAAAAAGTTTGCGAATAGATGGCGCCACGTTTTTATGGTGAGGAGCGATGTTGTCTTTTGTAAATTAAGTTTGTTGAATTTTAATTGAAATCAAAAATAAAAGTATACAAAAATTGTTAGACCAGATTATTTTGTCAGCTTACTTCGCGATTGTTTAGGAGGCACTCCTAATTGTATTTAAATGTCAAACTATTCAAAAAAAATTCGAAATTAATTTTGAATTCTAAATATTTTGCTGAGCGATTTTCTTTGAGTAAAACCCTTTAAGAGCAAATCCCTAATTAAATACGTGTTCCTGCAGCAAACCGAAACTCATCGTCCATGGCCAATTTGAAATGGGCTTTTCTCCCATCGAATTTTATTTGCCAAAAAATATATGACTCCCCAAAGTATGCTAAATGTTACGAAATGTTGCCTTTGCTCGCCCGGTCTCGGCTCGGCAACTCGACGCTGCGAACTTTTGCTGCGAATTTTTGCGCAACTCCAAGCCAAACCACAATGGCGAATTGTGTAGTACGCTTTGGGCATATTTAAGCTTATGCGAGAACTTAAGGCCGAAAACGTAAAGTGCCATAAAAGTACAGCAAAGTAGAAGAATGCTCAGACACATATACAAACGAAAAAAAAATAAGGGACCGCAACTAAATTTCAAATTAGACAAATTTCGTCAAATGACGCACAGAATTTCAATTCGACAGTAAACGTAAAACGTAATTTTTCTTCTTTTTCTTTTCTTCCGCTCGTACAAAAGGCGGCAAAGTGTAACTGTTGAAAATACACATAGAGAAAATGTAGGGGAAAGCGGAGAACGTGTGCACAAATGAACAAAAAAAAAAGTAAAACACGTTTCCGTTCATTCGGTTTTTCTTTGCCAAACTAACCAACGAAATAATAAAACGGAAAAAAACGAAAATAATTGATTTTCTTGGAAAAATTGTGCCGCGACTCGTAGATAAAGGTGTAGCACTCACACACACACACACACACAGACACGCATACATACATACATACATACGTACGTTTTGCATTTCCGCTTCCGCACAGGAAACGGTAAAGCATGCGGCAGCTACCTTCTTTGCTTCCTTCCTGTCGTTCGTCTGCGTTATTTTAAGTTTTTTTTCCAACGCTTCTAAGCTGCTCTTCTCGCCTCGCCTCGCTGTTCGGTTCCGTGGCGTTATTAGTGTCACAAAAAGTAAGCCACATTGCGGCAGGAAATTACTTTTCGCAAATGACCTGCTTCCCCTTTGCGCACCCAGCAGCTTAGTTAGAGTTGTCCTTTAATTCTTCTTCGATCACTTTGAATCGTTTTTTAAATTTTTACTAAAATTGTTTACTTAAAATTTTCTATTTCTAATTTTGAATTTTTATTATTAAATTTTAGTTCAATTTTTTTTATTTGAAAATTCACCAGCGTTTGCTACACGATTTTACACGCCTAAATTTATGCCACAGATTCAACCGAATTCGTTGAAGCGAGATTGTGTGTGTGTTTTTTTTTGTCTGTGTATTTTTTGATTCGATTTCGTTCAGTCGAGATTCAATCGAAAGCGAATGATAAATTGCATTTGTATAAAATAAGTAAATTGTTAAATTACTTCCGATTCGGAAGCACTGCAGCAATTGCAATTGGAGTGGAAGCGAGCATGAGAATAAGAGAAAAACGAAACGAAAACGAAAAATAAGGCAATACCTGTAACTGATAAATTGCACGCAAAGGAATGAAAGTTGCAAATTTCATTAGGCGGCACTGCGCGTGGTATGAGTGACATTAAATGCAGTTAAAGTGGAATTAGCCTCTTAGAAAATAACACAAACAATTTTAAATTCAAAATATGCTTTCTAAATGGTACCTTATAAACAAAAAAAGCCTTGAGTATTGATTTTTTTGAAAGATTATACTCAAAAAAAAATTTACAATTTCTTTTTCTTTAAAGCGTTTTACAGGCTCTCAGAATCGATTCGATGCAAGTTCGTAACTTTCGTTTGCGCCCGCCTAAGCGAATGTCTTCATATGAACATCAACAACAACAACGACCAGAACAACAATAACAACAAATATATTGAAACAGAAAACTTTTCAGTGTTGCCAAAATTTTGTTTACAGTCTCGTTCTGCATTTCTGTGCTCCTAGTTGAAAATATTTTCAAAAAAAATTTAAAGAAAAATACGTACACACACATACATACATACATACATATAGACATGCACATGCGAACGCTTGGCAGTAGTCAGAAAAGTTTATTCGACTCAAAACTGAAATGAATGATTGCACCCGAATTGCGTACGCAAACCAAACACAAAACCCAAACTCCCACTTCAGCCCCAATTTTGATTATCATCCGTTACGAGTTCAACATTTAAACAAACGTACGTACTCTTGCAAATATACATACATACACACACACACATACACATAGTTTGACTATAGAGATATTTGGAAAATCTGTGCCAAGTATTACGCTCAAGTGCAGACAATAGTGAGTGTGTGTGTGTGGTAGATGTAATATTAAAAAATATTGCAAACGTTTTGGGGCTTCTGTTCTGTTCTGTTCTGCTCTGCTTTACTCTACTCAAAAGCAACATTTAAATGTTTCATCGCTGGATTCCAAAATACCAAAAGCTAAAAGAAGCGCTGGTAGCATTAGTTTTCGAGCAATGTTAAATGTTTATAACATAAAACGATCCTTTTTTTAAACAAGTAAAATAACTTCCATTCTGCATGAAAGTGGCAGCATTAGAAACCAAACAAAATTCAATTAAAAGAAGCCATTCCAAGTTTTGAAGTCATCGGAGTCAAGAGTTTCATATACATTTTAGTTGTTGCATGGTGTAATTGATAATTATTATTTTCCCATGAAATCTACACTTCTCCGCTAAAGTGTTTTTCCCTTAAATTATTTAAAGTACACAAATTTTCATCTCGATATATAATTAATAATTTTGCGATGGCATCAAACGAGACGCGATAAGACTTAAGCTCTCAAAGTAAATGCTCCGAAATTGAATTTGCTGTGGCGCAGCGCAAAAATGACGAAAGTGCAATTATTTTTACTTTTACTTTTTGTTGTTGTTGCTTGTTGTTTTTGTTGTTAATTCGGTCATGTCGCCTTCGACTATATAAAACGATATAAAATGATAACAACAATTTGCATAAATGTCGTCGTGCGACAAAGTGCCGTCGGTCCCAGTAAATGCATCCACCACCGCCACCACCGTCGCTGACTGCAGTCGCAATCCGGTGCTTTTACTTTCCGCTCAGCAATTTATTAACCCTTTTCGAGCACACGAGCACTGCTCTACGAGCTAATTTAAATTACTTAAAAATTTTCATTACTTTGAAGTACACCAACTTTTAAATACTACTTGGAAAGAAAATTGCTCTGTAAGGAGTACTCTGAATGCAAGCACCGAAAGGAGTATTCCTTTGAAATAAATTACTAAGGAGCGCAATTGAAAAACCAGCAAAAAATTTGTTGTATAATTGTTTGAACAAATCTTTAAAAAATATGTTATCTAAAGTTTTTTAACAAAAAAAAAATTTTTTTGGATCTATCCGGAGAACTTTTATAAATGGAGCGCTCCCTGATATTCTATTGCGTCCAAAATAAAATTAGCTTAATCTGAATAGTCTGTAGCAGAGTGTAAGATTAAATTTTATTGTTTTTTCTTTAAAGTTTTTTTTTCAATAATGGCGAAGCGGATTGAAAGGGTTAAGTGCAGCGAAGCTTTTATCGCGCGTAAAAAATCATTGACGCGAATAAAATGCGCTTCGAGAAATTAGTGCAGCGCGTTACAAGCATCAGCAACATCCATTCTGGCACCTCTACTCAACATTGCTTTTCGCTGTGCAACGCTACGCTACTCTACGGTCCGCACCGCTCCGCACTTCACTTTAGCCTGCGTCGCTTGGTGTCCTTCGAGTGCTCGGAGTTCGGTGCTTTAAGCCAGCGCCCATAAAGTGACTATATGTAATTGCATTAACTTATATTTTCTTTGCTTAATGTTGTGTCTTTTGTCTTCTGTCTTCCGCTTTGTGTCTCTGTCTCTGCCTTTGCCTTTGCCTTTGCCTCCTACTTTGTTTAATGTTCTGTTGTTTTTTTATTGTCGTCTCCTTGATTTCCTGCTGAAATTGCCTTTGTTTTGTTACGGCACTTGTGCGTCGTCCTTTAGTCCCTTTTTTCTTTGCTCTTAATAGCCTACACCTAACACACGCACAGACCGTAGGGTATATTGAGCTTGGTCTTTCAAACGCAATGCCCATAAGAAGGCATGGTAGGTGCAATACATATATAAATGAGTTTGTGTTTTCGTGCGAGCGAGCTTATATTTTCTTTCTAGAGATAAGTACTTAGATGGGCATGTGCGAATAAAAACAACGTTCACTTATATTAGAAAGAGTTTCTGACGTGTTGTTGGGTATTAGAGTTTCGACATAGCCGACGACAATTCATTTACTAGTTTGGCTTTGTTTTTTGTCATAATAAAAATCTTATTATTGTTATTTCATCATCATTTTTTATGCCATTGCCCATTGCCATGGGCAGCAGCAGCAGCAGCAGAAGGAAAATAAGGTAGGGAATTGATGAGATGAGATGAGATGAGATGAGGAGAAAACAAACGAAGCTTTGTGCTTTGTCTTTTGTTTTTATGGTCCAGCTTTTTTATGCACACATTTACACACAAACACACACGCACACAAGGATTTATGATAAGGATTCTAGCATCAAGATTGGATTTGTGATTTATGATTTTGCTAAACTTTGTTCGTTTATTTGTTAACGGAATTTGTACATTTCAAATTGATTGCGGATAAAGTGAGTGGTTGCGCATCAAAATCGGTTACATTAAATAGAATTGATTTTGATTGTAAGCAAAACTTAAATGGATTTCGAACATGGTCTAAATGCAAAAGCTGCTCAAGGATAATCATTGAGACGCACTTTTCCAATTTTTAAATTTATTTGAATTATTTGAAATTTTTCACCTGCCAATATTTCTTCTTTACTGTTTTCTCTAAATTTTAATTTTGGATAGTAACCCGCTTTTAGGAGCGTCATGTTAACGAGGCACTTCAGAGCGTATGAGCAACATATTTTTATTTTATTTAAGTTGAGTTTTATTTTTAAAGCTATTTTTTTCCTGTACAACCGCACTTAATAAATCTGCACTTTTTTAAATGTTGTTGTAAAATGTTACAAGATACAAACTACCAAATGTTGTCCACCCTGTAAATGGCTGTGGTGCAGGGTGTGCTTGACTGTGGTCGCTACACAGCTGCAATGCGCAGAAAATCACTTTTTTGTTGGTTTTCATTGCAATGCCAGTTTTTAAGTTGTTACTTTGGTTTAACATTTTGTTTGCTAAACACGAAATGAGTTTTATATTTGCATATAACTGTTGTTACTAGACTGGTTAAAAATAACAGAAATTAAAAATTGTTGCAAGGTTTTATACAACAACTTAAATTTTTTAAGCACATTTTATTATATCTTTTATTTTCATTGGTAGCAATAAAAATACATTTTGAATGACACCTCAATTGCCTCAAATTGTTTTCATTAAATTGTCTCTTATATCAACTATTTTGAAATGTCGAAAAAAGTGTTGCAACCAGTCTAATGACCATATACATATACACTTTTGCTCTACATTAATTATAAATTTTCTGCTTACATCATTTACACGTACTTGTATGTGTATGTGTGGGGAAGCGTATGTAGACTGCTGCATATGTGTGTGTCTGTGTTTGTGTGTGTGTATTGCAGCATAAGCTTATTCATATTTACGCATGAAATTGCAGCACTTAAGTCGAATGTAATGAAACATTTGCAACGACAACAACATCAACGATGACGACAACAACAACAACAAACGCCAAACTGCTGTAAACACACACACTAACACACACAGACACACACACACAAACGTGACTTTTGTCCCTAAGCTTTTAAAAACCGACGCTGACTACGCCTGACAACTTTTGTGCAGCGTAATGTGTCGCTCAGCTGTCCCAATCGCCAATTCCTTTGCTGCTTTTTTTTTTTTTTTAAATAACCGGTTTTGTAAAACTAAAAATAACCACCAAATGTTGAGTACTCACGTTAAGAGGTAATTAAAAGCTTTTTCAGTTTTTTGGTTAATAAAATTTGACTCAATTTTCTTAATTAAAAAATTAATTCAAAAGTGACTGTCATTTGCAGTCAAAAAAATAAGAACTGACATTGCAGTTTTTATTACTACCTATTGTAGTGATTTCTATAAGAAAGGGGAGTGGCATTAGAAGTAATAGCATTAATAAAAGCAATGTAAGTTTTATAATTTTATAATGCAGTGATGTGTATATGAAAATTTACTGTCATTTGAAGTAAAAAATTTAAAACTGGAAATGTAGTTATTATAACTACATATTGTTTTTTATTTTTTTTTAATAAAAATTGATTTTGTTTTGAAGTAAAATATAATTATATCGTAGCGATGTCTGCATAAAAGTGAAACAGTAAAAAATAATTCTAACTGACAATGTAGTTATTTTAACGGCATATTACAGTGATTTTGCTTTTCATCATTTATAATAAAACAATAATTATAGAACTTCCGTTGATCTGTTAAACTGTTTGTAGTTTATTTCGAGAGCCTGCATCGGATGAGCTTTTCTTTTGTAGTCTTATGAAAGCAGCATTTTATTATTAAAACTAAAAACTTGTTTCATTGAGTTTTTCAAAGGTTTTCCTTTGTAACAAGAACAAAAATTCGTTTCATTGCACCGCGTAATCGGTATTCGTTATGCAAATTGTAAAACCTAACCGCCCTTCCTCCTCCCCTCCGTCACTTTTTTGACCGTCGTTTTTTGATAAATGTGCACAAATGTTGTGCACGCTGAATGACGTTGCTTGGCTTGGTTACTTGTGCTCCTCTCGTGTGGTTCGCATTCGGACGCATATGCTGCACAACCGCAAACACAGACAACGAAACAACAACAAAAACAACAATAACAACAAAAATATCTGCGCTGACATGAAAATAATTGTGGTCGCTTGAGTGGAGTCATGTTTTTTTTATATGAATTTTATATTTGCTCACATTATTTCCATTTTCTATTTTCCATTTTCTATTTGCTATTTAAATTTTAACGAAAAAAAATGAAGAAAATGGTTAAAACTAAAAATAAAAAAGTTTATAAAGCGGGAAGGAAATACGCCGCAATGTATGCTATGGCAAATATAAAAAGAGCGTGGATTTATTACTTATTACTTCTACGAGCAGCAGCAACAGCAGCAGCAGCAGAAGCAGCAGCAGCAGAAGGACTTTCCAAATGTAGGTTAGAAGGATGCGAATGGCAAATGGATTTGCTTAAGTTGCAGAACGGATTTGTGTGCGTTTCAAAACACACTGAAACTTTTCTTCTTCTTCTTCTTCTTATTTATTTAAGCAGCGTTTTTGTTGTCTTGTGTAACAGAAAATGGCGAACGCCATTACTCATTGTTGCGGATTGTTGCTGTCAGAAGACTGCAAGAAAAGGAAAGTGCAATAAAAAAACGTAAATACGAAATATGAGATGACATTCAATTGGCGCACTTTAAACGCTAGTAAACATTACAACAAAAAGGAAAAAAATATTACGTTATAAAGAAAAGTTTGAAACTCTTTTTCTTACTTTCTTTTACTAGCTTCCAAGTCAGCTTTGCAATAATTGCGTTTATTAAATTTTAACTTGCTACTGACATTTTAGCCAAGCTCAGGTTGACAAATGGACATTTGAATCGTGGCTACTTTTTTCTTTAAAACAACAACAAATTTAAATAATTATTTTAATTTCTTTTAATCTTAGAAATGAATATTTCATAAATTAATCGAATGTTTAAAAATCTCATTTTTTTCTTCTGCTAACCACAAGCGAATACAAATTATTTTATTTTTTGATAATTTATTCATATCAAATTAACTGAGAGCAGCTCATTAATCGCTTCTTCTTCTTCTGCCGCGAATTTTGCCACGTCTGAAGCGGCACATCATCATTTTTACTGCTCCGCGGAGGGCACCTTGAACTCTTCTCGCCAACTTTGATAACATTCCACTTTATATGTGATAGTGTTAGTGTTAGTATTAGTGTATGTGAGTGTGTGCATGAGTATGAAAAGACGCGTTCTTTGTGTGCAGCCCATGCAAAAAATTAATAAAAATACAAAAAGTGACTCCGTAAAATGAGCTGAGTGTGTGTGTGTGTGCGTTTATGAGAAGAATGTGTGTCGCAACCTTTTCGACATTCATGCCATATTCTTGTCATTATTTCTTGTGTGTGTGTATGTGTGTTTTTTTTAATTTTTGTTACTTTACCGCTATGCAAAGTTTTCGACGCTTGAGGATCCTTTTGCTGATTTGTAGCTGCTGCAATTTTCGTCCTCGTCCTTGTACAGTGGGTGCGGAGTAACAAGAAATGTATAAAAAGCAAAAGGTCGTACGGAATTTTCAAGTATCTAATTTTTTACAAAATTGCATTGTTAATAGTTACAGTTTTTATTATAATTTGTTTGGCTTTTCAACAAGTTTTTCCTCAAGGATTCACTCCTTTGAATAAAGGTTAAATTAAGGCAAAAACTCTAGAACAGACAAACAAAATAAAATCTATTGAAGTCCTTAAAAACTTGGCGATTATTTTAAATATCGGCCCGAATAGGTTTAAGATAATTTTTGGAATTTTGACAACGAATGCAAACAATCGCGCCACTGTGCGGCGGTTAAATTAAAAGTTTGATGTCAAAGTTTAAGTTTATCGCAATCTTGTTTGTGCGTGTGCGTGTGTGTGTGGATGTGTGAGCTAAAGCGAAGAAACATTAAATTTGTTTGTGTCTAACCTAGTTTAGTTTAGAGCCGCCATGGTGTGTGTATGTCTGTGTGTTTTTGCGACTGTGTGTACGTAGTCGGGTATACGCGCGCATAAAATTTTTACGAACAACGAAAAGGATATTCAAGGATATTCCGCAGCATAACAATGTCATAAATGCTTGAGATTTTCCTTCTTTTTTACTTATTTCCTTTTGTTGTTGTTGCTGCTTTTTTCGTTCTTCTTCTGCGTTGACATTTTTTCGTGCATTTTATTTTATTTTTTGAGCCTTTTTTTCTGTATTGAAATGCGGAAACAAGCGAAAAGTAGCTCAAAGTAAAAGGGGTGCCAGTGAGAGTGGCGGAAGGAGGAAGGCGGTGGAGAGCGGAGTGGGTAGAGACACCGCAGCGCCAACAAAGCGATTTTGCGCCGCGGTAAACAAAGCAATTTCGCCGCTTTTCGTTCGATGCTTAACAAAGAAGCATACGGGCAACGAGGACGAAGCGAAGCTGAACTGAACTGGGCTGAGCTGAGCTCTGCTATGCTCCTTTTTCATTCATTTTAAAAAAGTTTTTTTTTTACTTTTTGTTGTTTTGTTTTTGCATTTTGAGATTGTTTGCTTTTGGAGATATTTTTTGTTTGTTGTCGCTTGGTTGATGCTTTTCTGCCTTATGCAAAGGCCGTCGCAGCCTTGTAGAGTGTAAGTAGCTGGCGGCCATGTAGCGGCGGCAAAGAAATCAAATCTGAAATTTAACTAAATTCGGAAGCGTGCCTTGAGAGCACATGAAATTTGCTCAAACAATATTTCGGCTTATGCATAGGAACCGAAATTTGCATTTTAATATTTGAGAAAATGCCGAAAACTTTTGAAAAAATAAACTCGCTCATTTTTATTAGTTTCCACTGGCGATTGCTTATTTTCAAGATTTAGTATGCAAATTAGTTTAAAAGGATATCGTCATTAGGCGATCCTTGTTTCTTGTTACTATTCGAATGAGTTGATAAATCACACGCACATGCACACACCCAGATCAGCCTATCAGAAAACACTAACACACCTTTGCCAATTAAAGTAAAACCTTTCTTCGATTTTCATTATATGTGAACGACACACACACACAAGTCTCAAGAATATCCTTGAAATGCGTTTACCCAGCGAACAAAAAGACGACGAGTTGTGTGAGACTTTTTGGAAGAATTATTAAAAAAAAATCCGAGTAAGGAAGCGAGAATAAATATGTTAATAAATTGTTAAGAAAGCTGTTAATTAATGAAAAGCTTTATATCAAACAACGATAAGTCATTGAAAGTTGTTATTGAGTAAAATACAAAAATATGATTTTGTTCTTGCTTTTGACGCAGTTGGCCTAGGTTCGAACCATTGCTAACACCAATATTATTCTAAATTAAAAAAGTTTTCTTTTTTAAATTAAAATGTGTTTGAAAGGAAAACAATTTTCATTTTTAATTAACGCTGTTAATTATATTGATTAAAATAATGGGTGGAGTTTTAGTTTTTGGAATCAAGCAAAAACTTAATTGCATTGAGTTTGTATAAAATGAAGTTCGGTGTCATTAAGGACTTTTTGAAGCCTTTCGAAGAACTCTTAAGGAAAAATTTTTTACAATGAAAATTTCTGAAGTGTTCCCAAGGAATCGAATTTCATATATATATGAAAAATGAGAACTTATAGCAAACAAAAAAATGTTTGGTGGGTTATGAGGAAGACACTTTCACTTTACATCTGTGAGAGTGGCGATGATGCCACCTAGTTTAGTTTCAGCTGTTATCGCGAGCGGTCGAGAATAGTTAATATGAAATATCTTTAAAATACTTACTGGCAAATATTTTTTTAAATTTTAGCTCACACAAAGGGAAAAGCTAAATATATAAAACAATATAAATCAAAAATTTCCTTATTGTATGTATCGAAAAAAAAGAAACGCACATAAATTATTCAAGTCATTTATTTTCAGCTGCTGCAGCAACCGAAACAAAATAACAACAAACTGAAAAAAAAATTCTGAAATAAAAACTACGAAAAAAAAACGGTTAAGGACTCGCCGAGCAATTGCGCCAGAAAAGTAAAAAAAAAAATTATAAAAGGAGGCGAAAAATGTGCGCAAGAAAAAGTTTAAATTGAGTGGAAGGCAAACAAGTTCGGCGCTTTTGCTGTGTTTTTTATACATTCTCGTTTTTTAATATTTTACCAACGCCAAGCAGCATTTTGGCCAATAAGCAGACACATTCGTCTATATATATTGTGTTTGTGTTTCTCTGTGTGTGTGTGAGTGTGTTAAAGGAAGCAAGAGCAAGCAGAGCGCCGCCACAATTTATGAGCAAATATTTTAACAGCCACACATGAAGTTGAAACGCGAGCGTGCAAAGGAATAAGCGAGAAAATAAAAGCAGAAAATAGAAAAGCGAAAACATTTAAAAATGGCAATTAGAGCGCAGAAGAATGTGAAGAAATTCTACAAATAAATCCACATTCACATTCACATCCACATCGGTAATCCGCGTCTTTGCTGTGAGGAACTACAATAATAACAACAAGAACAGGAACGAGAAAGAACGCTCGGCAATATTTTGCATTATTAACGATTCTATTGCAGCGACAATTGATATTTGAATATTCGGTAAAAGCAAACAAAGGTAAGTCTTAATTTAAATTTTACAGACAAAAATAATACAAATCTAGAAATTTTAAATTTAAATACATTAAATTATCGCTTTAAATTAAATGTTTCCTCGCTAAGAACTGCACACCCTGTAGCAAATGTAACTAATTGAAAAGTTGCATTAAAGTACTTTATTTTTGAATTTGCTGACTTGTTTCAATGGAGCAGTCTCACATATTTTACCTGTGTTTTACTCTGCTTTCGAACTACTTTTAAACTAGTTCATTTTCAACCAATTTTAAATTAGGTTAGTTTCAATTAATTGTATTATTATAAACGTATTTTAGTTTATACTTATGTAAAAGAAGTAAATGCTTGTTTAAGAGTACTTTGCCAGGCGTGTACTCAAGCTTTTTCCTTTACTGAAAAGTTTCTCTTGGAATTGCAGCCAATATAATTAATTTTTTAATTAATACAATTAATTATACTTAATTCAGTTAAGCATTTTTTATGTGGAAAACTAACCTAACTCAACTTAAACTTATGCATTTTTTTCCTTCAACAAGTCAAAAGTGATTTTTGTTATTCCCTCCCTTACTCTCTTATTTTTCCTTATAATCTGTAAAAAAGTAAAAAAAAAACAATTTTTAATTTCCATTAAGGATTTGAAACTTTAAACTGCTCGAATTTAGATTTTTCTGTCAATTAATATAAATATCAATACAATTAGAATTTTGTTTAAATGATTATCTCAGGAAGCCAAGTTCAATTGAATTTCTCCATCTTTTGGACCAAAAGTTGTTCACTCTTCAAATTTGTACTCATTTGCTCATTTATAGTATGCTTCGTTATTGTCCAACATTCAGAGTCTATAAATAACAACTTTTAATTAAACAAAATCTTTGTTCTCAAACGTTTTCCGCTCATTGCTCAACTAAACCGATTTTATTTGTGACCCAAACTTGTACCTAATTAAATTTCAATAAAACTCAACTTAAACCGGAATTAAAGTTTGTAAGTTATGGCGTTCATAAAACAAAAGAGAATCGCCATCCACACCCACAAAGCGTGCGGCAACATCCGCCACATCCGCCGAAGCTGTAGCTGAAGCCGCCGACAACGCCAACGCAGACCACAGCCGTTCTCATTAGTCTCTTAATTTATTTGCGATTATTTTTGGCAACTTTTCAAAAAAGCAGCAAAACGAAAGAAAGAACCGCCGCGCAATCATTTCATCCTTTTTTTGTTGTTGCGTTTGCGTTTGCTTTTGCTTCCGCTGTTGTTTTTTTTTTTCGCCCTCATTTTGGAATGATAAATTATGCCGCGGTGCTTCCTGCTTTAGCTGCCTTCGCCGACAGTGTTCCATTTTTTTGTTTTTGCTCTCTTCCGTTTCGCCCGCGCGCTGCTTCGCCTGTCTCCGTCAGTCACCCGCTTTCAGTGTATTTTATTGTTGTTAGGCTATGACCTAAAAGAATTGATAAAGTGTTGCCATTGCGTCCCGCCAAAAAGAATGTGACGGAGTATGAAAGGAAATCAGTCTTGCGGAAGATTCGATTTGACATTTTTCCATTTTGAATTCAAAAATAAATTTTGTGAATGTTAATGAAAATTTATATAAAGTAAAAAAATTGTTATTGGTTTTTTTTTTACCTTTTTTATATATCTTACAAAAATGTCTGCAGAAATTGTCAACCGGCGCTTAAACAAGTTATGCCGTTTATACTCTGAACTACTCTTGGATTTCATTTTTTATGAAGTGCTCTTTGGTGCAACTTCTCATTTTACAACTCTCCGTCGTCCGCCATTGCGCACAGTGCTTAACTAGCTGACAAAATATTTACAAAATGTCAACTTAAATAATATTTTTATATATTTCAATCATCGCAACAGACTCAACTCTATTATAATTAAAAAAATATAATAATTTCTTTAGTTTGTAAGCAATTCAAAAATGTTTTATTTGGAGTTGTTTAACTTTTGAAGCGGACTTAAAATATGCATTTTTTTTACAGAATTACAAACCAAAAAAGTTATTAAAATATTTTTTTGTGTACTAAATATTTTATTCATTCTTTTATTTGTTTGAATCCAATTTTTTTTTTAATTTTTTCATTATTTTGCGCCGATTTTATAGTTTCAATATTTTTATGCATGTTTTGAATGCACTCGATGCACTGTGCTGCGTCTCATATATCAGACAGGACACGCTCAAGTGCAGTCGTAAGTGCGCCATTATTTATAGCCGCATTCGTTCGCTTCTTTGGTTTATTTTTGGTCTTTTCGCTGTTGTTGCAGTGTTTTTGCTGCTGATTTTGTTGTTGTTGTTGTCGTTGTTGTAACTCAAAATGGTCGCGCAGCACTTAAATCTCAAAAATCGCACATTGACTTTTGCGCTTTTCTTTTATACTGCTTGCGGAGCAGGCATGCCAAGCAGAAACACGCTCATAATTTTCAATGAAATACGAGTAAAAGCGCACAAGCACACAGCGCGGTCACAAATGAACAAGTTCATTATTTTTCCGGGTAAATAAAAGATTTTATTAATTTACATTCTGCATGGATACGTTTGAAGATGCGGAGCTTTAAAGTTTAATGAAGGAACTGAAGAAAGGATTCATTTTAAAGTTTAGTGCAAATAAGAAAACAAATGTTTATGAAATAGTTTAAACTTATTCAATTAACAAGTACGATTTCTGAAGACCTTTCGAATGACACCTAAACGATTCGCTTACATTTGGGCATATGCCGCGCGAACTTCTTTCAATTTCGTTTTGCTTAAGTTTAATTTTCTTGCCTCGGACAAAATGACAAAAATCGCATCCAATCAATTTCTTTTTTCAAATCAGGCGCACAACAAAGAATGACCTGCGCCCTCTGCTCCTGCCCCTATTGACTTCCGGTGTGAGCAAGGGACTGCAGTGTATGTAGAGCAAATTATTTGCTGGTCCCTTAATTTCCTTTTTTTTTTTTTGTATTCTCTGTTTCGAGAAGCGAGAAGCGTGTCCTTAAATTTTGAAATAAGGCCAACATGGATGGTCATTGGAATGCATTCGCCTTTCGCCTGCCCCACCGTAGCATAAGAGGATAAATGAAAGCGAAACAAAAAGAAAGAGACAAAATAGAAATGCTTTGCTGCACTGAAAGCGAACATGGCGAGTGTCCATGGCACTTTTTTCCGCACCGAGCTCAGCAGTGCAGCGTTTGCCAAGCGAGCTACTATCTGCACATACACACACACAAACAAACATGTAGAAAAAATTCGGTACATTTTAACGAAAGTGTCGCTTGTGGCAACAGCAGCAACGGCAACGCGTGAATTTTTGCTTTACAAAAATTTTTCTACTTTTTGTGTTGCGGGCGCGTGTGGACAGCGCCCGAGCGTATTTCTATTTCGCAAAAGTATAAAGTGCGATAAATTACATAATTCATTGTTTTGGTTTTGGGGCGCGGCTGTAAATGGCCGCCATAAATTTAAATTTAATAAAAAAAACTAAAGCAATATGGTGGCATTTCCGTTTAAACATAAGACTCGGTGTAAAAGTTGTAAAATTTTTAAAGTATTATAAATTTAATAATTGAATTTGACAGTTTTTTGTTTTCACGACTTTTTTTTTGAGCTATGATCAACAAAGTATTGAAATCTCCAAAGGTTCCGAACAGTTTCCAAAATGTTTGGTGTCATTCGAAAAGTAATAAATCGCGCCTTTTGCTAATATTCACATCAAATAATTATTCAATAAAATCGGAGAACAATAAAGTTAATAATTTATTGTGACCGTTTGTGTAAAATTAATTTAAAGTCGCCATGTTAAAAAAAAGAAGAAGCAATTTAAATGCCAACACGAAAACGCACACATTTGAAAATGCGTTGCACTTAATTATTTTCAAACACATACACAAATCAAAAGCAAAAAATTAATGACCTCAACACGCACATGCCCAAGCAGACACATACACGCAAACGCACACCCACTCGCACAAATTCACGCTAATGCGCCAAAATGTATGCAACATTAACGAAAAACGCATAAATTTAACACTCCAGCCAGTGCAGGCGCGGCTAGGCTGGGTCAGGCCAAAGCAAAACAATTGCCATAAATTTATAGATTCACGAAGACCACAAATGAAAATTGGGCCTCATTAAAATCGATCAGCGGATGCGGCAGCAACAACAACAACAACAAATGCTAAAATCCTTTTAAACCTATTTAGAGAATTATTCGAATTATTTGTTTGATTTAAACAAAGCTTTATTGTGATGTTATTTGTTTGCGAATTTGATTGTAAAGTTTTGAAATATCTAATCGTCTTGTTGGATGCAAGTTGGTTGAAAAAGTGGGCATGGTCGACATTTTATTCGCTCATATTAAAATAAAAAATGTTTTCCATTGTGCCAAAATGTCGCTTAATTGTAATCAATAATTTTGTTATTTATTGTTAAATTCAGTTAATGTCAACACAGAATAACTGAATTTATGAAGGCAAGTAAATTACCGCTGCTTCACAAAAGCAGGGTGTATATAAATAGAACAGCCACAATGCAGCCGCATAAATTCGAAATGTAGACTCGCTCGCGCAAATGCTTTCATGGCGCTGATAAATTCAACCAAATCCATAAATTGCAAATTTAATTAAAAATACAACAACAAAAAAAGGAAAGAAGAAAAAAAATTAACATTTGTCATTTTGACTAATTGGCTTCTGTAATTATTGACAGCTCAACGTCAGGCTTACTTTCCGTATCGGCAAAAAAAATGGTACGAACTCTTTTATAGCCAACACTTGAATTTATTACCACCCGAAATGGAGCAAAAAAAAATAATAATAAAAAAATGAAACACACAATAACAAAAAAAAAACCTAAACCTAACGGATATCATTAAAACTGACTTTTATGGCTACATTTCCGCTTTGGCTTGGGCCATTAAAAAAATAACAAAAAGCCAAAACCGTAACCAAAGTCCAGCCGAAACATTATTCACTATTTACGAGTGCAATTCGACGGCTATTCTGTGGCTACAAAAGTGAATCGCCAAGACGGAAAATGTGCGGCTGCTGCTGCGGCGCCGAATTGCACTCACTTCCGGTTGTCGCACCGGAAGTGAGTCCGAATTTAAATATAATTTGTATTTTTGGCTGAGCAAATTAAATTTATTGGTTGTCGTCGTTAACGTGTTGCATGCAGCATGGAAAGGAGCTGGTCAACTCTCCAGAAGAAGGACACTTGAGTTTAACAGCTGCCCTAAAATTAATTTTCTAATTTCAGTTCTGAATATTTAAATTTCCTTTTTTGTTGTTGGGTTTCTTTTGTGGCACTTGCGAAATAATTCGATTTATGTTTGCCTCCTTTAACTGTCTGTCTGTCTGTATGTCTGTTTGTCTCTCTGTCTGCCTGTCTGTCAGCCTGTCAAAGTGAAGTGATCCAAATCCACATCCATTTGACATTTGACTTAATTTTGATAGGCGAACAGTTCATTTATCGCTTTTATCGCATGTGTGTGTCATGAGGCGTGGCATTTTCTTATGTATATGTGTGTGTGTGTGTTTGTTTGATTCATCACACTAAGCTCATCAATTATGTTAATAAGGGTAAGTATGTATTTGTCTGTATTAAGGTGGCTCAAATTTTTAAAGATTATGGTCCTTCAAAAATTAAATAAAATAAGTAAATAATTAAGTAAATATATAAATACATAAAAATGCAATAAATAGCAAGATTAACTAATTTTTTTTTAATAAATTACTTATGGACATATTTGTCTTTTAAAATTTTGATATAACCAAAAAAGTATCCCGAACCAGCCAAAATGTTGATATGCGTGGGTGTGTGTATTAACTGACTGACGTAGTTCTATTTGAACAGTGAGTGTATGTGTGAATGTGTGTGTATTATGCTTGCATAGCTGCCATCTGCAATCGATATTTAAATTTTGGTTGATTGTGTTGATAATGATGTGTCAAATAAATAATCTCGACTGGCAGAGTAAGCGCAGGACGAACCGGAAATAGAAGCATATCGCATATCGTTCTTTTTAATCTATATTGAATTTTTTGTTCTTTGGTTTTTAATGTTATCATTAAACTGCGACATACATTCGAATAGATTACCAAAAAAGGGTTGTGATAATCTATTCGAATGTGACTAACCAAACTTTAATTGCCCACTAACATTCCAGTTCGAATCTAGTGAAATTTTATTTTGTTCATAACTAGGAAAATAGGGAAAAAAGTAATTCAGAGCTAATTGACACCGCGTAGGATATCCCCAAGTAAAATTATCCAATTGTTTTCATGGAAAAGAGATAGAATGCGGACTAGTATTGGTTCTATGATTAATGTTAATGCTTTAAAATTAGATTTTCTAAACATTCTCAAATATTATTTAAAATACAAATTTATAAAGAAATATCAAAATTTTCTTTAGATGAAACTTATTTGATGAATCAAACTTGTTACAGTTTAACTTTCTGCTGGTTACATTTTCAATAAAGATTGGCAACTATGATAATCGCTAATTGCAATTTCCTATCTAAGGCTTTCATATTTTTAAATTATTAAATTTACTCACAGATGAGCCTGAGAATGCGTCGAAAGAAAAAATGAATCTCTGAACTTGTTTAAATCTTTAAAAATAAATTGTTTCAATGTGCAAGCGAAGTTAAATGCAAGTCAAGAACTGCGCAGAACTTTCGCCAATTTAAATGCAAATTTTAGGTTCAAATGAAAACTAGAAAAAAGAAAACAAAACAAACGAACAAACAACAAATAAGGACAAAAAAAAAAAAAAAACTATTTTTACTTGTGCATAATTCTTTTGAGCATAATTTACGAGGATTTGCGTAATTGTGCTGCACTTGTAATCCAAATGGTAATGTTTGTAGTTGTTGCTATTGTTGTTGTTGTTGTTAGCATACATGCAATCACCCTCACAAACACATAAAATTGTCAAGCTGACATGCAGCAATGCAGGCTGGCGGACAGACAGAAGGACATTAAGACATACGAACGGGAAAAGGGAAAAAGTAAGGATGCTTCAGCACAAATTAAAGCAATTTCTCTTCAGGCACATAAATTCCAACCACAAACCACACATACAAACGCTTTACCCACTAACACTATCAGCCAAACGCCATCACCACCAACATACACAAACACACACACACAGACACACACCCAGTGTCACATCGACATCGAGCATCACCCAACAACCAACCAACCACCCAAACACTCGACCACAATAAGGAGGCACAAGCCGCTCATGGCGGCGTGGCAGCAACGCGACGAATTCATTTGCATTTCGCCAGCTGTATTTACATAATTGCAACGAAACTGGCAACGTACACAACAGGCAGACGGACAAAGTATTAGAAAAAGATAAGAGATAAGACGGAAATAGGTACATATGTATGTATGTAAAGCGAGTTTGATGTTAAAAAAACATAAATTTGTTAAAGGTATTAAACTGAAATTAAACGCCTCTTCTAAGAAAGTCTTCTGCCAGGTCAGACCATTCGGCTAGCTGAATATCAAAAGAATTTTTAAATTTTTAAACGATCTTAAGTTGGTTTTCAAACTGAACTCATCTGCTTAACGATTAAGTCGTAAATTGCATTTTTGTAATTGTCAAACAATTTTATACTCAATGTGTATCAATAGATTTTTTATTTTGCCCCAATTTTTGTATGTCATTATGTATGAGCTAAATTTTCAGGTTAATCTAATTAAAAAAAATACTAATAACTATGAAATGACATTGAATATTGAAATATTGAAAACATTTCTAAGCTCGTTTAAAATACAAAAAAGTATTGATTACCTGTAATGTAACCAGTAGCCGAATTGTTCTAACAGTGAACATTTCAATCTCATTCTTGAAGGCTTTGGGGAAAAATAAAAAAAATTCTTTAGCTGCTGGAGCCACTAACTTTTTCTCGGTTATACAAGTCAAACATTCAAGTTATAATACTGGTTAGTAGACCGTAAAAAACTGGTTAATATTTTCAAATTGTATGAAAGAGTAAGTCGAATGAAAATGATATATGTATGTCGGTAGAGTAAAGTAAGTAGCGCCATTATAGCAGAGTGTACTACGCTACTAATTTATCAAATGAGTTTTCGTGAAGTAATTTTACCATATAAAAGTGAATTTTTTTAACTTTTACTTTTCATCAACTTTTAAATAAATGTGAAAAGCATAAAATGTGATAAAAAAAGATCTGTACAAAGCTTTTTGTTAGCTGAACAAACTTTCCCCCAAAAGCGTGAATTAATTTCCAGCGACATATTTTCAGGCATGTGCAACTTAATTTGTTCACGGCCTTTTGGGCGCTTAAAGTGGAATTATTTTGTAGTGTAGTAAATATAAAACAACAACAATTACAACAACCTACAAGTACGTTTTTGTAAAGTTCTCAGCGGAACACAGTCGCGCTAATTTTGCACAGCTCCGAAACGCGAAAAGAACTTTTCCGGAAAACATGCGAAAAAATTCCAACAACAACAAAAAAATCATAAAAATTAAAATAAAATAAAATAAAATAGCATAAATTTCTGCCAGAAAATAATGGGGAGCGGAACGACGGCGGCGGCGTGCGCAAAATTAAAAAGCAAAAGTGGCAACAGAGTTTTGCTACGCGGCAGCGCAACTTTTCAATGAATATTTATGCAAATAAAGAAGACAACAGCAACAGAGATAGTAAAAACAACAACAATAACAAAAGCAAAACGACGTTGAAAATTCAAATTCAAAATTAACGCGTCTTGTAGGCGCAAAAAGCGACTTTTCAGTTTTTGCAAAGTTTTCTAAAATGCAGCAAAAGACCGACGAAGAAGAAGAGGAAGACGAGCTAACAACAGAAATTTGAAGAAAATTTGTGAACATTTTCTATTCAAAACTTTTGCAGCAAAAATGACTTAACTCTACTCTGCACTGTTCCTGCTGCTCCTGCCGTTCCTGCTGCTGACGACGTCGAAATCTCTTGACGGAAGTCAGTGGAAAAGTAGGTGAAGCGGAAGCATAAGCGTCGTCGCGCTGAAAAGTTTCGTCGCGTAAATATGCGCTTAAACAGTTTGTGTCAGTTTGACATTTTGTCGCGCGCAAGTCTTTGTTTTTCGTTAGCGCACAAATCGTGCGTTGCAAACTTTTAGGCGCATTAGAAGAGGTTTACCGAGTGTTGAAGGTGCACAAACGCATAAAATATGGAATATTTTTGGTTAATAGAATGTGATGACAAAATATATTAGAATATAAAATATACTTACTACGTCACTATTCTGCTCGATAGTAGAGTTGCGATTCAAGTGGTTTGCTATTTAGGAAAATTAAAAATTAATTTTCTATATATAAAAATGAAAAATTATAAAATCCGTCTTAGACAAAAGTTTTAACACTGGCATCATTAATTATAGAGACTTTTAACTGGCTTAGCAAATTGCCCAAGTAACGTAAGAAGAAGATTTCTATATCAAAAAAAAAATCAGGAATAAAAATCATGCATAATGAAGCATAAAAAACTGCTCGAAGGTAAACAACAAAATATGTTCTTCAAGACATTTTCTATTGTTCATAAAAATGCGTTTTGAAAGTGTTCGAATCAATCCGAAATCATGAACGCTCTTTCGTAAATTATGATTGTGATTTGTCTCTTAATAATACCACCCTAATCCATCGTCTTAAAGAATATATACTTTACTTTGCTAAAAATCGCCATAGATAAATCTATAGATATATATTTTTATATATTTAGATTTTGTAAATAGGTCAAAGGTTTCAAAAATTAAGTCTTTACAAAATCATTTTCTATAGTATATTTAACAAATAGTTTGTCCGGCTGTTAAACCAATTTCAGTTTCAGTTTCATTTAATTTTTTTTTATTGACTTTTCGCGCACGCACTGCTCCCACTTTGCGGCAGCGGGGGCAGGCGAGCGGAGAAGCCCAGCATCATGTGTTTTGTTCCGAATAAATGTTTTCCATTTTTTGTTGTTGTTTTCTCTATTTCTCTTGTTTTTTTTTGGGGTTATTGGTTACCACTGCTGCTCTGTGAACATTTAATTAAAACTTGGCAAAAAAGTTTTTTGTATTTTTGTTGTTTTTGCTGCGTTCAACAATTTAGACAAACTTTGATTTTTTAGCGCCAACCAATTAAAAGTTTAATTAGTGGCTTAAATGCTTTACAAATTTTTGTTTTTGTAAATTCGCTTCGTTTTTATTCTCATTTTTTATTTATTTTTTGTGATTTATTTCTAACCCTTTAATTTTTCGTCCTTTTTTCCGAATTTCAGGTAAGTGAGCCAAGAAGTTTTGCTGGTACAGATTACAGCGGAAATGTATAAGATGAGTTATCAAAAAGATATTTTGCGTTTTAAAAAAGTTATTGGGTCACTTGGGTGACCCTTTTAAATTATATTCGTATTTATAGTTTTTTTTAATGTAAATATTACATTAATTTTCCACGTTCTAATATATCTCAGGCTTCATGTAAATTGCATTACAATTTCCATTTCTCTTTCTCGTTCACTTTAAATTTATTTTCTTTGTAAACAATATTACGACACTCATTGCCAGCACATGCTATATATATCTAGATCTCCTATACTATACCTTCCTGCCCTATAACTTTGCTGTCAATATCAGTCGCATTTCTCCAACTGAAAAGCTGAAAAGTGAAATTAACAATGAGTTCTTTCTTTCATTCTTTCATTCTTTCCTTCTTGCTTTATTTTTTGTTTAGCATGTAGGTTCTTGGTTCTGGGTTCTGTAGGTTGAGATGTGTACCTGCTGCATGTTTAGATAAACAACAACAATGAAATCGTTTTGTAGTCACAGCAGAAGGCATTGTTTCGCTCCGTCTATGAGCTGGCATCGTCCTTCCTACATTATACTCGAGAGGGAGAGAGAGTCTCCTTGAAATTTTGTTCGCAACTACGCTGAACTGTATTTAAATGCAGATTATCAGCGTTTACTTAAATACTTGGAAGGCAAATGATAAGGACAACGATTCCAATAATATGCAAAAACGTTTTAAATATGTAAATGCAAGACAAGCTTTCGCACATAACAATTTAACAAGAATTTCGTTGTGAATGAAACTTAAATTATCTCAAAATTAAATATGGCCGCCGCATAAGTTGAGGACCATCGTCCTGCCATCATTTAAGTTCGTTCAACTTGTTTGGATATTATTTGGCAAAATTTTAAACGTGTATATGTACTTTAAGCCGGTTAAAATTGTTGTTATTTATGAGTGACCTTTTGAGCTGAAAAGTTATAGCCTGCTTTAAAGGACCAAGCGCAAAGACAAAACCATTTCGCCAGTGTGACTTTTATTTATAGGGTTGGTGTTATTTCCCAACACTCCATTTTAATGTTTTTGTATGTTATTGTTATATTAATTTAAAAGTTGGGCGAATGGGAATTCTTGTAACGACAGTTAAAAGTTACACGTGAATTTAAGTGTGTGTGTGTATGTGATATCTGGTGGAGTAGTGTAAAATGTATTCTGAAAGATTTAGGTTTCAAAAGATAATAATGATAAAAATTATAATAACGATAGTAATGATAATCATGAAAATAATGATAGTAATGATCATTAAAACAATAATGATTATAATGAAAAATTGGACCCCGCCTCGCACGTTATGAGTGGGCGTGTGATTATTAAAGAAATTAATAATAATAATATCGATAATAATGATATTAAAGAAAATCTTTTTAATATATCATTTTTGAAAAAATAATCCTGAATGAAATTTCTAAGGGTTAATTGGTTCAGAAACGAACTAAAAGCTCACAAAAAAGTTTGCCAGGATTACACTTAAAGCTTTTACATATAATATATAAGCGTGAGTAGTCTTCTATACTTCTGTTCGAATGCTTTTCGAATTTCGAAAAAGTTTTACTGGCTCCCCTACTACTACTTACGCACAACCATACAATTTTCATTCATAAATTCCTGGTCATAAAAGCTTTTTCCGTCTGTCCGCTAAACAGCATCAATGACGCATTTTCATGCAATTCCTCAATTCCCATGTGACTGGGCAGACAGACGCGTCATTCGCTTCTGCCCAACAATATTGCCCATCCTCTTCGCTCTCTCTACTCTTGTCCGCGTTCATTATGTTTTGACATTTGGTTTGACGTTTGGAGCTCGGTAGTTCCGAATGTTGCAACAAGCAGCAGTGCAGCAGCATTCCGCCTCTAAGCTTTGCTCCCGCGTCGTGTGAATTAAAATTGTGTCAAGCGAGATTCGGTTTCTGTTGTTTATGATGTTTTTTTCTTTCTCTCGCTTTAGCCCCGGAGAAACCACACCCTCGTGATGCCCTAAAAAACAGACCAACGCACACACACACACGCACACACATTCAAATGAAATTCCTTTGAGCTTTAGTGAGCTTTTTGGTTTTTGCTCTTTTGACGTTTATTTTTTGTTTATGTGTGCGTGTGTTTGGTTTGTGCTGCTTTGTTCGTTGTTGTTGTTGCTGTTATTTCAGCTGCTGCTGCAATAGCGCAGCATTGTCGCATGCGTTGGCTCTTTTAGTTCGACCAGCGCTGTCAAAGGATTCACCATTTGTGATGCTCTGATGTCCTTTGCCAGCCAAGCTAAGCATTGCAGCTGCTCTGACTGAGCTGCCGCCTTTGTTGTCCCTGCTTCCTTCTGGATTTGACATCAGTCCGCCACGTTTGAGTTGGCTGCGGGTGGGTGCAAGCGGCGGTTTTTCGTGTTGTTGACACTTTATCAATTTGCTTTTGGAAATTATATGGGAAAAGGATTTTTTTTGTTAAAGGATTATTCTTTCATTGATTCTGCTGGTGTCCTAATTTTCTTCCAAAATTTAATACAATCGAAAACTCCAAGAGAATATAAGTTCCGGAGGAGTCATAGGCATAAAAAGCATCTATTAGTTTAAAAGCCACATTAAAACTATCGAGTTGGTCATCAGCTGACGCTTTTTTGTTCATCGTTCGACATGACGCGCTTATGTATGTGTAAGAACATTTGTGAATGTGAGTGTGTATGTGTGTGTGTTTGCACGGCAGCCGCTTGCACGCCTCGTTGCGTACTCAAGCGACCGGCCAAATGTATTTTGAAATTTTTGCACAATTTTCCCTTTTCGAAACAATTTTTGTTTTGTTTGGATTGTCTTTTGTTGCATTTTGTTGCAATCTTGCAGCGGCTGGATGTGCTGACGTAATTGTTTATTACGTCACATGGGAATGCGCTTCTTCAGTCTTCTTTTTGTGGGTGTTCAAATATAAAATTAAAAAATATTTTAGTTGGCTTCGGATTAGTTGAAGGCGGATAAAAATAGTTTGGGTTCTGTGCAGAGGATGCAGTTCAATAAAGTCAAAAAATACAGCATCTAAGAGATTGGCTGGTTTAAAATAAAAAATATAAAAAAATTAAGCACATCTGGAATTCAGCTAAAAATAACATTTTTAGAAGAATTCTTTTCCGCTCTTCCCCCTGAGGAAAGTTAACTACAAAATGAGATCTGATATAAAAGTTATTATTGCTGAGCTTTAAGGCTTCAACAACCTTTGAAGGGTGGAATGCTACTTAAGTAGTGATAAAAAAATGAGAAGAAAGTTATACCTTTCTCTTCATTTTTGTTACACCAAACTAGAGGTTATTAATTTGAATTTAACTTTGTTCCTTTAGGATTGTGTATTTCAAAAAAGTATCCATTAAAAGCCAGCATTTTCAATAAATATTTATGTCTTACAAAGGTATAGAAATATCACATGGAGTGGTTTGTGGTCTAGAAGTCCTCTTGAATATACTCCGTAATAACGTTTTATCCCATTTCATATTTAATTTATAAGAATTTAAATTATTCTTGAAAGCTGATTATTAGGAGAATATAATAAATACTTCGAAAGGTTTGGAGATATTACAAAAAGTGTTATAAAACCTTGCAGCCCTCTTTAGTACCTTTCATATGACACCTCATTTGCCGAAATCCACAACTATTTTATTTCGTTTAATCTCGCTCTAGTTTCAATTCGTAAGTAAAAGAGCGGGACCTAATTTTCTTGGAATCGGAGTTTTAATTCAAGGCAGTGGGAGTGGCTTAAACTCAAGATTTAGTATTTGTGTTTAGCCTACTGATTATTTAAATTTTATTTGCTGAGGCGATGTCCCATTTCTGGAACTGATGACTTCAGTTTTCATTTGGCTTGAAACACCTGCTAAAAGAGTTGAATGAGCAATGACTCAATTTTCCAAATTGATAAAAGTCAAATTTGAAAGAGTTCAAATATCCACAACAACAACAACAACAACAGCAACAACAAAATTTCCATTGACAGCATTGACAGCAAAATCATAAAAACAAATTTCACTGCTTTGGAGAATGTGCAATTGCAGCAGCTGTGGTGATCTCACATACACGCACACCCACACCCATACAATTAAAAAAAACCAACACACACACAAATATAAACAAAAAATGTAGTTGCATACGCAAAGCGGCGCATACGACGAAGTCTCTTCGCAGCTGCTGAGCAGGTGTGGTCGTAATATTTCCCAAAGTTCATTTTCAACATGGCATGGCATGTCTGTCTGTCTGTCGTCCTTGTAACATTCAAATGGCCAAAATAAAATGGAAAGTGCAAAGCAATCCTTTTGCGTGAAATATGCGTTCAGCGAGCGATAAGCGAACGCATTAACCAACGTCAGCAGCGATTCAAAGTTGATTTTCTCGTTTGGAAAAATTGGAATTTAATTTTGCGACTCTTAAGCAAAACTACACGAATCCACTGAAACGAAATGAAAATTGTAGCTTTAAACCTAATTTCGAAAGTTCAAAAAATTTCTAAAAATTCTTGCAGTGAAATTAACCACGTTACTCTCACTCCCAGCCAACGTCCTTCCCCCCACCCCCCCACAGCCAAAGCATACTCGTGAAAAACTTAACGAAAGTGTTTGCTGTGACAAGTTGAAACGGTTTTTCAGTTTCTCTGCACGTGCGCATTGTTGTTGTTGTTCACGGCGCTCTCTTCTGCTCGTTCACATCTGTTGGACGCTCTTTCGAGACTTGGCGTACATCTCGTGACGGCGAGCATCTCCTATCGCATCGCAGCGCCGATTTAATCCTTCGCACACTGTCAGCATTTGTTTGCGTTTGTATTGGTATGTTTGCCATGCTTTGGTGGTGTGGTAAAGGTTGGTCAGGTGGCGGTCGGTGGTGGGTGGCGGGTGGTTGAAAGTGGAAAGTGTTGTCGCACATTTCGAGAAATAAATCATCTGTCTGGTACCTGCTGCATTTTGTTTATTACAAACAAAATAGAAAGAAAAAAGAAAGGGTTTTCTTCAAATAAATGTTGATAAAGGCAGGGAGAAATTTTGTTATTGCCTCTTTGAATAAACGTTAAAGAAATAGAAAAAATTATAATTATTTTTAAAAATAGTTATTGAGATTTTTGGTTTTGAAGAACCTGATTAATTAATTACAAAAATGCAAATGGAGAAAAGCAGAACTAACAGAACAAAAGTCGCAATTTCTTCAGGGAAGTTCTTTTAAATCTTATGAAAAACTTTTTTTGTTATTGCTATGAGCGAGAGCCACTGGCCACATCCCATATGAGGTCATTTATTTATTTATTTATTTATATGTCTGTGTTTGATTTTAGATAAAATTGGAAGTTTCACATTTAAAGTTTCAAATTTAAACGTTTAGAAATTTTAATTTGGCTCAACATTGAAATAATTATGATATCGCACACTTCAAAAGAGGCACAACTCGAAAATGTAATTTTTTTCGCATAAATCTGTTCTAACAGAAAACAAAATTTGAATTTGTCATGTTAATTGATGCCAATTATTATATTATGAAATTATGTCTATTTGAATAATATAACGATTGGTCGAAGTTTTCTTCGTTGGAAATAAATTTTCAACAGGCATATTTTGAGTTGTTCCACATTTTAAATAATAAACTTTTTTTTTAAGATTTTGAAGTTATGAAACTTTGCATATTAGATTATTTATTTTAGCAAACGTGGCATGAGTCTAAAATGTCCTTTACAATTTTTTTCTATATTGAAATATGTTCGAATGGTCAATTTTGATTACTTATTTCATTTAAAGTGGCTGATTTGAAAAATGTCAATACAAAGTTATATAAACATTTCTTTAAAAAGGCACAAAAAAAGTTGAATTCTTATGGAATTAAAATAGACAAATAACTTTAATTCAACTTGTATCATATCCTTTAAACTAAGTTATTCTTAATGATCAGCATAAAAATCAAAAAATTAATTACGAGTTTAATAACATTTTTGTGCTTTTTCTGAAAACTTTAATTTTTTGAGTTATGACACTTTATAAGTGGGTGTGGGATGATGATATGATTTCAATATTAGTGGTCAAGAGAGGGACACATTAAAACTAAAATTGAAATTTTGAATGCTCCGTGACAAATTTTATTTTCTCAAAGCAAACATTTTGTTTTCAATTGATGAGGAAGTATAAATAAATAAATAAATATATAGAAAATGGTTGGGGCTTATTAAATACTTAAATAAATAACTTTCCAAATAATCAAAACGAATGGCTTCCCTATCCGATGTGTATTTCTCTTCACCTTTACATGAAGAAACGCGTATCACCCTGTTTATTGATTTTCTAAACTTTGTACTTTGACTTTAAGCGAATTTTCAGATTTTAAAATTAATCGCAAATAAAGAAAGTAATCACAACAAAAATGAAAACAACCTGCATACAATTAACAACGACAACGACAACAACTCAACTCACTCTCTCTCTCGTGCATTGCGGGCATGGCATGGCATTTACAATGAACCAACAACTTCAACCAACCACCCAACCCACCCACTAAGCCCCCCCCCCCCAACAATAAAGTCGTGCACTGCAAGTGAGAGCGGAACGAGTGAACTCACGACTCAAGCGAGAGTCGAAACGACAAAGAGCGAGCGAAAGTGGTCCAACTGGGAGAGCTCATCTCGCTACAGCTTTCGTGGAGGAGCTCAACGGTAAATCCGTGTCTCTGTCGCATCCCGAAACGGACGAACGCGAATAAACATTTTACGAAATTCGAAGTTGACGGTTGTCTCCGTCGTTTCAGTTGTAGCTGCCAAACGAAAACTGAGCAGAATTTTCATTTCCAACAAGAAAAACCAGTCGAATTCTTTAAAAAAATTACAAAAGTTTTAGTGAAAAAAAGAGAAAAATTCGGAGATTTTAACAAAACGTGTTAAAAAGAAATATATATATATACGAGTATATAATATTGGGAAATATATCGGAAAGGTTTTCCACCTAAGGGAAAAAGTGTGAAAAATTGTGTGTGTGTGTGTGTCGGTGCGTGTGCGTAAAGAAAAGTGGAAGAAAAAAGTGTATCCTTTGAGGAACTTTTTTGAAGCAGAATGCTGTGATTTATTTGAAATTGTTAAAGTTGACTCGGCGAAACGGAGTTTTCCTTTAAGAGGAGGCGTGGCGCAAAGAGGCGTTCCGACTCGACTAATTAAAAACGCAAATTAAGGTGTGGTGATTTATGCAACTTTTTCGCTTTTGACGCAAAGGCAAGACGCGAGGCGAGACGACAGACGAACGAGCGGACAGGCAGACAGATAGACAGACAGACGGAGAGACAGACAGACGGACGGATAGACGGACATACGAGCAGAGCCAAACGCAATTGCAGAGAAATTCGAGAAAATTATTTGAGTGAGCGTGCGAGCCAAAGAAGAGGAAAAAGAAGAAGAAGAAGAAGTGATTTTCGAGTTGTATTCTTATTCGTTCAGTTTCGTCAGGTTTCGTGTAAACACAATTTTTGACAGTTGGCAAACGACAAACGACGAGCGTTTTTTTTATGAATTGACACCTACACAAACAGGTCGTAGTCGCAGTTAATTCAACGATGAACGCAGTCGATTCGACGTTTCAACACAATTAAAAGTGGTGGAGGCAAAACTTGACGAAAATTCAAAAGTTCGAAAATTCGGACATACAACTTGTTTACATTCTCTCAACGCCTACGAAAAAAATAAAAAATAACGAAATGAAAATTTGGCAACCCTAAACAGAGCAGAGCAGTTTTGCCGATTTTCCAAAAAACTTCAAAAAAATAATCTAGAATTACAAAAAAAAAATAACAATTTAAAATGCTTTTTCAATTAGAAATTTGCAGTGTGAGAAGAGTTTAAATTTACAACAAATTCCGAAAGCCGCTCGCTGCTTTGCTGCTATACAACTTTGTGCCACATTGTTGTATCGATCCGCCGCTCTTCATTACTATATACCAACAACAACAACAACAACAAAAGCAGGGTGGCAAGCAGCAGCATCAGCAGCACAGCATCCTCGCGAAGCTTTTGCAGTCGATTTCGAACAGACTTTGCTGGCATTTCGCGTTCAGCAGCAGCCAACAGCAGCAGCAGCAGTGGATATGTAAAAACAGCACAAAAGCAACAACAAACAAAAAGTGTTACATACTTTTAGGCGTTAAAGCCTCTAAAAGAAACTGAAAAAAAAACATTAACGTTATAAAAACAACAATTTTTAAAGGCAAACTGCGCATTGCAAAGTGAAAAACAATTTAGGGAACTTTAAAGCATCGGAAAATTCAACAAAAAAATAATTCTAATTAATTTAAAACGAGTTTCAATTGCAAAACTCAGAAAAGTATGCTTCTGCATTTTAAGAATTAATGAGATAAGCAGCGAACGGAAACGCTCAGTTAAACAAAATAAAGCAAAAAGTTTGTAAATCTTCGCACTTTACGATTAAAATTGAGTAACTAAACAAAATCACTTTAAAGCCTAATAAAAAAATTTTATAAAAGAACATGTAAGCCGAAGCACCTAAAAGTTTGCTTTCAAATAACATAAATTTAGGGTGTTGACAATTCGAACAAAAAGTTAAAAAAAAAAACAAGAAAAAAGAAAGTTGAAAAATATAATATATACGCACATGTGTATAAAGTTTAGTGTATGTGTGTGTGTGTTTCAGTGTGTGTGAGGTGTAAAAGTGTATAAGTGCGAAAATCAGCAGCAGCAGCAGTAACGTAAATCGAGTAATTTAATTAAATCACAAAAACAAACAACAACAAAACCAACAAAAATTTTCTTTCAAATATTTAAAAAGTAAAAAGAAAACCGAAGCTCAAAGTTTGCATTGTTAGAAAGTTCGAAAAAATCTCAACACTGAAAGTAACTGCAACTGTGTGCGAAAAATTCACAGAAAATCAAAAAATTTTCCCACATTCGAAACAACAAAAACAGCAAATTAAAATTCATTAACATTAAAACAACTTTACAAAATTTTAAAGCGAAAATATTCAATCAATTGAAAACACCCAAAAAATAAAAATCGTTCTCTCTCTCACGCGCTGTCGCTCTCTCTCGCTCTCTCGCGTTTCACAATTGTGTGTGGTTTCGTTGATTTTACATATTTAACGGCGGCGCAACGTTCAACTTAACGAAACACACAAATTGAAACACCGAAATTCGAATTCAATTTGAAACGCTCGCTCGCACGCACGCACGCTGCAAAGCAAAAGCCACACAGATGTTTCGACTTGGCACATAAACAACAGCAACAGCAACAACAACAACAGCACAATCTCATCACCAAGCCAGAGAGCGAATCGCACACGCACACATGCGAACAACAGCAGCATCAAAATAAACAACTTTTGAAAATTCTCTCTCGACCGAAAGAAACAAAACGAAAGGAAACGAAACGAATCAACAAAAAAATATTTAGCAAAAATAAAAATTACGCACGACCGAAGGATTTCGAATATTCGCTTAAATATCGTTAAATCTATGCTTTATTCATTTGACTTGTTGTTGGCGATGTTGGCCTAAACGTCTAGAGTGAATTCTCTGCACCAAATCTAAATAAAATTCACATATCGCCGCTGGTTAACGTTCGCCCGAATTAGCACAAAATCATAAAAGGATAAACTTCAACAAAGGCAAAGAGGAGACACCTTCGCTCACAACTCTACTGAAACAACAACAGCAGCAGCAACAACAAAAAAAACAAAAACATATTAGCAAGATGGGCGCTAAGGAGAGTGTTGAGGCCGCTGCCAAATTGAACGCCGACGGTTGGGGTCATGTTGAGGTATGTCTGAATAACAGCGAACATTGAGTAGATGCGGTCTCCGGTCTACTCGCTGACACATTTCAAAGGATTTAACTTAGTAAAAAACTTTTACAGAAATAATTCGCTGAAGAAATGTTTTTTTTTTTTAAAGTTAATAATTTATTCTAGAGAAATATTCTAAAGATATCTTTCCTTACATTTTCTCCATCCAGGTTTCAGATAAACTATTATATGAGAACTCCAAGAGTACTCCCTTAAACTCATTTCAAGATGAGGCAACCTTGAATTATTTTGGAACCCCAGATTTATTCAATTTGAAATATTTCAGCAGTACTTTTTGTTCCCCATTGTCGTAATGTTAGGGAATACTTCTGGAGTACTCATGCCCAGAAGGTTCTCATTAAAGTGTATACGAACTGAGGAATCCATGAATGAGCACTCTCACAATGATTATATATCAAAGAAGTATTCGCAGAGTAGTCCTTCATGTTTGGTTTTAAATAATTACATGAACATGTGGGGATCATTCTTTCATTAATTCTTTGTATATGTAAGAACTTTATGTTTCCAATATTATCTACCAACAATGCATATGTACAAAATATATATATTAAGTTGTTATTAAAATAAAAGTTTTATTATCTCAGCTTCTACTGCTTTCAGATTTTTTAGAGTTGCCAAAATAGCTCAAATTACATTGTCAAATTCTTGGTAGGTTATTGGCGAATTGAAATGGATTCTGGCCACCAATTTAACATTCAATTAATGTTCGATTCTTTTATGGCTCGATATATTTATAACAATTTTGTGACTAAAACTTTTCATTCAGTTGGTATTTCGTGTATTTAGTAAAACGTTCCGTGCATTCCTATGTTAGTTTTATGCTTTACAAGGCACAAAGTTTTTAAGGATTTCCCCGTCAAAAAGACCAAAGTATTTCATCTTGTTCCACTAACGTGTTTCGGTACAAGCTTTACAAGAGTCAAAATAAACTGAACTGACAGCACATAAGAACCACACACACATACAATAGACTGGTTTTGAAAAATTTTCTTTTTGGTAATAATTTTATTCATGGTGATATTCAAAGTCAGTAGAAGATATTCTGATCAAATGGATAGTAAAAAAATGTATCTGTAAAGGTAATGTAAATGAGTTTAAACTTAAAATTTTCAATTTAAAAAAGCCCTATTTTCTAAAGCTCTTATTAAAGCTCTTCTAAAAACCTTTAAAGAAGAAGGTCTCACTTTTTGGATCTTTGTATTCAGAAAGAAAAGAGAAAAAAATCGAAAAAAGAGAGTATTAATTCCGAAAAAGGACATATGGAAAAGATGTAATCCTCCTTTGATTGGAATATATGTCAATATATCGAAGTCAATATATCAAAGTCAATATTTGTAGTCATATTTTAAAGCTAAGTGGTTAAACCCACTCCCACTTTAATCCTATAAATGAATTAATTGGGGAGCTTTAAAAGAAATAAATAAATCATTGCCGTTTCCAGAGGATTTATTTAATTTTTAATTTAATGTTCAATGGATCAGAAAACTAAGTTTAAGTTAAAGTATTTAAATATAGATCTCAAGAAATTGGAAAATCAGAATTTCGAGGTCTTTAAACTTAAGGCTTGAATTTTTTAAAGGTTAAAAACTTATATCTTAATTTCTTATAAACCAGTTTAAACGTACACACAAGCAAACAACAAAAATAGAAAAAAAAAATAGCGAGAGACAAGACAAGACAAGAGAACGAAACAAAGCAAAGGAACACACAAACAACATAACAAGGATCTGCAAATGTCACAACTAATGACATATTGTGATCCTGGGCAATTTGCAACAACAACAATAACAACTACGAGAGTTGCAAGAGTTGCCAAAGTAGAGCAAAAATTGCAATCAGCAGAGAAAACTGAAAACTGGACGAAAAACGAAAACTGGACATACACACACACACGCACATACAATGTACACACGTTCATAAATACAAAGTGACAGGCGATTGCATGCATTTGTATGAGTGTGTATATATGTAAGTTTGTGCATGTGTGTTTGTGCAGCAAGGAAACAAGATTGTATGTCAATTAAACGATTTAATTAAGACAAAGTGTTGCATTTGCAATTAAATGAAACGAAACGAAACGAACTGAGCGAAATGCGAAATGCACCACGACCCACTGCAAAATAGACCCACTAAGTAAAAAGTTGTATAGTAAAATAATTACAGCAAATGTGCACATTCGAAATTCCTGCATCTAGAGTAGAGTTTGCGTTGAAACGCTTTTGTTTGCGTTTTTTTTTTTGTTGTTGTTTAGTTTGTGTGCGCAACAAAGTTAAATAAATGCTACAAACTAGGTCAAAACGGTTTTCAAAAAAGGGCGAAGCCGCGGCTCTTTCGTTGTTGAGTGTATAAACCCTCTAGCAAAATTCTGAGTTATATGTACGAAACTAAAAATGGTCTAAGAAGGAAATCACTAAAATATATGGAAAACTTTTGAAGGCCTTTTTTGTTCTTCAGGAGCGTCATAAAGCAAAAGTAAGCCTCATTTTAGAACACCAACATTTTGAATTTTTATACAACATAAAGAAAAAAATGACTCAAATCTTATACAGAATTAAACATTTAATTTTATTCAATTTCGCTTCAAAATAAAGTTACAAGTGCGAGCGTTTGTTTCTAGCAATTACGAAATCTTAATTGAAACGTTAAACTTTAAATAGAAAAAAAACAAAACAAAAACAACACAACAATACAGACGACAACTAAACTAATAGTACCAACAATGCGAACCGAAAACCGCCAAAACTAAAAATAAATTTCGTAATAAAGAACAAACATAAAAACTATTAATAGCCAACTTCTCAGCGCTTCAACGGCAGGACAGGATCAACTTTTGCCACAATACAAAAGAGAGACAAAGAAAAAAAGAAAAAATAAAGAAAAAGCTCACAAAACTATGAAACCATAATTCAATAATTTTGATTGAAAATGCAATTCGTGCTTTTAGTTTGCAATTTTCCTTGTTTCCTTGTAAAGCACTGAACTTTGGACGGTTTTGTTTTGTTTTTCGGCAGGGAGGAGGAGCAGGGAAGAGCATCGAAGACAGGAACTGAGATATTATTAAAAGTTGGCTAGAGAACTTAAAATTTATTTACGACTATTAAAAAGTTTTCGACGATTTTATTATGTCTTTGTTTTAACGTTAACGTTAGCATCGCCAATTCTTTACTTAGTTATTGGCTTAAAGTGACTTGAATACGACTAATTCAAAAGAAGTTTTTTTCTTCACCATAAATAAAAGGAACCTTTGACATAATTCTAACATTTCCTACCTTTACCTAAAAAGTATAATTTCTAACTCAGACAATTTTTGTAAACCATTTTTATGGTACAACGACCAATAAACATTATTAAATAATGCAGAGCAGAAGTATTCAAATACATCATCAATTATCTATAATGCACTTAGTACCGGTTGCTGTAAATACATGCCGGAACAGTGTGCTCCGTAACCTTGCTAGCGCTGCTGGCGGTACAACCTTCGTTTAAATATTTTCAACTATCAGCCATAAAGAATAACTTGAAAGCATTCCATTCGCCTCATATTTAGCCACCCTTGTCTGCCAAATGTTAGTACCGCTAAGTACGTTGGAAATTGGCACTTAAGACAAATTGCTCTGTTCGCTGTTGCTCCTGCTGCTGCCGCTGCTGCTGCCGCTGCTTGTCTCGCCAACCATCCACCTACGACAAGCAACTCTATTCCAATGCCACTGCCACTGTCACTACTACAATTTCGCATTTATAGTACGAGTATGTACCCGCATCATACAACATCATCCAGTGCTTTTTAGATGCTGTCACACAGCACATCATGGCATACTAAAATACTCACTCGAGTAATCATGTTTCATTCATGACACACAATCTCTCCTTCAATCCACTTTACTCCTTTTCTTTGCACACACATACACTCGCACACACACACACACACTCCCTTCCTTGTATCTTCATCTTATTCATTGCACAGCTATCCACCCTGTCCGGACTTTAACCATTTGCCAGACTTCATCGCTTCATTGCAGCTTATTCGGGCTCTGTTCTCGGATTCCCAGTTACCAGTTTGCGCACAGTTGAAGTGGTCTTAGTTGTCGCCGCCTTTTTCTTTTTGCTAGTAGGAGTACTTCAACGTTTAAAACGTGACATGTCATGACATTAAACTGACGTTTCACTACTCATTTACTGCATTTTCACAAGCGGATGTTGGAACGCTTAAGATTCTTTTGTAGCGCGTAACGATTTTGTCTGAATTTTTACCACATTTGCGTACGATAAATTTATCAACTTTTTTAAATTTTGTGTTTTTATTTAAAAGAAGATACTGCAATTAATTTATTTATAACATTTGCAGTCTTGTCAAACTCTCCTGTCCCTTGATCCTTAATCAGTTCCTTGCAATTATTATTAAATCATTTAGTTTTCAGCAACATGTCCTGCGTTGTTAAGGGATGTCACACAGACTTGTGTGCGATACTTTTGCCTTCGTTCTTGTGTTGTGACTCCCACCACTTTTTCCTGCCTTAATGTTAGTGTGCTAAGGTATGCGCGCAGAAAGTCAAGTGGGACTTTGGAGGTCTTACATTGGTTTTGCTACACTCTTGGCACATCGTTGTCAACGTTGTTGTCGTCCTTGTTCTTGTTGTCATTAACACTAAAAATAATTTTATACATTAGTCTCATCTACCCTGTAGTCTTCATACATAAGTATGTATGTACCATAATTAGGCTGGTTGCGATATTTTAATTTTTAGTGTTATAAATTTCGATATAAAAATTGTTTCTTTTTAGAGAAATGGAACTCTATTGAAAGGTCAATACTCATGTCGTCTCAGTTTACAAAATCCCATTTTACTATTTTATGTTATAAAAAAGATATCTCATTAAAGTTTGATCTAGTGAGAAGTAGGAATGATAAAAGCCAGGTTTATATAAAAACGTTCTAACTTCTCCGAATCTTTCTATACTTCATCTTCTCTTTCCTTTTTGTCAGATTTCTCTTTTTCGAATATACAATTTAACTCCAAAATTGGTAAAGTTGATATACCTTGATTCAAAAAAAGTTACTTTAAAATTTGGAAATTTTGTTAAAGATATTGGGAAGTAATATCATCTCAATTTTAATAAAAATTTTCAAAAGTATGTATCACCCTTAGCTACTTTCCGAACCTAGCTTAAATATTGTGTAAGCGTTTTTCGCATGAAAAATTCACAACTCTTAAAACTGCAGAGCATAGCAGAACAACAACAACAACAACATCAACATCACCAAGAAAAAGTACGAAAGCCATTTTTGTAACATAGCTGTGACTCTTTTGCATGCTGGCGAAATTGCTCCCGCATCTCCGATTTCCCGGCTGTGCCACGAGCACTTTTCCACTTTTGCATTAGGAACCTTTATGAAACTTTTATGTACGAGTATGTGTTCTTTTTTAGTGGGGCCTGGCAGCTGCAAGGATCTTTAATGCAGGCAGTCAGTCTTTCTGCTCTACGAGAGTTAACAACAAATTCCATTTACTGTTATTTTATTCAGCGACAAGGGAGGGAGGGAGGGAGGAAGGTAGAAAAACAGCGCCAACAAAAAATAACAGACTTAAGTCTATTTAAATGTAATTAGAGAAAATTAAAGTGACATTTTGAGAGGTGGTTGAAAACTTTGCAGAGAGCTGTCAAAACAATTGCGAAAGCAATTTGTCGCAATTGTTATTGTACAAAAACGAAAAAAAAAGTGACACAACTCAAATTTTTTATATATATACATTAACAAACAGGAAACCAGCTCCTCGGCTAAAGAGAAATTACTTTTTATGAATAAGAAAGATTTTTCGTTGAGCTTGATTCGAGCATATAAAATTTTAATTTATTAATCCAAATTTATTTATTTTTTTAAGTGATTTCTACAAGAAATGCTTGTATTCAAACACAACCGACTGTAGCGCATTTTACGACCCGATTTAATTTCGTTGTTTTTTTTTTTTGTATCGTATATTTGTGATTAAAATTGGTCGCACTCAATTTACCGCAAATGCTCCACATAGTCTAAATGCATATATGTATGTATAAATGTACGTACATACAATATATCAAAATTCAAAATCTGTGATAAATGGTTTCAGAGCTTCACGCCCGCCATGACGACCGATCAAACACGAGCGATGCGCCAACGTATGATGAGCAACGACCAACAACAAACGTCACTTTGACATTTCGTTTCGTACAATTTAATTTTAGTCATTTCGTCTGCTCTTTGGTTTATTTATTTTCCTTTTTTTGTTTTCAATGAGAACAATTGGAGGCGAAATGTGAACGCTCACGAAGAGGAAAAAACTATTTTCGTCTGGGGAAAAATAATAAATTATAGAAGAAAAGAAAAACAACCAATGCCGCTGTTTGGCATGAGTTTTGCTTCGTTTGACATAATTTTGACATTAGCAAAAAAATAATTTGAACCTATCGATTAATTTAAACTTCTTGATTTGATTAAAAATCATTTAAACTGTCGTCTGTCATAGTTTTGACTGAACTTGGTTCTTGATTTCGAATATTTTTGATTTGAAACGATTATTGATTATTTACTATTTCCAATCATTCGATTCGAAAAAGATATCATTAGTGAAACTGAAACGAAAACAACACTCGCATGTGTATCGTTAATGATATCGCGGCGGGATCAAATCCACTCTCGTTAACGAATCGTAAGAGCGATTCAGAAAAGAATAATTTTTTGATTCATTAACAAGCAGATTAGTTAATTTATTATTAGAGATTTGGTAACGATATCGATAGCGAATTTTTTGAATCGCTAACGAACAAAGCGACGTTTTTACATTCAAGTTGAAATTCGACATGTAAAAAAGTAAAAAAAAGTTGCAAGCGCACAAAAGATCATCACTGATAAAAAAGCACGTGCTTACGATGCGTTGCTCTGCGAGAGCATCTCATCATACCTCACAAATTTTTATCTTCAATCGCTGCTGTGTTCTCTTTGACTCTCGTTAAAGTTGCATAAAGCATAACTCGAGCGCGATGCTCTGCTGTGCTTCTGTGCGGCAAGCAGAGCGTCGTGTGGGCGAGTGGCAGTGCCAGTGCGAGTGATCTATGCGCTCGGTGGCCTTAGCCAAAGAAAAGTGCACCTTTTGTTTTGTTGTGTGCATGCCGAAGAGAGCCGCCCGCCCGCCATCGCCGCGCGCAACACGCTTTGCGTCGTTCAGTCGATCGCCGCGAGTGTTGCGAGTTGTTTGCTTCGGAAGTGGATTTTCTTTTTGATTGGATTTGATTTGCCGGCGGAAAATTTGTCGTGTTTGTTGGCTATTTTTACATTAATAATAAAAAATATAAAAACAACAACAAATCGGTTGCAGACACAATTAAATGTTAATTTGTGCTAAATGTGAATTAATACAAGATTAGCAATTCTGCAAATAATTCTATTTCGGAAAAGTGTTTCGTTGTTAATACAAGTGAGTGCCAAAATAGTTTCGCCAAAAGTGAGTTTTGTTTCATTCAAAATTAACTTTGCTGTAAAATATTAACATTTAAAAGACTTTACAACAAAAAACTAATTTTGTAAAAAATTCGTAACATTTTATAAATTTTATTTTTCTACTCATAAAATCGTTTGTATTTGTTTTATTTAAACAACACGATTTTTTGGCTTCCCAACTTCTGGTCTTTGTAAACAAGTCGAACTGAATGTTCCGAAACATCTGTTTAATTCCATAAAAAAATGCCAAACGCTTCTTACACGCTCGCAGTTGCGAAACTGAATTTCCATTCTATGCTACGCTGTGATTTCGATGGAATACCAAAGCCCTAGGATTATGCTAGACTAAATAAATAAAATATAAATACAAATAAATGTAAATTTAAATTTAAATCTGAAAATTTCGAACGCCATGAGCCAACCTCATAAATTAATAAACCAAGCGGCATCAGTTTTGGCACGCATTCATCACCGACAAAATAACCACACAACAACAAAAATAAAGCAAAAACAAAAACAGAACACACACACATGATCATTAAAGGAAAATACTTCAGCACGAAATTAGCGCGATCTAATTTCATTAATTATATATTCTATATATACTTAAAAATGATCGGTTAATATTTATTTGTATTTGAAAGTGAGCTAAATTTATTTTTCATTAATGATTTTTGTCATCTATAATTCCACTGTACAGAAAAGTCAGTATTCTTAGGATTGTCCAATAAATCTGTTACTTAAGCTTTCAAGATAAAATGGCCATTCTAACATGAAAGCAATCGTCTTAAGACTAAATATTACCATAAGAGGGAATCAGTGATTTCTTATGTGAATAACAGCAAAAATAACAATAAGTTTTTCACTTTGTTGTTAGCTTTAGAAATTTATTTTGTCATCTACAACTCTGAATTGTGTCAAACTGTTCTCAACGCATAGAATGCTTGAAAGGCTCGTGGCATTACAAAAGACCAACAAAGGGGAAACATTGCCATATTTATATTCAACTAGTGAACACTTAAGCATTATAATTGTTTAGGTAGGAAAAAACAAACCAAATATGAAGCTTTAAAGCTTTAAACAATTATGAATTACAACTTTACTTGTTTTGTCCGAAATAATTGTCTGATATGTAAACAAAATTCATTTAATTGTGGCTACCAAATTTACATGGAAAAAATGTTGGTCTAAAAATGAATTACCAATATTTAATCTACCTTGTCAAAGAAATATTTCCCAATAATTTTTGAATTGTTTGTTAAACATTGACAATTGTTTAAACAAACATTATTAAACATTGATTTTTATGCATTTATCGTTTTCTAAAATTATTGTTTATAGTTTCATTGAATCCGATATTCGATGCTAAACGAATTTTGTAATTCTCCGTTTAACTGCACACAGCGAATTCGCTGCGGAAAGCGAATTTCAAACTCGTTCAAAATATTTTTGCACATTTTCGCATTTTAACAGAGCAACGCGAAAAAGTTGCAACTTAATTGAATTAGCAAATTGCAAGCGGCAGAAACAACGCCAAAGCGCTAAAGCTGCATTCAAGCAGTTGCCCGGCGTAAGCATTCTTGTTAACACCTACACAGGCGTAGAGTGCCTACCTATAAGCACACATGCATACTCAAACGCGCAGAGGCCCTCTTAAAATGTTGTCTGCCCCACGTGGCTGGTCGGCTAGCCCATTCATTACACGCGCGCGTCGTCGTTGCATCAGCGCTTGGCTTGCATTAGTTTCGAAAACATTTCAAAATTAAAATCTGCTTTATCATTTTTATATCGAAAAACATCTTTATTCGAATCGCGCTGCACTCCGCCGTGCGGTGCCGCGCCGCACCGCAACGCACTTAACTCGATATTTATGCTGCGTCGCAAAAGTTGCGCCTCTGCGTCTGCTGTGCGCGTAAATTGTCGAAAAAGGTGTGTGTGTGTGTGTGCGTATTCGTGTGCGTGCGTGTGTGCCTGCATTAACTTTTTCTATTTTTACTTTAAATTGAACATTTTATTATTATCGCTTTTTTTGAAGTTTCGTTGTGTGTAGATTTACATTTGAGCGTTGCATTCGTGTGGGTGTTATTGTTTGTGTTTGTGTTGTTGTTGTTTATTAGCATAGTCTTGTTTATATCTTTTTTTATTTCTTTTTAATTGTAACCATGATTTTTGTTTCTTATAATAAACTCAAACAATCAAATGACTTAATGATTGAAAGTCAAAATTTAATTATTACATTTTCAAACAAAAAAAAATTCAACTAAATCTTAATCATCTCAAAAAGCTGAATTTGTCAGAACAACAACAACAACAACAATTAAAATGACCAAATTTGCATGATCGCACTCGAATGTGCTTTAAATAGTTTCGAAAATCGTTAACCAAAGTGAATTTGCAACGTTGCAAGCAAGCAAACGATGCGTTGCATTGCATTGCAGGTGAAGGTGCAGTACAGCATTGGCAGCGCCACAAGCGCCTGTCGGATGTGTGTTGAATGCATAATTGAGTTGTTGTTATTGTTGCTGTTCTACTGCTGCTTCTACTGCTGCTGTTGTTGATAAATGATGATGCATGCAACAAAAGCATCGACGTCATCACTTTGCGATAATGACCTTAGTTCATAATTAAAGCGAAAATTGTTAAATTGTTGCAATTATTGTTTTGAATTGAAAATGACAAGAATTTCAAATAAACTTTTAGAAAACTTTGATGACTCTTCCTAAAGAAAACTTAATTTGTACTTGGTAACAATTTATCAGGATATCAGAATTAAACGCAAAATTTTTATTTTTACTTGTAAAAATGTGAGAAAAATCGGATAAAAAACATTAAAAATTTTTTAATGCAACGTTTACGATTATGATTAATCGTAATCAAGATTAATAGTCATTTTTACGATTAATCTTAATAGTCGATTATTACGTTAATCGGCGATTATTAATAAGCTATGTATATAAGCTATAATCGTAGTCTTAGTCGAAACGTCAAATAGGAATCGTTGCGTCCCTGATTAAAAAATATTGTTAGAAATCTCTCACTTGATTAATGAAAGAATTTGCGAAAACTGAGATATAAACTTTTGTCTTAAAGTTATGAACCAAATGACATATATATAAAAATGTGCAATAAACTATTTTGAAGACCTTAGAAACTAAACATTACTTTCAATAAAGATATCATTTAATGAAACATGATTTCAAATATTAAGAAAGTATGTAAAACAAGATTTTTTAGTGACGGTCAGTAGCTCCTTACCTTAGTGCGTTCAGTCTTCTGAGTACGCTCGTGAAATTAAAATTTTTCCTTTTAGATTTAAAAGAAAAGCTCTCGTTGTTTCATCGAGTGGAGCGTTTAGTAATAGTTCGGATACAATTTCGGTTAATGCTTACTTAATCAAATTCGAAACTATCCTTAGGCGTATATTTCTGTGGCTGGACCCTTTTTCGCTGTCCGTCTGTGCACGAGAAAAAAAAAACATTGCGTTTAACCTTGAAATTGTAAAACAGACGCTCAAAGTCCTTCACTCGTGCAGTGGCCAATGTGCGCAGCGAAAAATAACAACAACGCAAACAACAACAATTATAATAATACAAAAATCAATGGGCTGGCATTGTTTTTGCAATTGACTTTTAGCAAGTCTGCTTCTTTCGCAATTCGCATTTCGGTATTTCGCTTTCGCTTTGGCTTTGCCTTTGCCGCATCCTTCCTTCGTGCGCTTATTTACTAATCTAAGGCGTTCTGCTACATTAATCCATTGTCCTTGCTTGTTGTTGTTATACATATACATATACATGTACATACATATATTGTATATAAGTACACACATACACTTGTACATAAATAGACATAATATTTCGTTTGCATCGCAGTTATCGTCCTTATCATCGTCCTTTTGGTAATTCACTTTATTTTACTTTTCTTTCTTAACATTCGTTTGCTGTTGTTTTGTTGTTGTTTTTGTTGTTGTTGTGTACCGTTCGTTTTCTGAGCTAAAAATAAACATTTGCGTTGTGTATTACTTTTGTGTTTTCGCTTTAAAAGTGCGTGCGTGTCTGAGTTTGTATATAGTGTGTGTTAGTGTGTTTGTTAAGTAAGTGTGTGTGTGTGTGTGTGCGTCTGAGTGATTCTCTTTCATTGCGTTTGAATTACTTACGTAGTTGTGTGCCTTGTGTGTGTGTGTGAAAATTTGTTTTTATATTTAATATACGCATTTGCGTGTGTGTATGTGTGCGTATTTTTGAGTTTGTGTGTATACAAAAACAGCTGTAATAAACCGTTAGACGCGTCGCTTTTTATTTGCGGCCATATTGAATATTTTGACGAAATAAATGTGAAATTTGAACTGTGTATGCGGTCAGTTTGAGTGTTGTGTGTGTGTATGTTTGTGTCTGGTAAAAAGGTAAAGAGCGAGAAAACGAGAAAGAGAGACTATTGAAAGTTTGACATAAAGTTTAATATTTTTCAATAAATAAGTGCAAATTCATTCTTTTAAATAAATTAGTAAGTAAAAAAATTAATGAATAAATCAATCAATTTATCAATATATAAATAAACTTTTGAGAGTTGCTCTGTTGGCGCCGAGGATGGTTTTGGGCAAACAAATATTTCCTACGCCCATTTATTACTCCCACAATTTGTGAAACTAAGTAAAAATACTCGATTATTTCTGCAATATTGCACCTAAAAATTTGAAAATTGGTGACCAAGTTTATTTGGTCACTGTTGATAATTTTACAAAAAATGGGCGTGGTTAGATTAAATAACCGCCCAACGAGGTGACTCAGAAAGACTACAACGGGGAGTACCGGAAAGTTCCGCTAATTATATAACACATGTTCACATTCAGAACAAAGCCCGGCAACACCGAGTACTATAAACTAGTTAAAAATTGATGAATAAGTGAATATATGTTAATAAAACTAAGCACTTAAAAATTATTTCTTTTCTTATTTTTAAGTTAAGGTCGAAATTCCACCTGGGTAAAATTTTAAGACAAAATTATCTTTTTCAAAAATCTAGTTAAAAAAATGTTGGATACATTTTGCGGTGTTTCAAAATTCTGTAAAAGAAAAAAATCGATTTACAAGAATTCGAACATGTGAAATTTGCTAACCCTCAAGCTCGTCCTACATCTATCAGACAAGATAAGCTTGGTATCGTCCTCGCATCATCTACTCAGATTGGATGTTAACTCTTTTGCTAGATGACATCGTATGTACGAAGATAAGCTAAGGAGCGTTCTTCTTTGATATGTCGTAAGATTATCAAATTAATCGACTTAATTTTTATATCTCTAAGAACTTGTAGTTGTGCGTTAATTTTTTTTAGAAATAAGAATTCATTTTTGTTCTTGCTTTTTGTACAGTTTGTCGCTGTTGAGTTTGAAATCAGACGATTGACAACTTTTTAATTTCGATTTGTTTTATGGCACACCAAGCGGCCGTTTCAATCTAAACAATTTTCGTTCCATCAACGCGAAGTAAATTTTTATTTATGAAATTCCAAGTGCTCTCCTAAGACTGATTTTAGTTTTCGAACAAACAAAATGTGGAATTTCTTTTTCATTTCGATATCTTGTGCTCATATCTCAGTGTTTGCCCCCTCGAGGACCATTAAAAATTTAAAGTTGCATTGAAACTGAAACTGAAAGCGTCGAGCAGACGAGGCGATGATAATGTCGCTTTAAAGTCGCACATGAAACCTCACAGCAATCCACCCACACACACTCACAAACATAGTCATACATTGTTACTCATACAATGACACAAATCGAGTGGCTTGTTGTTGTAGTAGTAGATTTGTAGTGGTATTAGTAGCGATGGAAGGCGACACGATAGCAAAAGCAGCCGGAGCGGCATTAACGATGTCCTTCTAGTTAATTAAATTTTACACCAGAGGGTGTAAAAGTCATTACAAGGCATTGATTGCATCGGCACGGATTGAGTGAACGACGACTCGACGGAGTAAGCTGGTCGTTGTATACTTACTATATATATACGTATGTATATTATTATATATATGTACGTTTGTGTATATTTTAGAGCACACGTTTTGATTGTGGTTGAAAATGAAATTTATGGCAGTTCGAAAAAAGTTAAAACCCGAGTGGAGAACTAACGCCTGCAGCTACTCGAACCGCACCATGTGCTTATGGAATATGCAACGAGATTCGTTATGGCAAATCGGAAAATAGAAAATTAATTGTGCTGAGATTTAAAAGTTGTTTTTTTTTTAATTTAAACTCAGGCAAAACTATTAAAGGAATTATCTTCATGAATGGAAGAAGCCAACGATCACTCGACTCAGATTTCGATGATAATAATTTACTTATATTGTCAAACCTATCTTGGGCGTTACATATGGACCAAACTCAACATAACTTACAATCCATGCGTGAACTTGTCATTAGAAAGCTTTGAGTCGCATTAAAGTCAAGAGTTTAAGTATAGGTTCAGTTAACATTAGTTTGTAATCCTTTTAGAACTCTTTGTTAATAACTTCTGCGCCTTTAATTATTATTTAATTTTCCAGATGCAGTTCAAAATTAAAAAAAAATGTCTATTATATCTTAAAAACTATCTTAAGTTTTACTTCAAAGTTTATTGTAAATTTTTTTTTTATTAAAATCTTAACTTTTTGCTTTGATGATTTTTGTTATAAAATGTTTCTCCCGTTGTACAAATTCAGTCAAGACACAAAATCACACTCACTCACACACTTAGACACCCACACATTAACATTGGCATCCTCAGCATTCATGCAGGATAACAAAATCGAGCAAAACCTAAAATCAAAAATCTATTTTATGAATTTGCTTTAAACTGGCAGCTCGCAGAGTTGCTTTAGGGATGTTTTGAATATTTTTCGATTTTATAGCAAAATCATGTGGAAAGTTAAGAAATTATTGTTCTTTTTTGAATTACTCTTTTTAACTTAAATTTAGATCTCATCTAATTTTAAACAAGCGTTAACTTGTTTTTTTTTAAATCTGTATATACAATATAAAGTAGATATTTGTAAATCGATTGAATATGTCGAGGCACCTCCGTAGGTCTTGTAATTTTTAAACCACACAGAAACTATCTCTAAAATCCGACTCCCTTGTTTTCAAGCCTCCTTCGTGAACTTTACGGATCTGGATTTTTTTTATATTCGGAATGTTCCTAACTTTACATGAGCTTTACACTTTTCATTATCGTAGCTGCAAAGGCTGCTTTACAGCTTCATTTTCGTCTTCAGTTCGAATGTGTGTGGATTTGTATATATATATATATGTAAGTGTCTGTATGTGTAAGTATCTGTGTTGGTTGTGCAAATTCCGCTGAAGCGACACAAAAACCATGCAACTGGAAATTTGATTGCATTTTAAGCCGCAACTAGCGAAGGCAGTAGCAGCAGCAACAACAACAGTAGCAGCAGCAAGCGTCGGTTGGAGGCATCGGCATCGGGCTCGAGCTCTGCTACACTACGGCAATAAATCGCAGTAGCGTAATGCGGCATTAGGCGGCGCTTCAAATTTAGATTCTTCTTCTACTTCGTCTTCATGGTTTTTTGTTGTTATTGTATGTTTTTTTTTGTTTTTGTTAATGCGGGTGTGTGGCGCTGATGATTTTTCGTTTTTGTCGTTGCTGTAATTTGCTATCGCATTTTAATAGTAGCGCCGAAAACTGTGTCAGCAGGGGGGAAGGGGAAGGGCGGTTGGTATTTAAGCGCGTTTGTAAATTATATGCGACAATTCGGGAAAGGATCTTATTATCCTTAAAGTGGTTTCAATTTAAAATAATCATATAATTTGCTTACTGTTATGTACACCGCACAGTGGGTTGAATTTTTTTTAACAGTCAACTTTAACTTTAATGGAAATTGATTGATGGAAATTTTATGTTTAATCGATCCAGTGGATGTGTCTGCTTAAGGTTCTACATACTCGTCTACTAAAATTTAGTTTTTAAAAATTAACCAGAAATTCTTTTTTACTTTTTTTAATAACTTTGCTAAAAAAATGTTGCTTGCACTTCGGGCACATTGCAAATGTTGCAAATGCATTTAACACAAAAAAAATATGTACAAAGTTTTGCCATTTGCTGGCAGCGTGTTAAGTGGCTTGTCGCCGACGCAAATTACCTTGATGCCACCTCCGGCACTTAGCAGAAAAAGTATTCTTGAAGACGTTCTAAGCTGAAAGCAATCGTAGATTGTGTGAAAAGTTAAAAAAAAAAATAGTAGTGAAAATTTTAGTTTAAAACAATGATTAAAAAATACATGAACTTTTGAGTTTAATAATTTATTAAAACGTGTTCAACAATTTTTAATTACAGCGCGGCGGCAGTCGCTATCACAACCATCGCCACAATCAACGCTCGCAGTCGTTGAATCGTGGACAAGCGCTCTCGCAAGCAGATGTAAGCGGCATGTGGTGACATCGGAGTGCCTCAGGTAAAGGTAAGTGATCGCAAGTTTATTATTTTGCATTAAGCGTTTTGCATTTTGAAGCTGCTCTGCTTGACGACTAACTTTTCTTCTTCTTCTTCTTTGTTATTAGGTGGTCAGTCGTCTGGTTGTGCTAGCTGCGCCATGGGTAACAAATTGAGCTGCTCCTGTGCTCCGCTTATGCGGAAGGCGTATCGCTACGAGGACTCACCATGGCAAACTTCTCGTCGTCGCGATGGTCATCTGCTGAGGTAAATTCTGAACAAATTGAAAATATTTTTATTGCTTGATGTTGTTAAGTGGCTTTGTTTGTTTGTTTTTGCTTTTGAAAGGGTTATTTCTTATTTTGTTGTATTGCATTTTATATTTTATTTATAGCAGTTTTTAGATCTAATCTAGTTTGTTTACTAGGCGTGCTAAGCTTTTTTAATCTGTTCCATACAAATATGAGCCGCAAAACGTTTGTTCGTAGTAGTTTAAGAATTTCGTCCGAATCTCTGGAGCTCGCAAACACAGAGATCTTTTCGGTCATCATTAAGGCCGCATCAAGCTTTGTTGGCGCCATGGAACAGATCACCTTTGATCAATACTATAATGCGCTTATAGCCAAAATGTTCCTTAAATGAAATAAGACAAGCACCGACTTAATCTGTACAAAAGATCGTTCAGGTCGCGGTTCTCCTGTAGCCTAAATAATCTGAACAAAATCCGTTCTAAATTGTTCATTCAGGCCGCCTTAAAAAACTTGAAGCTTTTAGTATTCTCGAAGAATCTGATCTGAAAAGATTATAGAATTTTGGAAGGAAGTCTTGAAGAGCACGAACTGATGATGGTTCTAAACATCTCAATGGAGTTCTAAATGAAATTATCTTCTAAAAATATAAATTTTTCGAAATTTGAGATTGTCGTAATTTTAATAGACCAAATTTTAAAAATCTATTCTAGCAAACAAACTCGCTTATTTCTCGACAACAGTTGGTTGACTTAGACCTTTGCACAAAGCTGTTCTCTTCTAAATTCTGTAGTTCCATTCAATAATATTTATTGCCTTAGAAATATGCTTAAATATTCTTTCCTCTTTTTTTGCTCATTTAAAGATTTGATTTCTCGTAGTTGGTCCAATTGAATTGAAATTTTTTATTGTTTTTTTGATTTAACTATTGAAATGTTTATACCAAAAATAATTTCAAGGTATTTAAGTTGCTAAGCATACAACGCTAAAAAGGCGAAAGCTCATGCTGCCGCAATTGTTGTTCTTTTGTGTGGCATACATTATGCGGCTTGAATACCGAGTTATGCTAATCGGTTTGTTTTATTTCTGAGTTAATGCAAAATCGAAATTATCTAATTCCAAAATGAAAATTGATTTTTCTTTTCTTTTTTGATATATATTTTCTCAACCTGTCGTCCTCTTCTCTACCACGTCCAACGTATATCCAAAAAAAAAAACAAATATATATAAATTTATATATAATAATTTGAACCAACCTTAAACCAACAACAACAAAAATAATTAAAACATCAACAACAACCTTCTCTACAAACAACTACAACTACTACAACAATAATAAAAAACACCTATTCGACCCAACAACAACTTGCATCAAAATTTTGTAAAACCAAAACCAACAACAACAACAACAATAACGTCCTACATCCTTAAAAACCGCATATAATCAAACTTTTGTAATTTTTGTATTGTAAAAAAAAAAATTAAAAATTGCAAAAATTAAAAAAAAAAACAAAAACAAATGTCACAAATATTTTGGCTAACACGCGCCAGTTCGTTCAGGTTGTGGGCCGAAGTCTTTCACGTTTCGTCCAGCGGCGCTGGTACCGTCAAATGGCAACAAGTTTCCGAAGATTTGGTTCCTGTCAACATCACATGCATCCAAGATTCGCCCGAGTGCGTTTTCCATATAACCGCCTACAATAGTCAGGTCGATAAGATACTCGATGTGCGACTTGTGCAGCCAGGTGAGTCTTGCGAACGTTCCAAAAATTGAGGAGCGTTTAATCAAAAACATATTAATCTTTTGGAAACGCCAAGGAGAACTCGATTTTTGATATAACGCTGCTCAACTTTGTCGCGAGAGAATTCTCTTATCTTTTTAAAATGTCTCTTAACCTTTGTGTTTTATGTTTGATCTCCTTAACTAGGCACACGCATCGGACAAGCCTCCGAATGCTTTGTCTACTGGAAGGATCCGATGACTAACGATACGTGGGGTCTCAACTTCACCTCACCCATCGATGCCAAACAATTTCGCGAATGTTGTGTAAGTATTCTCTTACGGTTCAGCAAAGCCAACGTTGAAGTCAGTCAGTCAGTTAGTCAGTCTTCTAGCCTAATCTCTCTTTCTCTCTCTACTGCCGTAGTTGAAAGTTTTCTTTTTTCAAATCGATAACACAGTGCAACAAAGTGTTCGACCAACAACTCGATTAATGATTTATAAATATATACATTTTTTTTTAATTTTTTCTTATTGTTTTATTAATTTTAAATTATTTGAACATTTTGAAATCAAATTTCTTCATAAATTATTATTGATAAAATTGTTTACCTGAACGCTTTTTAAAGTTTTTTATTTTATTAATACACCAGAATTACAAAACAACAAATATTTAATATACATGTATACATACATACATATTTGCGTAGTTTCTCTTGTTGCACTGTGTTGTTTCTAATGCAAAATAAAAAGTTCATTTTAAAATCAATCCATGTTTGCTTTGCCTACACCGTTGAGACAAGGTTCAGTGCAATTTATATAAAAAAAAACAAAAATAAAGCTTAAAAATTCAAATTGAATTAACAGACATTTACAATCAAATCAAGTAGATCACAAAACAGAAAAAAAATGAATATATTAAAGTAATACAAATACTGAAAAAACATTTATGAAAAGAAAAACATTCATTGCCTTCATCAAATCGCCGCAAATCGTTTAAGTTTATCATACACTCCTGTTCAGTCAAATAGATTTGCTCTTGAATTCTTTACAATTTCTTTCATATACATGAAATCCATTGAATTGACATTTCATTTGTTAGTTAAAATATGTACAAAAACAAAAAAGTAAAGTGACTTTCAGATGATACCTAAAATGTAACAAACATTTTTATAAAGTAACTTAAGTGTAGATTGCATTTCGAGAGCATTTCTATTTTTTGTCCAGATGTGTTTGTATTGTTGTCATTGTCATTTCTTTGTTGTTGCTTTAGCAAACAGTTTTTGTTAATCCGAAACATATCATTTCGTAGTCGAGTTGCTCTTATCATATCATACTAGAATCGCTCATTTATACATAGAAACAAACAAATAACCATACATAAAGGTAGAGTTCGTTTCAACTGACTTGATTAATTTGAAATCTGCACAGGGAGCAAATTAAGAGAGCATATAAGAGTTCTTTATAATTGGCTGATTCTGCAATGGAAACGTCAATTCAGTTGAAACATTTGAAAGGTGCCTACCTTTGGGATTATCTTCAATCTAACTATTCGGTATTACTGGAGCCTGAAGATAGCCACAGAGATAATTAATGTTTCTTCTATGCAAAAGTTGTTTTAAAATACAAAACGATAATTTTGTTGAGTTATCAAATTACATATCATATCCTTGGCGGTTATATAATGGCACAAAGTTCGTTACCACTTATTGTATCCTGACTCTATTAATCATTGTTTATTTCATCACTTTCCAGGTATTTTACATTATAAAGAAATACGTTAGTATTATTCATTATGTACTTACTTACTATAAACAAATCGATTCTCTCCATTCTCTTTGTGAAAGATTAATCTTAAGTTTATTTTGTTATCTATCGTAATTGACTTGCAGAAGGCATGATCGTAAAGTTGCTTCCACAGTAAAAACTACCGCTCTCAATTCTCAATCTTCAACTATCTCCACCAAACTTCAACTTGTTTCCCGAGAATCCTTCAGATATCTAAAATCAACTTAATATTTGCTATTACTATCACTTACGGTCTAACTCTCAATGATCTGCAAAGTAGAAATCTCTATAATCACATTTAGTGCATTCAACTGTAACTATCACGATTGTTAGATTACTCACTGTCTCTATCACTCACTCACTCTCTCACACGCTCTCTCTCTCTCTATAAACGAGCTCAGTCTTTATCTTTCTGCATTGGTAACACATGATCTCAATCTCAATCTATTCGATGTTTGCTCTTCAAGTTCCGCTCAATTTCAATTTCAAAACTCCTCGAACGCATTTTCGTGCATTTTGAACATAATTTATTTGTTTCGTTTTTGTTCTTCTTCTTCGATTTTCTGTTGTTTCGATATAAATCAAATCAAATCAAAAACCGAAAATTTTTTAAAGAGACAAACACTAAATTATTTATATTTATATTATATTCTCTCATTTCTTTTTCTCTTCCTCTTTTCACATATTCAACAAACATCATTCGATTTATTGTTTTTGGTTTATCAAACGAACCACACAAAAATGTCTCAAAAATGTTTATTATTTGTTTAAACAAAACACAACAACAAAAACCAAAAAAAAAAAATGAATTAATTATTTTCAAAATACTGAAATACTTATCTTTAAATAAAAATTAACTTAATATTAATAATCTCAAAATCTTTTGCGTTTTTCACAAAATTTGCAAAATTTTATTAAAAATAAAAAAACCGAAATTTTAATTATAAAAATAATTTGTAAAAAAATTTTAAATTTAATATTACAAAACAAAAATGCAAAAGAAAAATGCAAAACGATTTAAGACAATCGCACGCATCCTCTACTACAATTCCCTTGCCTATCCCATACATCCTTTGCCCGATGATGAGTCCTAAAGACAAGAATCTCCTCTCCTAGAAATAACAAAAAATAAAACAGAAAATGGCGGTTTTCTATACTTAAACTCTCTCGCACACTAAATAAATGTTTCCTTATATAGTAAAATTGGTTATCTTTGAAAGACAAAAACTCAAATCAAAACTAACTTATTAAGCTAGAACAACAACAGCAACAATAACATTAAAAAAAAAACAACAACAACAAAAAAACTATTATTAATACTAAGCAGCAAATTCATAAAATACAGAGTACACGTACCTGTCGATAAAGTTAAGTATAAATGGTAAATGACCACGAGCAATGCGACTTCCTCTACGAATTCCATGATTCGGATTAACAAACAGTTTTGGCCAACCTATGCACACCGATATGAGTTTTAAACCATTTGAATATATGTTTGAGTAAAAAATATTTAGTTTTTTAGAGTGAAGCAAAAGTTTACGATGGGTATAACCAACTAGGGACATGCTTAGGGAGAATTAAAGAAACAATGTTGATGAAGTCATGATACAACTACTACAGGTAGTTGCAGTAATAGCAGCGTTCTCTTGCTAAGCTAGGTACACTTGTCAAAGTCAGTTGTCAAGCAAACCAAAAGAAATAAATTAAATTAGAGGATCATCATCATCATATTTGTTTGATCCTCTGACCTATTTAAATATGATATCAAAAATCATCTGAAAACAAACAAATTAGCAAATAACATCAAACCAAGATTAAAATAGTCAAAATTTGAAAGCTAGGCTACTTTACCTTTTAGGAGTAAAAAAATTTTATCAGGGATACATCCTGATACTTAATCTCGTAAAAAAATCTTTTGTGCATCATGTCCATCAAAAACTTTGTTTTGTTTAACTTTAAACATAAAGGAAAATATTAATTTTGAGTGTTTGTTTGACGACTTTTTTAGACGTTCTCACTATTCTGGCTCTCACTCTCACCAGTTTTGACAACTGATCTAAGCTGTCAATGACAGCAGCTACCTTTAATAGTTGTTTCATGGAGAAAGTGTGCAGTTGAGAGTTAGTAAAAAATAAAAATTTTTAAACAGAAAAGAGTACGTAAATAAAGTACATATGTAAAATATAATCCGATATTTATCCATTAAAAAATGTCTTAAACTGTTAATAAATGCAAATTTTACTTGTTAAAAAGCAAGTTTATTCACTTTTTATTTTTATTGCGCACACTTTTGCTGCACTGAAAATTTTGTTACTCTTAACACTCTCTACTCTCTTTCTTACTCTCGCATGAACGTTTTTTATTTTGTTGAGCTCTCTGTGAGTTGGCATCGTGCATGTACGGGTGCAATCAATGCATTCGTGGGATACGAATTGAACATCCTAAGGATAACGCATTTCGAATATTAAATCTGAGTAAAACTATAATTTTTTTTTTACAAAATTGTATACCTTATAAGAAAGGAATGACATATAGTAAAAAAAAAATAAACTTTGTGAAAAAACTTCTTCCAATCCAAAAAAAAAAACTTCACAATAGTTGTTAGCTAATTTTGACTTTTTCTCTTACTATTTTAAACCTTAACCTAAACTAAAACTTAATATTTGTGTGCATATAAATGTGGCCATCACTGTGCTGGATACCTGATGCAATCAGCAATAAAATACGGTTGTGTGTGCTGGAACAGACATACAAACATACAAAGTATATACATACTTATACATACGTACATACAATAATAAAGTTTTATTTTTTGATTATTGAAATTTCAAGAGTTTTGTGATATTAGCAGTAGGATTTGTTAACTTAGCAGTTTAAGACAGCAGCATACTAAGTGGACCTGTTTCTGTTTCAAAGAGCCCAAAACAGATAAGTTTAGCATAGCAAGAGTTTAAGCGTAAATGTTAGTATACTTAGTAATAATATTGTTAGTATTTTTGTAAGTTTTCAACAGTCAGCGCTGCTCCATACAAACGTACCTGACGGACGAGCAAAGCCAAAAGCAAACAACTATTTGTTGATTATAGATGATAGTCGTTAAGTGTTAGTATGGGCAAAGTTCTACTATGCCATGTATTACTATTGCAATAATTGGGAGGAGGAAATTTCTCATTTCTAACTTACTACTTGTGCTTACGTGTAATTAAACGGGTTTCTTTAGACAAACTTGGGTGTGGCTTTTGGCCCACTTCTTTTCACTCTAAAAATTGGTTTCCTTACAAAGTCGCACACATGCTAATGAAATCTAGGCTAAAACTAATATTCACAGTATTTATAATGTAGTCATTTATACTTGATTTAGTTTTATAAACTTTATAAATATTTGTTAGTTTATTTTTAGTAATTGAATCTAAGCAATTTCGTGTCTACTTTCTATTAGACACTAACTAAGGTTTCTCTAACTACCGAAATTAGTAAAAATTATTTTTAAATTTTCATTGAATTTATTAAATTGTGTTGGATCAGAACTTTTTTTCCTTAAAATACCAAAATCAACAGACATTGGTTAATTTTAGTTTAAGTTTATTTAAAGTCTTTGAATCGTGTACTTTGAATTCATTCCAAACATTTTAAAAGAACCCAAAACTTATTTAAGACCCTCCAAATTTTTTTTAAAATGTTATTCCTATCTAATATTGATTTTAAAACTATTAAATAATTTATTAAATTTATGAAGGCAGGAGTTCTTAGCATAGTTTAGCATACTTTTAGGAACCACAAAACTCGTGAAATGGAATTTACAGTGAAATTAATAAACTATCGTAACAAAATGTTAACATGACTAGAATTAATGCTTGAATAAATGTTAACTTAACTATTATTAAATGCTACAAAAAACTGTTAACATAACTATAGAAATAAATAATTAAAATAAATGTTTAAAATAAGGTTAATTAAAACTAAAACAAAGAAATGACAAAGGTAACTAAACAAACTTAAGCTTAAGCGTTTCTTGCTGGTTGCACTACCAAATACTTAAAAAATAGAAGAATAAACTATTTCAAAAATATTACAACGCCAACAAATACAATGGCAAATTAAATATATTAAAAAAATAATTGTTGTTGCTTAAAAGAACAATACATAGAAAATAACATAAATGCATTTCTTGAGAATGTTTTTCGCTCTCTTCAACTTAACTTCTATTAAAAAACTTACTTACTATAAAAAGAAAAGTTACTCGTAATTGCATTTCTGCTGCTAGCACTTCTTCTTCTTCTTCTTCCTCTTCTACTGCTATTTACTTTGTACTTACTACCACCACTTCACTTCAGTTCAGTTATGCGTGAGAATATGTTTTTGTGGCACACTTTTATGTAAATGTGTTAAATATGCTACTCGAAATCTTTCCAAACTAATACAATAAAACAAAAGACACAAACAACAAACTCGTTAAAAAAATTTTGAAAAAAATCATTATTGCAATAAAAATACTTAAAAGTGTTGTTGTCTGCAAGTAATAATTTTCACAGTCCAATGAGTCCAACTTCAACTTGCAGTTGCCATTAAAAACAAAACCAAAAAAAATAAATTCACTTTCAATTGAAGTTTTGCGTTTAAAATTTTGTTGTAAATTCAAATCGCGTTAAACAAATGAAATTAAATGTTGCGAAAAATTCCGAGATAAAAAACAAAGATAAAAACCAACCAAAACCAAACCGCACACACAGAACCTTGTGATTCCCAACCAACTAACCTAATGATAGTGCGACGTTTTACAGTCGCCTTCTTTCAAATTTTCACGAAAGGCCTCGTCGAGCTACTCGCTGAAATTGGATCCGCCCGGCAAGGGGAAAATCAAAGCCAAACGAAAGCCGCTGAGCACACCAGCGTCACCGTCGCGCGTACGCCAAGAGCCGCAATGCACCTGCATGTCTGCCGAGCAGTACGCACGCCTGCGCACCGATCCGAGAGTACGAGGTGAGGATGCGTCCACTTTTACCTTGTTACACAAAATGCAAAAAAACAAAAAAAATAGAAAACAATTTCTAGCAACACAACCAACAGATATTTTCTCAATCCCAACTGTTGATCCTCCCGCAATCCAAACAGTTTTGAAAAATCACAAAATCTGGCAAGGCTAGTGCAAATTTTCTAACAATTGGAATAATTTAATTAATCTTTTATATTCAAAAATTTTCAAAATGGTTTGAAAATCTAAAAGTAAAAATACGACTTAATTTTTTAAAATCAATTTTGAAGAATTTTGTAAAAGTTTTGAATTTTTGGTAAAAATTAAACTTCTTTTGAAAACCTTTCTTAAACTAAAACAACAAATTACACTCCTTTGCCTTGACCAGTTTTGTGATTTTTTTTCTTTATTTAATAACCGTTAAAAAAAAATAAAAATTCCAAAACAATTAATTTTTATAAATACAAAGAATATTTTTGCCACAAAACCAAGTTTCCATTCCTCCTCCCCCTCCTACCAATTATTTTTGTTTGACTGTGCGCGCCATGCCAATGACACCACTTCGTCCCGCTCCACTGAAACACCCCCTCCCCCCGACCACCTCAGACCAGCCATCCTCATCATCAGACTCATTCGCACTCATTCATCATTGCAGGTTCATCCACTTTGCCGCGCAACGTCGGTTCGCGCATCACCGACGTCGATGGACACCAACACCAACATCAACAACAGCAGAAGGTGGCCAACGCCACCAGCAGCACATCGCTCTATGATAATGTGGCAAGCAGCGGTGGCGGCATCGGTGTCGGCAGTGCCGGATCTGGAGCACAAGCCATGGCCACAGCTGGCGGACATGGTAAGCGAAATACAAATACATAGAAAAAAATGAACACACTATATTTAAACATTTAAGTATTTATCAGATGTCTAGTTACAGTTAGATGGTTGTTAAATATTTAAAAGAATATTTTGGTATTAATCTACATTCTGCCCACAGTGCAATGTTGAGTTAATATTTGTTAAGAATTTATATCCAAGTGAATTTTTGTGGTGAGTTTTATATACGAAATTCACAACACATTTGTTGCAATTGATGTTGGAAAATCGCTCTAACCCCACCCAAAACTTTGTGGTGAATAAAAAAATAGTGTTGAATATTTTTATGCTTGGGAGACAGGAATTTTCACCTTACTTTAAGTTGGCGCATGCGCACTTTCGCTTGGAGAGTTGATAAGAGCTTTTGTAGAAGAGCTGCTTTGGAAAGTGGTTCGTGAAAAACAACTGGTTTGTGTATAGACTAAAAGAGGAAGTTTAAAAAGTATTATAATAGAATGATTTTTATAAATTTAAAATTTCTTTTTTATTCTACGATTCCTCTTTTCGTTTCAAAAATATTTTATTCTTACTTAACCTCCACAGACACTCTTGGTCGTTCAGCTAAATCGCAGGATCCTTCAGTTGTGGTCAATGCTGGCGGCAGTGCTAACGTCGGCTCACAGGGCGGTGGCATGGGCGCCGGTGGTGGCAGCGGCACCGGTGAAATATGCTCACAAAATCACGTCGGCTCGCAGGTGGGCCCAGACGATACAATGGCCTCGCAATCGGACATGGATATGTCAAAGAACGAAGGCACTCAAGTGGGCGGTGCAATGCACCAGAATGTGGGCACGTCCACCAAGTCGACGGGAACACGCACAAAGGATTATGGCGATGATATGGTGAGTACTAAACCACGAACCAGAAGTGACAAATAATCACAGCTTTAATGGGTAAAGCAAAAACTTACATTAGTGATTTCTATTACAACAACAACAACAAAAACTACTAGACAAAGAGCATTGAGCCAGCCAGACTGACTGACTGACTGCCTGACGTAGTGACAAAGTAAAATGAGCGACAACACGCAAACTGCAAATGCAACAGTTTGGATGGAAAATGCAAATGACCCTACAAACGCCCAATACCAAAATACAAATTAAGTGGTAGTTGAGTGGTGGCCAACATCAAAGTACCCAATTGAAAATCTTTAATGATTTCTTACATGCTGGAGATTCTTTGCCTCCATTATAAGGCCAAAAATTTAAATTTTAAATGTAGAATCATTAAAAAATATTAAAATGGATTTCTTTTGGGACAGCTCAATTAGTAGATTTTGACACACTTACAATTTCACCGCGACTGTACCCCACCTGCCCCCATATATCGCACAAACCTGTGATATGCTCAAATCGTATGCAATTTTGTTCTTACTACATTTTCGCTTGGTTCTTTCGTTTCGTTTAGGCACGCGATTCGCATTCGCACGACATGCACCAACACCAGCACCAGAACATCATCAACAACAACACCAGACGCAAGACCAAGAGCACCGAGGACATGAATGTCGACACGGGCACACTGAAACGCATGCTAAAGCCGATGCCCAGCACCGAGAGCCCCGTCACCTCGCCCGAGATGGGACGACGCCGCTATAATTACTACAATGCCAATGCGGCCAATACGCTCGGCCCTCAACATATGCATGGCGGCGGCGGAGGCGGAGGCGGCATGAGTGGCATGCATCACATGATGAACAACAATACGATAAGCGGCCGGGCTTCGAGTCAGTCGTCGCGCTTCTCGGGATCGAGGTAAGTCGCCCGCCGCAAAACCATTTTGCGAAGCCTCATTTCGTTTCGATACGCCAAACTAAAACAACAAATTAAATATTTGTGTGGATTAAGTTTCTAATAGTTGCGTTCTCTGTTCGAAAGTTCAAAAGAATTGCATTAAATGTCAAGGACAAGTGCAAATTTAAAATCAACCTCACGAAATTTGGATTCTCAGGAGCGTAATTAACCTGAAATACCCCTTAACGAATTTTCTTCCTTGTTTCTTGCCGGTCAAAGCAGATCTTCTCATGAAATCGGACGCGGTTATCCACAGCCACAGCGTAATTTCTATTTGGAATTGGAGCGTGAACGTAGCTTAGCCGAAGGTTCGCCACCATCCGACAACGTCATGTTCGACAATCAATGTTACGCAACCACGCCCAGCTCCAGTAATGGCAACTCCGATCAGGATCAATCGTACGGACAGCGTCTCAACGTTGTCAGTGATGGTGTCGTTCGAGGTGGTGGAGGTAGTGGTCTAGGTGGTGGCGGTAGTGGTGGGGGCGGCGGTGGCACCGGCGGCGGCAGTGGACGTCATCAGCATCATCATGCAGCACCAAATGTTACACCAACACCGGGCAGCCCCACATCTCGCTTGCTGCTCGAATACGAAATGCATTTGCGCAATACATTGGCCAAGGGCATGGATGCCGAATCCTACAGTTTGCATACATTTGAGGCACTGCTCACGCAGAGCATGGAGAATTTGGGTAAGTTGTTGTGGGCGGGTAGGCGTGATAATAGGCGATATTGCGATGGCATTGGCTGGAAACGATTTTCCACGCAGCTCGCTCTTGTCATATGGAATCTGCAGTAATGAATTAGTTCGAGTTGGTTATTAATATTAAGTAAAACGAAAATGACCACAACTTTTATTTCATTTGTTCGATTTTACGAGTTTTGATATGACATTCTCCAATTTGGGTTAAAAAACCTTGACAATCTGATTACGGTCAAGTTCACTTTGATCTAATTATTCAATGTGTTTCATATGTCTGATAAAGTTTCGATTTTCAATATAAAGATAATATGAAACTGTTATTATTTTTAAAAACCAAAATGGTATTTTTTTTTAAATATATTCAAGGTCAAAGAAATTTCAAAGTTTGAATTACGTTTGATAAAAAAAGAAACAAGGCAATAGCCAACTTAACGCGATTCCGTCTGGCATGAGCGACATTTTCATAGAATTTCCTAATTTCGATTTCTCGATATGTTCCGTTGTTCTAATACAATTAGTTTTGTAGTTTTTGTTTTGTTTTTGGCTTTTTGTAGTGATTCGTTTTTCTTTTTTTTATTGTACCAAATACTTTCTCTTTGAGCAAATAGTACCCCGCATTCAATTTAATTCGTTTCGATTCAATTCGTCGCATATACCGGGGGGGAGGGGACATTGCAGCAATACAACAACATTTTGAATAGTGGCAGTAAAGGGTTGAGTTGGGGGTCCGATGTGTGGGCATTTCGTTGGAATTCAAAATGTCTTTTTTATTGTAAATCACTAATTACATTAGAGGCGCTTAATTGAAATCGACAAGCAGATTAGCGTTAGCAAATATCGCAGCGTAGGCGTAGATCAAAAGATATAAACTTCTAGAAATGACAGAACGAACTCAGCGAACAAACGTTTTAAATCTTAAGGTCAGTGAGAAAGTGGGTTATCGTTTTTTAATAACAATTTGTAAATTTTCTAAACAATTTATTGAAGTTTTAAAGTTTAATAGTTAAATTTTGAACCTGATGTTATTTATCGAAAGGTAATCGTGGGGCAATCAAAATATTAAAAATCACAAGACTTCAATGAAATTGGGTAACTGACTTTCGAAGCTGAGGTTATATCATAGCTGCATTATCTGACAAATGGGCACAGTCCTGGGGCGACAACAAGGCTTAATGCGGTCCTGGGTTGTACCATATTAAAATTCAGTTTTTTGTTTCGTTTATTGATTATTTTGTAAAGGCTTCATCTAGTATTTAAAGTCCGTAGAATTTTGTTAGGCTTTTTAAGAACTTTTGCCAATTTGTTAATAACTTCACATTGTAAGCTATTTGAAAACTCATGCCGCATTTCTCATTCAATTTCATTGTATTTTCATGCGCTATCAACAAACAAAATAAAAAAATTACAATAATAATCAAATAAAAATAATTTATATATACATATATGCCAATTAAATAAAAACGTTTTCGAACTAAAAATGCCATTTAAAAAAAAATATCAAAACAATTTTAAAAATCACCAGAATTCGCCGAGAGTCTGCCCGGATCGACACAGCGCAGCCCATATCCAATGCGCAGGCGTAAGTAGTGCCCGAGTGCAGTTCTATCGTTTGTTCGTTATGTATCAAATATATCTGTACATATGTTAATTTTTTCCAAAAAAAAAACAAAACACAAACTATCATTTCTGAATGAAACCGGCTAAGTTTTGGAGAGGCAAAATTTCGAACTTTGATTTGCAATTGGCGCTTTTACTATATAAACGATTTTCAATTTTAAGTTTCAAATCCAACGCTTCAAATTTTGTTGTAGCAACGCACTCAAGTTTTAAATGAATTCCGTTTTGTTTTCCTTAAATATATTAAATATTGTTAAATTTGCGAAAATTGTTTGACTAATCGCGAATGTTTTCTCCACATTTTCACTACAGCAACTAGCGCCAAATCTTCGACGTTGCCCTTGCCGCCGCATCGATCCTTCAGCAATCAACGCAGTGATGGCGGCGGTGTTGGCGGCGTTGCTGCTATCATGGGCGGTGCATCTATGCGCGACAAGGAACGCGATCGCGATCGTGACGGTTACTACAGCGATCGGAATGAGCTAATACGCGAGCGTGAACGCGAACGCGAAAGAGATCGCGGTTATTTATCGGATCATAACACTAGGTGGGTACTTTGGGAGTAATGGATAGTACATAAGTTATATATAAGCTATAAGAGAGAGACTTCAGGGTCTCATTAGAAAACATTTAAAATTAAGTATTGGAAGTTAAGTTTTTGAGAGACAGAGTTAACAAGTTATCTGAAACAATGCTCTCTCTCTCTTTCTTTTGACAACTCTCTTTTTATAAACTCTCGCAAAATAAAAAAAAAAACGAAAGTTTGTCGACTCTCTCACGTTGCGCCAATTGCATTGGCGAATCGGCACGCGCTCAATGGTTTCGTCACTCGGACGGTTGGCGCTCCGGCAGCTCGACAATTGGCTCCGGCTCGGGACAGGGTCTCATTTCGCAGCAGACCACTTCGGGCGCTTCGGGTCACAAGCGTTCGCCGTGGGACTCTTTGCCGTCGCTGCGTCAGGACAGCAGCTTAAACGATTCGGGCTATAAGAGTGCACGCGCCGATTCGCTGGAGCAACGGTACGTATTCGACCCCAGCTGGTGTTTTAATCTGTCTTAACCCAATTGGTGTACGCTACTCAAATTTAAATTAAATTAAATTTATTGATTCGGTTTGTCCAACCTTAATTCGGCTATTATTCCATTTTCCAAGTTTATTCAAAATTATTGCAACATCAAAATTGGCTCTTGTGTTGATACTTGGGTCACTTACGACCCATGTCGATGAATTGGTTAAATTCATAATGAAAAACAAAAATCGATTTCTTTTACAGAGCGGAATTCATACGTCAGGACAGTTTGCGTTCGGACTATTTGAGCGATCGTGATTCGCGCTACGGCATCGTGCAGCAAGCTTCGATTGATAGCACCGATTCGCGCATGTGCTACTTGACTTCGTCTGAGGTGAGTGCTTTTCACTTTTATTTATTACCTCTACAAATGCATTGTTGGGAGATGTCATCTCTGAGCTATTAAATGTCAAAAGAATATGAAAACGCGCAACTTTTGCAAGTATTGCACAAAGTAGAACGCAGAAAAGCCCGTGGAAATATCATATAAAAACCACGAACCAAGAACACAAACAAAACGTCGTCGACCTCAAAATAACAAAATAACAAAAACTCCACTTCAGTCACGTTGCGGTGACACGCAGTGACCTTAAACTCGTTCTGCCTCTGGTGCTCTGGCAGGCAACACACCCAGTTAAGAAATTCGAATTTCCCGAAATTGAGGTGAATTCAGCAGTTCACTATGCGAAAAGCTTTTATCAAAACAAAAAAGAAAAGAAAAAGCTTTATGCGCATTTCCAAGTTTAATTCTGCCAATTGGATTTGAAAAGCTTATTTAGAACAGTGGCTGGATCTAAAAGTTTTCTTGGTAAATTGTGTAAAAGAGAAAGCAATAAAATATGTTGAATAATTCTGAAAATATAAAAACATATTTAAAAAAAATATACATCATACATTTTCTTACTTTCGTATGCATTAAAAATGAAAGAACTCAAAAAATGTGAATTGGCAGAATTTTCATAAAGCTTGTTTGAACTAATGAAAAATTTCCTTTCAATACAATGTGGATCACTGAAAAGAAAAAGCTTAAAAATTGGTTTAAAATTCAGTGGAAAGTTTATATTTTTAATTGTGACTATTTTGTGGAAATTTTTTTATGCAAAATATGAAAAGGTGTTCTCGTTAAAGCGACATACATAACTGAAAATATGTCTTATATATTTGACGAAGTTGGTAACCGACATATACAAATGTAAGAAAAATTTTCATTATTTCGGAAAAATTTTATTACAAAAGCTTCATATGCTCATATTTTCACTTACTAGTAATATGAATATTAAAACAAAAATTGCATTTCGAAAAGTTTGAGCTCGTTTGCGAACTTTTGTTTTGGTTTGTGTAGCACACCAAAGTACTGTGTTGAGGTACGACGCTTCTTACTTGGCACATCATTTACGCAGAGATTTAGCGCAAACAAACACGCTACGCTACTCTTTGCTTTGCTTTGCCTTGGTTTGTTTTTCGTTTCATTTTCTCTGGTCGTTTCGTTTCGTTTAGTGTCGGGTGCATTTGCATTCGCATTCGCATTTGCTGCATGCACCCAAAATTCATTAAGTATTTAGATGCGATGCAGTCAGTCTGTTGACTAACTGACTAACTAACTGACTGACAGTCACATTCGTCAGTCTGCATCCTTTGGCATGGTTTGCAGCATTCTCGTACACACACACACACACACTCACACACGTAAAATTTAGGTGTTATATAGTAAAAAATCGTTTGCGCTTAAATGAGGTCATTTTTTGTTTGTTTGATTTTTGTAGTTATTTACTTTATCCGTTTTTTTTTTGTTTGTGAATAATTTTTCCATTTTTGACTGCAGCTGATTCGAATTCTTTGATATTTGATTTTTCTTTATTGAAGTTTAAATATTTTTAATATTTTTTATTAGCTTTTTAGTGAGCTCTTTGGCGGGGTGGCTAAAGGGTGTTAGAGCGTAAATGGATTTATGAGTTTTTCTTCTTGGCAGCGGTGACAGGTGACAAAACGTCGCTGCATTTAATCAAGAATGATGGCGGCATTATTTGAATTTGACGCAGTTCACCTTAAAGATCAGCGAAGTAGAAAAAGTTGTTGGAAATTCATTTTCTGGAATATTAGAAGATGTAAAATTTAATTAAATATTTTTTCTTTGGAAAAATAATGATTGGAAAAAATTAACTTTATAGAAATGAACAACGCATTATTTTAACTTTCGCATCTACTAGTATCAGCAAAATTATCGGCTTAAATCTAAGCTTTAAAGGCTCAAAGGAATATAAAATTAAAATTATTTTTGAGTTGGATTTCGTTTGCAAGTTGCGAGAACATGCAACACTGACTTTATCATCTTGACCAGTGATCATAATTTTGCAATTTACTTTTGGGCACATTATTTTCGTTTTTAATTTTCTATGTTGCCCTTCCGCATATTTTTAGCTTTCTCGTATTTTGTACATGTGGTCCTCTTTTCATGCTTACATCCTTCTTACTTGCTGCGCGAGCTGACCTAGTTCTAATCTAAAAAAATTAAAAAACAAATAAAAGAAATCTAAGCAGCCAACCCGCTGCATCAGCGGTGCACATTGCTTCATGTTCTTCTTACGTTTTAAGGTGACCAGAGGGTTAACTAAATAATTTTACGAACAATTTTATCATCTACTTCTCTTAGACAAATTTTTACATCCTTCAATTTTATTATTTTTGATATTTAAACAAATTGTCATGATTTCCTAAAAACGTGGTCACCTTTTTTTTTAGTTATTTATTTATTTGTTTATTATTTTTATAGTTTTTTTTCTTCTACGCTCTTTTTGTCGTTGTCGTTGTCGTCGCTTCATTCGTTTTGCTGCAACCTCTCTGCACATTTATTTATGTATGTGTTTGTGTGTGTGAGTGTATGTCAAAAGTGGGTGTGGCTGCATGCAGCTTAAATGTGTCCTGCTGGTATTTCGCACACGGCACGTAGTCGAAGCTTCTCATCTTCTACTCGTATCTGCCTCTCAGTTCGCCCTTCCCTACCATGAACACTTGTTGTTGCTGATGTTTCACAAACTTACACACACGCACACATGCACATGCACAAATTCACACACGTTCGACAAAATATGACATTCCTGCGGACTCCGCTCGACCATTCGGGCCAAGCCGAGTCGGCCGGGCCGTCTCCTCAGTGTACTCTTGCAATAATTTCGTGTGTGCGGTTTATGCCTCTGTGTTTATTTTTGTTGTTGTTGTTGTTATTGTTTTGAGGGTTGCACAAAACTTTGAAAACAAATTTACCGCCAGTTTTGGCAACTGCAGGATTTATGCCAAAATATTTAAATTCTTAATCATGTCTTGCAGACTTTTAGGCACTTCAGATATGAGAATGAAAATTAAATCTAAAATTTCTTCTTATATTTATTTAAGTATTTGCTGTTCATCCCTAGTTTTCTCGTTGATGCTGATGTTGTTGTTGTTGTAGTCAGGGATTAATTATTATTTAAGCGAAATGACAGCTCAATTAAATGCTTGGCTGGCATTTTTTCTAGAACGCTGTCCGTGTGTGGGTGTTCCTCCTGCACTGAACTGCCTGGCCTAATCAAATTTTATGAGTTTTGCACAATTTTATGAAATCATCGTGTTAATGAAATTTCTTCTTCTTTAAGCGCTAATAAATTAAAAACATAATTTTTTAATTGCCACATTTTTAATGCTCATTTTTATAAATTTAAACTGGTTAATTTCTAAAATTTGTTTGTTCCATTTGAGATCTTTTACAACTGTCAATTAACGAAAATGATTGATGTCGTTGAATCGAAAGCACAAACCTAAATAAAAATGCCCGAATTCTGGAATCTTTGCATACAAAAAATGTAAATATTTGCATACATACACACATACATACGTATGTATGTGGGGTATTTACGTATTTGCGTATTTGCACACCTTTGCCCAAACATATCGTCATGATTTATGCAGGCTTATGTTTCATTTCCACTCGCACAGTCACTGTGACACAGTCGCCGCATACAGGATGCTCTCAAATACTCGTTAGCATAAAAATGAAACCAAGCAGATAAGATCTTGTTCGAGTTATTTTGTTAGGCATTTCTATTAAGTTTTACCAGTTTAAGTTTTTAAATGCGTTAACGTTCAATTAATTGTTATTAAGGGCCTAAGATTGCTTTCGCCCTTTGCACTGAAAATATTGTCTTCGATATTAGATAAAATATGGCTATAACTCACACAACATAGAATTAATATTGCCAAAGGTTATGCAACAAATTAAAGAAAAATAATTAAAAAATATCTCTGCATATATTTGTTTGTTCATGAGTGTTACAACGTGACATTTATTTGTTCATGTCAATCATATTGGCCAAAGAATATCGAGCCCAGAGAAAAAGGAAAAAATATGACAAACGATATTCATATTGCAGCCAAAAGCTTATGCGATTTATTCTAAAACTAGTTCAACAATTAATGTTAGATGTGTCAAAGTTTAAATACCCGACATCTTAGTAAAGTAATGAAACAATCTAGCCTTTATAGTATGTTGTGAATTTATCAGCTTCTATAGCTGAACTTTTTCTCTTACCTCAAGATTTGGTAAATATTTTGCATGGCTAGCGTTCTATCGAGCCTTTTTTCGAGAGTCAGATAAATATTACACAAATAAAACAATACAAACAAATATGCTGGTGCAATGTTACATATGTATGTCTACGCTAGTTTTGTTTATTTATATTGTATTATTTTGTTTCGATACTCACAGTAGTATGTCACATGTGACTCGCACCTACTGAGAGGATCATTTGAATAACTCGTTTAAGTGTAAATAAAAAAATATCTTTAGCTATGCTCCGCAAAAGCGTCTTTAATTTTTTTCACATTTAAATTGCAAATGTCAAAGACTTTTTACACGCTAACACGTACCGACAGACACACGCTCTCAAGCGCAATTTAATTGAACTGAGCAAGTAACCTGGCTGACTGATGCGTGGCTTTAGGCGCTGAGAAGCAGTTGACGAAAAGTTTTGATTTATTTTTTCGAAATGTTAAAAAAGGGCGAATTAAATTTAAAGTTAAATTGAAGAAACTTTGAATGAGCAAAATTTCGTTGAAGTAAAAATTTAAAAACTTATATAGCCGACATCTCAGAAACGTTTTATGATTTTTTTAGAGTAAAGGAAATGTTTGAAGTTACAATAAGTAAAAATAAACTGAAAAGTTTTGAATTTCGCTGCCATTTATACGTGAATTTCTCTAACTTTTGTAAATTTGGTGATATCAAATTATATTTTTGTTGTTGTTGTGTGCGCTTTCTTTCTTTCTTTAATCTCATGCTGCAGTCCATTCACCAATTCTTCCGCTTGGCTAGCTGGGCAATTGTCATACCTTTACTATGTATATTCGATGCTCATTACCCGCTCAGCGCGACGCGTCGCCGTTACACACGCGCCCACTCCGCTCCCGTCCGTTCGTTGGTCCTGCTCATATACAAAACGAATACGAATACGAGATATCTTGTTAATTGCATTCGCATTCCAATGTTACACTGACACACAATTCGAAAAAAGAGCACAACAGCGATGACTTCCAAGAGAGCAGCAAGCGTTTGCCACCACTGCGCATGCGCCGCAAAATATTCCAATAATCCGAAAAGCATTTTTGGGAGATTTATTTTTGACTCCGAAAAGTTGTGTGCGAATAAGAAGCGCGATATAATTTTTGTTTGCGATATTCTTGCGCTTCATTTGCAATTGCAGCGGCAGTTCGGCTTAATTTATTTGATTTTTTGGTAATATTTGATTCAATTGTTAAGTGCCGCTGCCTGGCAAAGGACCTTCCTGCTCTCTGCTGAGAGCGCTGTGCTCTGGGAGAGCTTTGCATTGCGTCGCTGCATTTCCATACCGAAAAAGCTACTTTCGGTTGTGCGCTCTCTCTCAGTGGCACATGCCACTCAGTCGCTGCGGCTGCATGGCCTAGTGTTGAGCCAACGCTCAGGCGGTCGTTTTCGTACACAAAAATTGTTCGTGCGCGTTTTTTTTTCGCTTTCTACTTCGTCGTTGCATACTTTTTGGCGATATATGTGCCATCGTGCAAAAGCGGATTTCTCGCGCGGAGTTCAGTGAAATTAAATTTTATTTTTTGCTAAGAAATATACAAAAACTATTTTTAAATAGTTGAAACAAATTAAAAGCGTGTGTGTGTGAGTGAATTATCCGAAATTGTGCACTGATTGCGAAAAACAACAACAACAACAAAACCAAAAGTGAAAAGTACAAAATGAAATAAATCAAATGCGAAATAGGTAAAAGAAAAGTAAATAGAATTCAACTGCAGAATGAAAAAAAGAAAAAAGAAAAAGCTTCTCTACTGCTGCTGCTGCTGCATTTGTCAATATTGATAGAAGCACTGAGGACGCCTCATGGTGCACAGCATAACATTAGACGCGCTCCAAACTGGACGCCCTCTTCTTCCTCATCTGCTTCTGCTTCTTGGCATTTGTCCTGCCTCCTCGATTCGTTTCGTTTCGTTGTCGCTTACTTTTCATTTGTTAATGTTCAGTTGAAAAATATGCTGGTGCAGAGAGTGGGTGCGGACGGACGGGCGGCGTAGAGTGTTGTCATCATCGTCATCATCATCATCATCCTTCATTTTTTCATCTTCTCCACACTTCGTTTTATTGTTAACGTTTTTCTTTGCAACGACTTTTTGCTCTTATTTTGCATTTTGCATCTCGTGTTCATTTATGGATTTCACAGTTGCTCCCAATTTGCTTTTGTTGTCCGTCTTTCTGTCCATCCGTCCGTCTGTCCGTCCGTCCCTTCGTTGTTCGTATTTTTATTTTATTTTATGTGTTCACTATTCTCCGCTTCTTGCCTCTTCGCTGCTGCATCGCAAATGGGATTTTCTCATTGCTTTGGTTTTATTTTTAATTTTCCGCGTTGCATACTTTACGGAGCTCATGGAATTTATAGCAGTGCATATTTGTTCGCTTGTTATTGTTGTTGTTCTTGTTGTTGTTTCTGTTTCAAACACATTTTCTGCAAATATTAATTTGCAACAACAAAAAATGAAATGAAAGAAAAATGGAATTTTCCGTTTTCGAAGAACGTCAAAGAAACGAAGTGCAAAAATTAAGTGAAAATTACAATTTTGGTTTAATGCTTTTGCACGAGATATGCACAGAAACACATAAACGCAGACACGCGCGCGAATATATACACCCACTAATACACTCGCATTTTTCTAGTTAATATAGCGCTTATTCGCACATACACTGCGAAAATAACAGGAGAAACAATTAGAAAGGTTATGCAAGTCAAGCTTTAAATCAAAAACCTATCAATAAAATTTTGTATATGCATTAATTGAGATGAAGATAGATCCCACCTGACACAATATTCGAAGTTCTAGAAAATAGTGTACTATTTTTTTTTACGAAAAATTTCGATTGTTTTAGAAAATGTAAAAGTTAGCATTGCCAAAAAACCTTTCGAAGACGATATTCCTAAAGCTCATTACGTCCTTGATATGAGACTAAATTTATATGAAAATTATATTTAACCGCTCACAAATTTTGGGTTTGAAATCAAACGTTCAGATTGATAAAAATGAAGCGAATATATTTTGTTTATAAATTAGATCACGATTCTTCTTTGCGATCGAAGTTGTGACTTTTAATTATTAATTTTAATGTAACTTTTACTAAGTGTTAATTTTGCAATTAGTTTTGATTTTTGAGGATAACTTCTCTTCTAATTCTATTTTTGGGAGTAGTTGGGTATCAACCTTAAATAAATATTTACATAACAAATTAAGGACTCCGCAAAACGTCTATTCAGGCGAACTATAACTTTTGATAGAAGATTTATTTCAAACATAATTTTTAAATATTGTAAACGTTTTCTGAGAATTAACATTTTCATAGATTTATAAAAAAAATAATATTCTAAAGAAAAATATATCAAAATGTTTAAATATTATATTAAATTTTTGTTAACTTAAATTTTTTTTTGTAGTTTTATATTAGATAAATTTTGTTCGCAGTGTAAAAGCGCGCGTGCTCACCTACTCACAGACACACATGTAAAGGACGTACAAACGTGCACATATATACACACACACACGCATCCTTACATGCGATGGCATGCGTTCATTGCTGCACTGTGCTGCTGTTAATAAATGTATGTGTGCGTGTGCGTGCGTGTGTGTGTGTGTGTGTTTTTCGCTTTGCTTTTGTGCTGTTGCGGTTTTAATGTTGCCTGCCTGCCTGCCGCAACCGCAGTCGTTGTGTGGCAGTCAACAACGCGTAGGAAGCTGCTCCTGCTGTTGCTGTTGTTGTTGGTGTGTTGTTGTTGTCGGTTTTGCCTTGCCTATCGCATACACTTTAAATGTGCATAAAAGCACACAACGAAGAAGATGACGAAGCGGCAGAAGACGAAGGAGTATCATAAAAGAATCAGTGCAGCACAAAAAATCCCAAATGCAAAGCGATGCTTTATATTTTCACTCATGCTTTTCTTTTCTTTTCGCTTTTTCTTGCTGCTGTTGTTGTTGTTAAATTTATTTTGGTTTTGTTTTGTTTTTCTGTTTCGTTTAGTTTGTGGGTGTGTGTGTGTCGGTGTGTAGTATAAATAACATTAATGAGATGATAAAACTCATAAATATCGGACAATTGTTGTTGTTGTTGTTTTGCGTTGCGTTTTTTATAAACTGATCTGATGTAAAAATTTTTAGAGAAAATAGAAAAATAACATAAAAGGAAAAAAAAAGTTGTTTATGACTTTACCAAAGAATTTGTTAATAAAAGAAAAACCTTTTTTATTAATTCGACTATTTCGAAAATTTCAATTTGACTTCTCAACAAAAATGTTGCATATTTTTCAGGGCGACTGAATTGTTTTTCTAGCATTAAAATTCTTACAAAATCAAAACGATGCCAAAACTGATATTTTATGCAACAACAATTGCAGCTTTGCTGTGTTCCATAAATGCAAAAAATAAAACATGACAAAACAAAAACAAAAAGAAAAACCGTGAAATATGAGAAAAATGTTAAAAAAAATTTCATGTCCGTGTACTGCGCTTATAAATTCACAACAACAACAGCAACTACGATGCAACTTTAATTTCGTTGTATTTGTGTTTGTATATGACCAGCCTTAGATGCTGTCATCAGCGAACACAAACACAAACATAAACACAAACATTAAACCAAACATACCAACAAAACGATGAGAAATGACACGAAGCTACCTTTAGCCTCCATACCTTGCAGGGATGTTTTCTTTGTCAGCTGTTTAAATTTTAAAATGTGTGTGTGTGTGTTTGTGTGTGTGCCTATGTGAAAATTTAATGCTAACAACAGTCTCTAAAATTAAAAGAGTAGAAGAGCAGCAGAAGCTTGGTTAAAGACTGCTTCTGCTTGTCAACAACAAAAAAAAGTTTAAATATTCTTAAATTATAAATTAAAGCGAAGTTGAATAAACAAGGAAATTTTTTTTTTTTTGAAAAAAAAAATAATATTTTTCATTTTAAAATAAATTTTATTTTCATTTGTTCAGTTTTGTATTTCCACGAGATTTACTGAATTCGTAAACGAAATCGCAAATTTTCTTTGTTCTATCAAGTCAAGGTATGCGAAATATTCCTACCAACCAAAACTGAACTTGTTATATTTTTGTTGTTGTTGTTATTGTAATTGTTGACGTTATTCTTAAAATCTATGAAAACATCGGCAGATTTAATGCGAAACACGAAATAAAAATAAATAAATAAATAAAACTAAACTATAAGGTAGCCCACACACGGTTCGAGTAGATTGGAAGAAAAGAGAAATTACAGCATGAGGCATGCTTTATGTGAGAACGTTGTGTGGGTTGTAGTTTTATGCATACCTCTACACACGTGTGTGTGTATGTGTGCGTGTATGTATGTACGTCAAGCTGCTTTTGTTGCACTTTGTCGACATATCGATTGCTGATATTGCTATCGTAATTGCTGTTGCTGTTGATGTTGTTGCTGTTTTTGTTGTTGCGTTTTGTAGTTGCAACAAAATGCATAGAATAATATTTACAAAGAAAAATTACAAAATTGTTGTGCAGTGCAGATAAAAGAAAATGTGGGCGTATTTTCAACAAGATTTTATTCTATATAATTGCATTTAAATGGTAAAGTAAATATGCGAGTATATACAAAAGGAGTATATATGGAAGGGGAGTTTAAACTAAGTCGAAAATAATGAGAGTAAAAAAGATATATGTGAATTATTTCTGAGAATAAGATATGCGAGGCATAAACGGGCTTTAATGAGTACTGTTATTATTTTTTCATTTCCTTGTATTCTAAATGGCGACCTAAATGTTTTATCTATTTTTATAATAATTTATAGTAAGGTCGGTAATTGTCAAATGTCAAATCAAATTTTAATTTTTCCGATCTCACTATTTATGAATTTATTCAAATAGACAAGAGCATTTTGCAAAGGGTTTTATGGCCTATATACCAAAAAGGCTCTTACCTTGTGACTAAAGAATCCAGATTTTAAATAAAACTTCGAAATATCCGAAATTTGTTCTGATATTAGTGCAAATAGTAAATTTTTTGAAAAAGTTGTCCTCATAATTCATGTACCTTGATATCATAAAAGCATATTTCCTGATTCACTATGAAACTTAAGAAAATGTTTATATACGAATCTCTTTTTTATTGGGTTTTGATTCTTTGGAGTCAGCTCTTTAAATGAAAGTCAAATACCTGAACCTTTTGCTGGGTTATTTTACATTTTAATAAGCCGAAATCATCGCATGTATCTGCAACGGGCTACACATATCTGCTTGTTTGTCTGTCTGTCTGTCCTCTTGTGTTATTTGGTCGATTTTTCAATTGCTTTCTTTTTTGTTTATTATTTTTTGCATTTATCAAAGATTTAGTGCTTGTAATTGCAGCCATTTATTTTGTAATGCTCTATAAAACATTTTGCCAGAACAAAAAATGCCAAAAAACGCAAACAAAGCTGCACAGAGCACATGCGAAAATTGCTCATCGAGTGAGCAAATCTGGCGCAGAGTTTACTTCGGCCAATGCTGCCAAATGGAATTTGAAGTGCGCCGCTTTTTTTGTTATTGTTATTTTTTTAATATCCACATTGGCCAGTCAGCGCGGCATACAAGCGTTTTTATTGACTGCGGCCGCTTTTGTTTAATTATTTTATTTGAATAATGAAACGAACTTTGTGAATTATTTATTGAATTGTCATGGTTATTTCACTCATAGCTGCCGCAGTTATTTGATTAAAAAAGCACAGACCATGCATTCTTTTATTTTAAAATTGAGATATTCACAAGACAGCTTATTCGCATGTTGTAATTTACAATTGTTATAAATTAGACAAATTCCATTGAATGCCAAATATAAAATTCAATTCACAGAACAATAACAAAAATAAAACAAAAAGTGTAAAACATGCCAAAATATTGCCAACTGACAGCAGCAACAACAACCTCGACAACAACAACAACAACAACAAAAATACACAACAATGTATTTTGCAATAACCACTATAAATATCAATAGAATAAAAACAGGCACACACAACCGTCGGAACGGACGGACGACTACATTTCAACGAGTTATTTGCAATTTGAAATACATAAAAACAAATAAACCAGTTTGCGAATGTGTCGGCATAAATGCCCATTAGAGTGGTTTTGAAAAATACAAGTTTAAAAATTTAGAGAAATTTTTTTGAATTATTTTTCATATTGCATATTAACAAAGTTTCATTCTTGAGTGTTGCAATTTGTGATGTCATAAAAATCAGTCAAAGTCTGACTATCATAATTTATGACACGAACTTATGAGACTATGTGAATTCATTTATTATTAACGATTTGGCTTGTTTGTGTTGCCCAAAGTTTCATGTGACATTTATGAATTTATTAATTCGCATTTGAAACACGCTAACACACACTTTTGCATAAATACAAACACATGTCTGTGTGGTGCGGAATGTACGTTTTTATGTATGTATGCATTTGTATATGTATGCAAACGTACCAGCATTATTTCAGCAATATTTCGCACCAAATAAATGTATAAATAAATAAAATACCGCATGAGCGGCCTGTCTATAAATAAAACAAATATTCACTGCATACAATCAAACATACAAACACATACACAAACACATACCAATACTAGCAAACTAGAACTCACACAAGCTGAAATTTATACATTTGTATTAGTGTGTATGTGTTTTTGCCAATGTGCTTGTGTGCAATTCAAATACAAATACAACAAAAATACAAGCAAAAAAAACAGAAAACAATTTAAAAGAATTCCTTGAAGGATTTGTGCGAATGAGTGAGTGTATGAACTAGAAAAAGTTAACTATTAAAATTGCGACGTTAATTTGATTAATTGCTAGAAACAGTTTCCAAGCAACACGAACTGCAGCAGCAGCAGCGGCGGCAGCAGCGACGGCAAAAGTGATTTCAGAAAGCTTTCAGCAGCGAATGTGTGCTAATAAAAGCAAATGTTTTTTTTCGTTTCTTTTGTTTAAAGTCTGCACTGTATGAGTGAGATGCCTCAAATTATTTGACTGACAAAATGCTTAAATAGAAATTACCAAAAAACAAAAACAAAAAGAAATATTAAAACTCAAGCAGACAAAAAGCTTAAGCTGAGGCAATTATGAGATTTTGGCTTAAAAGCAAAATATGCCAACAACAAAGACAAAGACAACAACAACTACAAAAGCCACTACGGTAATAAGCTTAAAGCAGCACAAATCGGCTCGACAGACATATTGACTGTCTCTGAACGCAGAGGCTAAGGCAGAGGCAAAGGCAACGAACGTCGAACGCCGAAGAACGTAGCATACGGTAAGCGGATAATTGGCATGCAAAAACAAAACCCAAAAAGAGAATATATATATATAAAGAGGCATATGTACATAAGAGTTTATTTAAAAGTATATATTGTATGTATGTCGCGCAAAATGAGGGAATTAACAATTAATGGTTTTAATTGGCTTACCGTGCGTATGAGTTTTTCATTTCGTTTTATTTGCTGTTTGGCTTTTGGAGCAATCCTATTTCAAAATTTAGAAAAGGTTAGACTGAAGCGCTTAAAATAGGATTGTTCTTAAAAAGTCAAACATTTGTTTAAACATATGTTATAAGTGTTATAGTAAAAATTGTATAGAAGAACAATTTAGTACGAGTATATCAAGAAATGTATCAGATATTGAATCTCAAGAAAATATTCTCATTGAAAATTTGAACGGATTCATTTATTAAATAAAGAATTTTTAGAAACTTTTTATACAAGAAAAATATTTAAAAAGTTTCCTAATCGGCAAAGTTAAACTTAAGGTTAAGAAAAGTTGAATGTCCTTCAAATAATCTAAATGTATAACAGAAGAAAGTATATGTAATTCGAAAACGGAAGTTAATAAAACAATTTCCGGCAATTCTTCCACATTTGAGCTTGTGTAAAACGCATTAATCACCAGCTAAATTTCTTAGTAAAAATCATTACTAAATGCATATCACTCATACGCCATGATGAACCATTCTACGAAAAAGCTTTGACATTTACAATAAATTATGCGAGATAACAAAAAACTTTCGAAATTATGCCGAATTCACAACGAAACTTTTAGCCAACTATCTTCACTTACGACCAAAACTAAAACCACTTTTTCTGTCTGTGACCAGCAAAAATACAACAACAACAAAAAGGAATCCAAATATAAGAAAAATTATCACTTGACATCACTCAAGCAGAAAATACTGCCAAAACGATTTATCAACGCATCGGGCGGGTGGTAAGGTAGGGAATTAAAAACTTTTTCCAGCAGCAAAAACAAATTATAATTCGTACAAAAAAAATAAAACGGTAAAAAAAGAAGAATTGCATTTTAAAATGCACATACACACACACAGAAACAAATCTCAACTGAAGCTTTGCACTCGAGTGCGACAGCGACAGCAACAACAACAGCGCCATTAATTTGTGCCTTCTTAAAAGCTGTTGCTGCGGCGCCATCGAAAACTTTTCTTAATAATCCTTCCTGAGCCACACTTAAGCTTTGAGTTCGTTTTCGTGCGCAGGAAGTTTTGTGGGGCGCTTAAAAAATTTTACAACACAACTAATTAAAATTTTGCCGCTGTTTATTCTTTTGTGGCGTGGCATTGCGGCGTTGGTTAACCCGGGGCGGGGCACGTCCATTTAATTTCGTGCACAAACAAAATGCAATATTAAGTTATTGATTAACGATATTCTAGTTAAAAGAATGAATTAACAAAATACCAACTAAGCTTATATTTGGCTTTTGAGTAACATTTACTTGTGCTAAATTCGGGTGCGTATGAGTTATATTAATTTTCATACTTTTTATATTGATACGTTTTTTTCTTTGCCAGTTATTGAAGATAATGGTTGCTCTTCTTCAGAAAAATATCTTTCATATATATTCTTATTTATCTTAAGTTACTTATACATTTTATATGATATGTCTTCAATGAACTTTGCCTTCTTTCCATCCTTTTGAACAACTAATTGCATAACCTTAAAAGGCCTTAACTTTGTCTCTCAAAAGTAATATCGGTTTTTGTTAGGCATTTGTATAAGCAATTTTAAATTATGTACACGAGTTTATACAGTTTGTGACCAAAGAAGTAAAATAGACAGTAGACGAAAATAAATTCGAAAATTTGAATAAAATGTGCCCGAGCAACGGATTCGAAATCTGCAAGTGTGTCTCAGTTTGAAGTGTTGTGCCGATGGCATGGCATGACATGGCAAAAGTTTATCTTCAGCAGAAGACCACAGTTTCACTTCATTACGAAAGCGGTGCGAAATCGAGTAACTAGGTCGATGGCGTCGGCAGCGGCGTTGCAAGTGTCGTTTAGAGGTGGTAACTACTACGAGAATTGTGGCAACTTCTTTATACGTTTAATATCAAATAGAAGAAAAAAACAAACTTCTTGTTGCTATTTTTGACGTCGACAGCGTAAAACTTCTTCAATCTCATTCAATTACGGCCACGCTTATCATAGAAAAAAAATTGAACTCAAACTGAAATGGCTTTAAAATGCGCAAAACGGTGCAAAGCAAAGCAAAGTAAAAGCAAAACGAAATGGAATGAAATGAAATGAAATAAAATAAAAATAAAGCAGTAGTGAAATGACAGCAGGGTCTATTTACTTGCTTCTCGCTTTCCGTTTTAATGCCAAACTTGCTTCGCTTTGCTTTGCTTGCCGCAGCAGAAATTTTGCGCTTGCACTGGCAAAAAGTTGTGAACCTCTCTGCTAAACCACTTGACGCCTGCCTCTTCTGCCAGACGTCGTCGCCGTTGTCGTTGTCGCATGTCGTCGTCTGTCGTCTACATTGGCAACACTGTCTGCAATACGATGTGGCACCTCCGTTGGGGGAAAAATCAAAGTGGTAAGCAGTGTTGACAAGCGGCTGTCAGTTGTTGTGAGAAAGCACGCGCTCGCGCGGCAAGCGGCAAGCGTGTTGAAAAATCCAGTAGGACTGGTGCGAAAATATTTTGCTGTAAAATGGCCAAACCACAAATTTTAAAGTTGTGGCTGCTGTGGCTTCGCAAAAACAAAATCAGGCATGGCAATAAATTCCCATTAATTTTCGGGCTCATGCGGTACTTTATGGGATTCCATGATAATTTTATGCGGCTTGGGCAACATTTGAGTTGAGCACACAAAATAGTTTAAATTACAATATAATTAAATGAACGTTTTTCCTGGTTGTCATCAACAAATTCAATTGAAGGCGTATGAGTGATATTTAATTATGTCTGAACCATAAATAAATTTATATTATAATATATTACTTAAAAGCGACTTTGCCTCAAATTTTTGCTTCTTGTTATTGACTCTTCTGCTGTAAGTGCGGCATTAATTAACTGTGACAATATCGAGTGACAACTCACCTCATTGACCTGACTCGAATTATCACTTTGCAAGGTAGCAAATTTTTGAGCTCTTCTTCTTTTGGAAATGTCACTTTTTGCTCCATTAAATTTGCATAATTACTGGCAGTTGTTGTTGTTGTTTTATTGCTCTGCCATTTTGGCTAAAGTTTATTTCATTTATACTTTACACTCAGAATTTCCAAACAATCTTTACGAAAGCGACAAAATGACGCGCGGCAAGTTGAACTGAAACAGCAGAGATTATACAAAAGCTTAAGCACAACAAAGCCATTGACAACAGCGAGTGTTTGCTTGGTTGGTTCTATTGGAATTTCAAAAGGAAGAAAGCAAACAGTATATAAGTATATATACTGTTGTATATACGTATGTATAAAGAATGAAAATAATGCCGGTCATTAACTGCAAAATGAAAAGAATGCGAAAAATGAAAAAAAAAAAATACAATTTGTAAAAAGAAAAGACCGGCGCGGAGAAATAATTGATTATTCTATGTTGTTCAGTAAAGAATTGGAGCAGACATTTTAATAGGCTTAGCCACACGCTGTATGGAATGGAGGCAAACGAGAGTGAGTCAAATATTTGCAGCTATAAATGTGGCTAAGTGGAAAAGTCGGACATATTTGAAATATTTAAAATTTTAACTAAACCTGCAAGGAATGCCTAATCGATACGATAACACATTCAATTTGTTGTTTTACTTCTGGCTAATAAAAGCACAAGTATGGCGATGCATACGACGTGTTCTTTTGTACAAATTTAGAATTTACTGGTTAAAATACTAATATTACTAGTATGTATAACATATTCTCTCGGTTAATAACTAAAAAAAACAATTAATATGTTAAATTTTTGCAGAAAGCTTTAAGAATATGTTACGGCTTCTAAGAGTTCAGAAGAGCTATTGCTCAAATTACTGTATAATAACTGGTTATAGTACTAGTATGTATACTTGTGTGACTGAGATATACGTTCAGTTTAAGACATGTCAACTAATTCAGTTTAAAGATGTGCAAGCTGACACAGAAAGAAAACAATTACTTAATTTTTGTCGAAGCCTTTAAAAAGTATTGAAGTTTTGTATGTAAATATGTACATGAACAACAAACAAACAATTGCAATAGTATTTTACGCAAATAATTATTAAATATTTAATTTGGATTTGATTATGCGGTTTTGCTTTTGCTTTTGTATTTCGCCTTTTATAGCTAAAACATGTGTTTGACGTGTGTGTTTGGCGAACTCACATTCACACTCACACTTGCACTCACACTCACATACATATTTTCGCTTTTATTATCGATTTAATTGAGCGATAAATTTAAGTACACACTTTAACTGACGTTTACAATGTGTGCGTTCGTGTATTAAGTTGAAGCATGTTCTGCTGCTGTATGTGTATGTGTGTGAATGTGCTTGTGTATCTGTGTTAGTGTGTAAATTTCATATTCGACTGCTGCTTATGAGCTTCATTGTATTTAATTGATCAATAAGAAGTCGCTCATAATTTGTACGTGCAATAAACTTCACACATTACGAGCGAGTATCCCAAACGCAGTCGACAAATATTATGACTGCAACGTTATGTCCTCCTCTTAAGCACGATTATGTTTTGTAATTTGTTTTCTTTTACTCAAAAGTTATTGACAATTTTCAAGCGCCTACATTAATGTATAATATCAGAAATTACGTCACTTATAATTTTAAAGTAAATATAAATATGACAACTTGTCACGAAATTATGTCGCAGCACGGCCCTCACATTTACGCTGCACTTTCAATGTCTTTTCGTTCTGCTTCTGGGTTTTTTATAAAGTCAGTTTTGTTTTGCAAATTGTGCTTAGCTCAGCTGACCGTTTATTTTTCTACTTTATCAAATGTTTGTTTAGATACATATAAATGTGGGCATGGCGAAACATTCGCTTAAAACTCTACACAAATGGATTGAAGTTTCTTCCTATTTGATATGCAAATCTTTTCTTTTGCATAGTGACAACGTGTCCTTAAATAGCCTTGAAGTCTTATCTTTAGTTTCTTTATGGCTGGCTTTCATTGATTTATTTTTATTGTGTGTTTTCTTTTTGCAATATAAATATTATTTTTACAACAAGCCATAATCAGAAACATTTTGAATAATTTAAATAAAAATCCAATAATTTGAGTTGTCATAGTTTCGATAAAAGTCGAACTTTCGGCCTTTTCGCGGATTTCCTTGGCATTGCAGCTAAAAGAGAAATCCACTTTCCGCAATGCCTCAATTAGCTGCAAAGCCACTAAATGCAACGCGAAAAACAACAACAACAACAACAACAACAACAACAACAACAACAAGGATTGAATTGTATTTTGCAATATTTTTATTTTTTTGTATTTTTGTTGTTATTGTTTTGTTGCTGCCACTGGCATTAGAGTAATCATTTGACATTTTCTTTTTCTTTTATTCATTCTTGCATTCAGAGGCAACACTTTGGTTTTGTTGTTGTTGCAAATGTTTTTTGCTGCAGTTTTATTGTTGTTGTTGTTATTGGCTTGTTTTATTGCCGCCCGCCCGCCTGCAACTGTGTTGTAAGTTGTTAGGCGGCTGTCGCAGCCACACCCATCTCGGCCTTCGTTCAGTTCTACTTGGTACTTTGCAACCCAATAAAGAAGAAGAACAAGAAGAAGAAGAAGAAAAAAAGCAAACGAAACACACAACAAAAGTTGCAAGAACTTGCTGCGGGTTACAATGCCGCATTTGCGTTTTTGTGCGACATGTTTAATACGAGCCAAAATGGCAGCTGGCATAAATATCGAGCAAACTTGTTATGTACTTTTTTTTTTCGTAGTAAACAACAACAATTGCAGAACAAAACAAAAAAAAGTTCAAAGCATTTCCTATGCTTCCTAATTGAACGAGAACTAAAATTCATTGAATTTTAGGTTTCGAATTCAAATTTTCGAAACTTTTTGAAAAGGAATTTTCCACTTGCAGCCATTATTCAAATTCCTTGATTTTAGCAAATTAGGAATGTGCGTAATTTGTCACATGTCTTTAAGCAAATTTAGCTGGGCAATTAACTCTTAATTCAAAATTTTTTTGCCACATTTGTTTTTGCTTAACTTTTCCATAGACAAATTGCTTTTGCGACTAGGAGCGTTTGCGCGGGCCCAAAAGTATGCAATATAATTTCGACGCCGGAATAGATTAATGTTTTGCTTTCGGGACAAAAACAACAACAAAAATAATAAAAAAAACACTGCTAGGCGATGGAAATTTGACCCATTGAATACTTAACTTTATTAATAGCAAAAATGTTAGCCAAACTTGGCAAAACGAAAAAAAAATTGTTGTTCGCTTTTTGTTGTCTTCTCTCTTCTCTCTTTTCAATTAATTTTGTTTTATGTTATTCATTAGTAAATAGCAAGAGCAGCATATGACGCTGCCAAGGCTAAAACGAGATCTTCGGCAATAAGCACAAAAAATAGTTATAACCCATTATGAAAGCGAGCTGCTAATTAAATAAAGAAGTGGACAAAATAAAAACGCCGAATCCGGCTGTTGTTGTTGTCACTGTTAAGTACTTTCTTCATGAATGAATTTTTAATATAAAAATGGCGAAAAACTTTTGGTTAATGTGTGTGGTGGTAAAGCTCGGTTTATTTTTAAAATCGTTTTTCTGTTTTCTGTCTTAAGCTTTCACAACGAGCCATAAAATTCGCCTTTTAAGCACAAATTAATGTTAACAACAACAACAAACAAAAAAAAATGGCAAATAAAATGCATGTGTGTTGCCTTTTAGCAGCAACCAGCAAAGGAAATAAAAAGCACACATTCACATATACACAGTCACACTTAAATCACGCACACAGTTGTCGTTAAGCTTAAATAACACGCACGCATACTTATAGTATGTATGAGTATAGACGAAACATTCATCTTTGTGTGCGTGTGTGTGCGTGTGTTTATGCGTGAGTGTGCTTTATGGCTTGTGTCTGTGTGTTAAGTGATAATGCAAACAATACATAAGCCCAGCGGAGTGTATTTAATACATACATACACACGAACAGGAAGAATTTAAATTTAAATTTTATTGAAAATTTATGTTCGTTTTTTTTTGGCTGATTTGTGATGGGTTATTAAAAAAATTGATACTCATGCCTTGAGAGTAAGACGAATGATTTATGCTTTATATGTATATAATAAGTAATAATTTTTCGCTTTTAATAAGAAGATGAAAAAATGTTTAAAAAATATTAAAAATTGGTAACTTAATCAGAAATTTTGAGTTATATTTTATTTATGATTTTGTTTACAAAAAACTTTCAGCCTTGAAGTGCCAAACCTCGAACGCTGATTACTTTAATATGCAATGCTTATTTTAGTTACTTAATATTGGTCCCCCCCGCACTTATCTAGGGTGAGCTTAAAAAAACCTTTTGCAAAAAATCTTATTTAAAAAAGGACAGCAGCAAAGAGTTCATTAACCTTGTCTGTAATTGCAGACAACGATGACAATGAAAAGAAGAAATTACCAATTCAGTCACGTATGCGTCACACGTGCAAGAAACCGAAGAAGGGGCAAGTACGCGTACACACACATATTCAGGGAAATAAGCCAGTAACTCAGTAACTGATGGAATTTTTGGTGTTTAACTTTGTAGCGCGAAATTGAATGTTTTCTCTGTCCTAGAGTGGATTGATTTCTCACTTCCTAAAATTGTAATATTTTTTCTTTATGAATTATGCAGCAACATAAATAATCTGAAAATTTTTACTTTTTTAAATGTCAGAAATTACCATTACAATTTATATTAAATTAATATTGCGTCATGTTAAAATAATAACACTATCGTGTTATTTTAACACTTTGACGGAATATTAAATAATAAAAAAAAGTATTCATAGAAAATTGTTTGGTTGAAAATTAACATGAAAAATATTGAAAATATGTTCATGAAACTTTTGACTGTGTGAAAAACTTTTAAGTGTATGTGTGATTATTTTTCTGAAGAAACTTTCGCAGCATAAAATTACTTAGCAAAATTATTATTTATCGAAGAAACTGCCTGCAGCTGTAGTTCGTTTTTTGAGTCAGCAAAGTCTTCTTCATTTCAGCTTCTATTTGCGTTCTCTTTCTGTTTTCTGTTTGCACGTATTTGTGCAATCATTTTGGCTATTTATGAACTTTGGCCCCCTGAGCGTGCGCGTGCGCCCATTCGTGTTAACATTCAAAAACGAAACAAAAAAAAAAAGCAAAACAAAAATGAAGAAACATCAAAAGTAGAAAATAAAAAAGAAAATTAAAACTAAAACTAAAACATCAAAATGAAAATAAAAACCGTTTCATTTTTGGCTTAGAGCGAGGCACGCTGCACTCACTCAACTGGAAAAGTGTCCAGACTGCAAGCGCCCTTTTCGAAGATGCTGCCAAAAAAGAAGTAAGCAAACAAGAAAAAAAGGAAAAAAAGGACAAATAAAAGTTTTTCCGCTTAACACGAATTTTCGTTGTTTGTTTGTTGTTTTGTTTGTCTGTTGTTTTTGTATGCTGTGCGGAGTTTCGTTTCTGCTGAGTTCTCTGTTGATTTTTGTGGTTTACACTCTTTTTTGTCATTCCTTTCCTTTTTTGCCATTTCCATTTTTATTTATATCCTTTTTTATGCAGCATGAGTTTTTAACAAAAGTTTTTTTTTGAAGGAAAACCCAATTCACTTAAAATACTTGAAATTACTTTTCGTTTTTTTTTTTTGAAATACAATTTCATGTAATTTAGTATTTAATTTTAAAGTTTAGCAGAGTTTCCAAGTTTATAAAACAGGGTCTACAAATGAAATATTTCTACAACAAAATTAAAAAATTCTAACCTACTACTCTTCCAATTTTCCCTTTTATGTTAAGGTCACATTTGGTCATATCCTTTAAATTGTCCTTTAAACATTCGCTCGCACACTTTAGCGCCAATGTGCAGCGTTCGAGTAGTTAATGCATATTAAATTATAATCTCGTGTATATCACGTGTACACGAGCGTGCATCAGTATCGGAGCACCGAAGTTTCCATCACTCTCGGCGCTCCGGTAAGACCACAATTAAGTTTGCAATTTTATTGCCGAATCAAAATCAGACGCTGCAATTGCCTCTGCACCTAACTGAGGCGGAGCAGCAGCACCGGTGGTAGGCCGGCAGGCAGACAGACAGTTGCATTTAGCCTACGTTTGTCTATACGCTCGCATATGTCTGCACACACACACACACACACAACACAAGTGCACAATATTGCATATCAAGCTATTGTCCTAAATCACAAAAACAAAACGAACTGAACGAACCGAACCGATCCGATCCGAACCGAACCAAACGCGCTGCTGACACGTACGACATCAAATGCGTAATGTAATTATGTCAGATTGTCCGTGTTGCTGTTGCGGTATATGTGTAATTGCGTTGGTGTTTGTGTGTGTGTGTGCGCGGTGCTGGTGGTGGTAGCTGTATAAGGATAAAATACAAAAGCACTGCGCTACTCTCGAGGCATAAATCCACACTCTGCACATGTGAACTCTTCCGCTCCGTTCCGCGCGCGTGAATGAATTATTGCCTTTGTGTTATTTATGACATTTCTAGAACCTTGTGCGCCTCCTGTCTTTCTGTCTGTCTGTCAGTCTGTGACTGTGTCTGATTTTATTTTTGTTTATTTATGTCCATATGTTTGTTTGTATACAAACATGATCGACATTTGGTTAAAACAATTTTACTTCCTCGTTTAAGATTTAAAGAGAATTCAATAACGCTTATCTGACACGAAATTCTTATATAAACGCTTGATAGAAAAAACGACTACCATAAATTTAATGTAGAATTTTTTTGCAATCGAATAACTTGAACTGAAGATAAATTACTTAGTTCAAGAAAAATATTAAAGCTGAAGCATAAAAGCTTGGAAAAAATGTTTACTTAAAATTTTTTTAAGTATAAATTTTATATTTTTGTTTAAGCAGCGTTCAAATTTAAAGTCATTTTTAAAGGGGCATTAAATTTGTTGTTATTTTAACCTATTCGTAACTTCATAAAGCTGACATATCGCCTGACAGTGCCAATGAACTTTTGATTGCCGTAGCCCACCGAATTTACATTTTCGGTTTACGTGATCCGACGAAAACAAAAAAAAAAAAAAAACCAACAACAACCAAATGAAAAAAATAACCTGCAGTGTCAGTCACATGTAAGTGGCAAGTGTTGCACGTTAAAGTGTCAAATTATATTTGACAAATAAACAAGCAAACAAAACAATACAAAACAAACCAACAAACAAAGCGACGTCAGTAGCAACACTTTTTTTGTTTTTGTTTATGTATTTGTAGAAATAGCACAAGTGTCTAGTGTTTTAAATGAAACACGTTCGTCTGTCTGTCCGTCCGTCCAGTGTACACATTTGTATATATGTGCATATATACATACACCGGTGCAGGTGTGATAACTTTTGCCGTGTACTTGTATGTATGTGTTTCGAGTACCAATGTTGCAATTTACATGCAATTATTTTTATTTGATGTTGTCGTCATAAAATGGCAACACAAGGTGTTTGTGTTTGTGCAAAAACAACTCAAAAGTGTACTTTATATGGCAGTAATCGTATTTTCTTGGACGCCAGTGATTAAGAGCATAAATTCGCATTATTCGTTTGAGAAAATCTTAAATAAAGTTTTCAAATAATTGCACTAGAATACAAAATTGTATTTTTAAAATACACATTCTTTTAGAATTTTAATACAGTAATTTATTTTTAAACAAAAGTCTCGATTCGAAATTGTTAAAGTGACATTTACAATGAACGCTCATATTCGTTTTGATAAGTCCATGCTATACTTCGAAATAAACGACTGAAACTTGTTACAAAAGAATAGAAAAGAAAAGCTTTTCCATTTTAAATTTGGCATTGCCAAACTCGGATTTTTATAATATAATGTAAACGGAAGTCCTTAGCCTCGTAAAGCGCACACTTGCACGCACACATACACATCCACACACACACACACACACGAAAACAAACATGACTGTGTAATATATTCTGCTCGCCTCTAATAACACGAGTAACAACTGTGGCAATAACAGCAAAAACAACAACAACAAGTACAACTTGACAATTTTTATGAGAGTTGCTTCTCGACTTGTCACAATTGGTGCAATTCTCTTCTGTTCTTTGTTGTTGTAAATTGTTGAAGTTATATGACAGTTATGGCTGTTGTTGTTGCAATTGTAAAGTTGACATATTTTGACATTAAGCAGCACACACTAGACTTCTCGTTATATATTTCTTTTATATTGTGTGTGTGTGTTCGCTTTAAATAGGAAAATCTCTGCATTATATTTAGTTGTTGTTATTATTGTTGTTGCAGCTGTCATTGGTTGCCATTTCGAAGGCAATTAAATTGGAATATATTTTGTTGTTGTTAACTGCATTTGCTGTTGACTTTCGCATAAGTGCTCCATGCTCCACGGTTGCCGGTCCAAATGTTTCACATGATTCACACTTGACACATTCGTTGCATCCATTTTTGCTATTTTGAAAGGTGATAATGTTAAGTCAATTATTTTTAAAAGTTGTTTTTTATATTTTCAACATTAAAGAAATTTATTTTTTTAATTTAAAATATTTCTTTAAATTTAAATTTTTAGTTGAGAATTTTTCAATTTTAAAACAAAATTCATTGTTCGAAAGCTGAAAGTAAAAATTTATAATTAAATATACAATATTATGATAAGCAATTATAAACTTTCATGTCAAAAATAAAAAACACGATTTGTCTCTGCCTTATCCTTGACTTCCTGATGCACTCTGGTGTTGTGTCGCCTTGTCGTTTGCTGTCAAAAGTTACACTCCAAGTGTAGCCACTGACCTAGAATTGCAGCTTTTATAGCGTTTGAACTGTAAACTTTATTAAAAGCTTTTCCCCAACATGCTCAAGTTTGCTGTTAGCATGCTTAAGAAACTTTCTGTTATGGGAGTTGTTAACGGCGTTTGTAGTAAAAGCTGTCATCTACATGTGCCTGAAGCAGCTTTTACAAGATACAAAACTTGCAGTACAAGCTTACATAGATTACACAAAATTGTAAAGAAAATCAACTTTTGTTAGTGCCTCAAGCTTTTCGGTTCATGTCCGCACTAGAAAGGTGGTTCTAAAAGTTTTGCAGTTAAAGAGTTTTAAAAGTTGTTCATTTGCAAGAAATTGAATCTCAATGTCTGGCAACAAGAAAAAAACAACTTCAGTTAGAAAGTTGTTTCTAAAAGATGAATTAGATATTTGGTTGTTCTGTAATTGGAGCTATGACGTTTATCTCTATTGCTATAGAAATATAAACAACTACAAGAAAAAATAATTTACATTACTTTTTGGAATTAAAATGTAACTTAAGCCGAAACTTATTTTGAAACATGGATCTTACATGTCCAACTACAACTACAACATAAGTTCTTACAGATGTGAACAAAAAAACCGTTTGCATTTGAATGGCGCTTAAAAATAAGAATGAAAACTTCAGCAATGAATAATTTTCAGCAGTTTTCATAATTTCGAAATGTAAACAACAACAAAAATCGTGGCAAGTTTGCTTCTGCTGCTGCTTTCTGCAAGAACCTTGTAAAAGAACTAAGAAAATTAAAAATAAGAGGAAGAAGAAAAGAGAAAATAAGTGAAAAGCAGAGAGCAACAGCGTCGAGACAACAACAAAACAGCTTCAAACTAATAGTGAGCAACATTGTCGACAAAGATGACGACGATGACATGCCAACAACAACATTCGCAAAGATTCAAGGCGACGAAAATTGTACCTTCAATTCACACATTCATACACATACACATACATAGGCAGATGTATTTTGTGTATAATGAAAGTAATTTGATTGCATTTTAGCTGGAGCAGAATTATCAAATTTCTGCTGAACTAGAAGCTTGCTGCTTGCCGCTTTCCGCTTACCAACTGAAATATTACCCAAAACACAAAACGCAAACCGCAAATCCCTCAATGCATACAACTGCGTGCAACCGTAATTATCAATCAAAGTGATTAATTATAGCCAAAATGCACACTCACATATATACATAGACACACACACACACATACACTTAGCGCAAACATGGTGGCGCACTGCAAATGTGCAGATAAAGCAAATTGTAACTGTGATTTCGGTTTGGCGGTAAATTACTTGAGATGTTGCAACTTCAAAAAAAAAATTAAAAATTATGTCCTTACAAATTTTTAAAAATTTTAATTTTTTAATGACAACAAGAAAAGTTGTATCAAAAAAGACAGACAAAAGTTTGCATCGTTTAGTATCGCTTACAATTTGTACTTACTAATTCATTTAATTGATTCTACATAAAAAATCAATTTTGTTAAAAAAAACTTAATTAGCTACAACAGGATATGAAAACCAAACCAATAGAAAAAAAAACCAATAACAAAGTACACACAAAATCCGCTTGTAAATTACATGCGCAATTGAGTTCGACAAAGTAAACACAACGTAGACAAAAAGAAAAAATCAGGAAGAAAAAAGAAGAAAAAAAAACCAGATCAGATCAACTTCCGACATGCTGCGACAAAATTCCGGGGCATAAATCAGGCAACAATCGAATCGCCTGCCGCCTCCCAAAGTGCGGCGGCACAAACAGCTGTCACCGACACGCACTAACTAATTTCCAAGTAAACAAACGAGGAAGGCAAAAAAAAAACAGAAGAAAAAGGAAAACTCAAGTTTTCAAATTAACGGAAAAGGGGGCGCGCCTCAAAGTATGCTGTGCTAAATGAAAATTCAATTAACATAAGAATGGAAAAATGACAATAGAGAAAATAAAATAAAATAAAAAAATATAAAACGCCAAAGAAGCAAAGTAGAAGCAGTAGAAAAAAACCAAAAAGGATTTTTGTTCCTTTTTTTCTTTTTGCATTTGTATTTACTTTTGGCCCTGAGGCTCAAGCCAAAAGGTTAAGAAGTCATATTTAAGACATTTTCTAAATATACGAAATGAAGAGAAAAAAAATATATCAAGGCAGCACAAGAGCTGCCTGTAAGAAGGATCCTTTTTTCTGCTGAAGGAGCAGCATCTTGATAACAACAACAATAACACACAATATACCAACAACAACGAAAAATAAAAATAAAAAAAAGAATTGGTGAGCACAACTTATTGAAATTTGCTTCGTTTTTTATTTTTGGTTGAGAATTTTTCATTTTATTTCGACGCTCTTGTTGTTGTTGTTGCACTTTTTCATTTACAATTTGGCCTGCGCTGCTGCCTTGTGACACCAAAGCGGCCGCTACTGATGCTGCCGCTGCTGTTGCTACTTTTCGGGCGCTTATCCTTCGCATCCTTTTTGTGCGCTTCTCGTTCTCGTTGCGTCCCCGACGCGCTGCTTATAAGCCACTTAAATATATGTTGGTGTCTGTGTGTGTGTGTGTGTGTCTGTGTGTGTGTTGGAAAGGCAATAACAATGCTGCTGCTGCTTCTGCCGCTTCAAAGAAAAGCGCCATCAAGTGCTGCTTGTACAACAAGCAGCTCAAAATGTTGTTGTGCCAAAGGACAAACCTATTTGGTCGAGTGTTGGCGCTACGGCTATAAATAGCAAAATATGAATTTTATAAAAATAATAAACTTAACAAAACGAAACTACAATAATAAAAAAAAACAAGAACTTTTGAGCATAAGAAGAAAGACAGCAGCAGGCAAAGTCAAAGTGTGCTTGGCGACACTTAAAATAATTTAAGCCATTATGCGGCCAGTTCAACGACAACTATATTTGTTGCTTTATGTTACTATACATCAATGTCATAGCTCAGAAATTGTATACAAAATATTTGTCCTTAAGAAATCCCATAAGAACCAAAAATGTTCAATATTTAAAAATGCTTGATCTCAAGCGTTCAGCTTAAATTTATTTTAACTCTATCCGAAATTAATTTTTGTCTTACCGAATAGCCAAAAATTGCCAATATGAATTCCTTAAACTCTTTAGCGGAATTAAAACATTTTGAAGCGGTCACGTTTTGTTGGAATTACATGATTTTGCGATATTCTAAAGAACATTTTACAAAGTAGGTTACACGCTTTGCTGCGTCTGCCGATGGAATGGTTTGTCTGCGCAGCCTATTTAAATATTCTTAAAGGGTAACACCGTCGATAGCCAAACACCAACACTAACACTAACACCACCAACAGCGCACACATACACATACACTCTCGTCGTTTCAATGGTAATTTAAATTTCATGCCACAACATTTCGCAAAAAAAAACTTTTCTGTGCCACACAAATATTTGTTGTCTCTTTTTATGCTTAAATAGCAAAACGCTTTATGAATTTTTAATTTACTAACTTTAAAGCAGTAAGTGGAGCAGTTAAGACACACACACACACATGCACACAATAATTGAGAAAATTTAATTTAAAGTTTGTGCAAGATTAAACTATTTATCTACTTTAAAACATTTTATATATATGTATATATACTCGTATATAAATAATATCACTCATACGACACGCTGTACAAGAACATTGTTTGCTATATGTATGTATATTGTATAAATGTACACTTGCATATTTACATTATCTACAATATTTACACCATTAACATACATCTGCGGTAACTACGGTCACAAGTACAGCAACAACAGCAGCAACAACATCGACAACAAGGCAACTGCAGTAGCAGCAACAACGATATATAACATCAGCTTATTGCAGCCAGCTTAACATCAAGTTTGCTCCCTGCTGCTGCTGCTGACCAACCGAACGAGCCGATCCGATCCGATCCGAGTCGACACATATCGTGCATATCAATGTTCCTCTGCTGCTGCTGCTGGTTGCTGTTGCTGGTGATTTGGTTCAGAGTTAAGTTTCTGCATTGATGCATTAGAAAATGCATAATGCACAACTCACGCAGCCGGCTTGGTCAAGCATTTCAAGTGGCAGCAGAGCAGTGGCACTTATACCAGATATGAGATGTACTTTAATTTCGAGTGCATGTAACAAGAGTCGTCCGTCGTCGTCGTCGCTTGTTGTGGTGACCAGTGGTCAACCAATTGATATGATATGTACTATAAAAAATAGAATATATTCCATACTACCGCACGTATGAGTGATTTTATTTAAAATACACATTTACATATATTACAAGTGAAAAAGAAAAAAAAATGCAAAGTTAGGCGTACTTTAAAACTACAATTTCAAAAACAACAACTCTGAATAGCTTCTTCATACTCAAATAGTATTAGGAAATTAGGCAGGCAGGTATGCTACGAAGGTAGAACTAAATTTACAATGGGATATTCAAATACAATTTGCGATACAATTTGTATAAACTAAGATTTCAACGTAAACTTGAATATTTCACGTAGATTTTAAATGGAAGGAAAATTTGTTAAAAATTAGTTAATTGCATAATTGGATTTTTTTAAAAGAGTATAAATTAAAAATTTTAATTTTTAAAACAAAGCCCTGAAAATAGTTAAAGTCCTTAATCAACGACTTAACCATAGCATTATAAAATATTTAAAGTATATATTAAATAGTTCTGAAATTAAAGTTAAATTAGAAAAAACACGATGTGAGTAATCTGAAAATCTTTGGCTTTGGTTGACGTTTTGCCCATTGTGCAATTACATCTATTCGAGCGTTGTTAAACAAGTTTGGAGCTTTTCTATGGCGGCATTTGATTTCTGATTGAAAATTGGCTTTAACAGAAGCAGGCAATAACTGATTTCCACTCTATGTGAGAAGACTGTGTCTTTGCCGTAGCCACACTCATACTCACACAGGAAGACACACACATAAACACACCTGACCAAAATGCGTTTTTCGCCAATGGAATATGCTTGTGTGCACAGCAGCAGCATATGAGCGTAGATAAAAAAGTAAATGTTTTGGTAGTAAACACACACATACACGCACAGACAAACACACAAAGTAGAACACATACAAATGCAATTAACAAGGAGCGCAGGAGCAGCAGCAATTTTAGCAAAAATGGCAGCAATTACCACACGCATGAGTGCGGAACCAAATTTCGAAGTTTAGAGCATTTCAAGTTGTACTATTTAGCAAGAGGCAAGCCACGCATACAGGCAGACAGATAGACAGAAAGACAGACGGACAGGGCAAATCGACATGCGATTGCATGCTTATGAAATGCATTTATGGTGTTGCGGCGTTGTTTGCTCATTCAGATGATTTGCGTAGCATTTTCCGTTCGGCTTTACAACTTTTAACTATTTCAGGTTGCATCTCAAATTGAGTTTTTGCTTCCGAAATTTTCTTTGAAAATAAACTTATTTTTCAAAAGAGCAAATCGAACTGGAGCGATTTATATTTTAAACTCAAAATTTCTAATGATATTTAAAATTCATCGGAAAATAATATACAAACGAGTGTACATATTCCGATGATAATCTAAACATCATTTTAAAGAAAATTTGCATAAAATTAATTCTAAGCAATCGCTAATAAATTGAACCACTGTGTAGCGTTCAAAATTTTAAACCGTTTTTGATGTGGTGAAACTGTAATTGAAAAAAAAAAAATTAAATAGAATGCACGAAAAAAACCAACATTAAAATTTCGCATAACTTGTATTAACAAACCACAGCAGCAGAGCGGAGCAAAGTAAAGCAAAGCGGCAACGCCGAAAAAAAATATTTTTTTTGGAAATATTACAAAATTTATCTGCAACGCACAGACACACAAAAACCGACAGACAGACAAACAAGCGTATATAGTACTTATACATGTACGCAGATAGACAGACAAGCAGACAGACAGAGACCGACAGGCAATTGTTGCAAAGGTGTGCAAAAAAGGATAACGCAGATTTTGACTCAGCTGCCAATTGAGGTGCAAATGTTGTATTCATACACTGCGAAAGAAATTTGGCTAAGTTAAAAACCATTCAATAAATTTTATTATTAAGGATCAACTATGATATAAACCTTTTAGTTTAGTGATTTCGATTTTGATGTAAAGCTTTATTCTATTATAAACTTTTTACAACACAAAAGTTTTGCTATAAAGACTTAAGTCATTTGTAATGGATCAAAATCACGAATCGACTTCAAAACTCTTTTCAAAGTAATGATAGACTTTGCTATCGCTAAGGACCTAGATTAGCCCATGCTGCCACACTAACCTAACCTAAAGAGAAAAATCCAAATTAATTAGAGCAAAAGTCGGTTTGAATTAATAACGAAAAAAGCAATTAATTTTATAAAAGAATCCATTTTTGTTTTATTTTTAAATAAGTTTGAAATGATTGCCTTTGCGGTTTTTCTCCGTGTCTGTTGTATAGATTTGCTATAACATTCATTTTAGCGAATTGAAATGAAATGTGGCAAATGTGGAATGTGGCACATACATTTTTGGCGCAAAAGTAATGCGCCTCCCCGTCCCACTTCTCCGACCGCTCCCACTTCGACCGTGCCGACCCAGCCAAGCGTGGGGCTAAGTTCGCTTTTATCCTTTTTGTGGGTGTGTGTGTGTGTGTTGACTGCTATTGTTGTAAATGGGGTCGGCAGGGGCAGATGTAAGTTGAAAAATATAAACATCCATAAAAAAAAAATAATACAAACGATATGTTTATAAATTTTGTATTAAAATTTTGTTCGTTTTTTTTTTTTTTTGGTTTTGTATCACTTTTTTCATACTTTCGTAACAGTTATTTGTCGATAATGGCTGTGTGCAGAGTGCTGCCGAAGTGGTGGGAGGAAGGGGCGTGGGGTATGGATTCGTAGCACGCTACTGAAATTGTCTGCTGTACGAATTAAGTGCGACGCAAGGATATAATCCTGCCTTGCCGCAAGGTGCAAATATTACAAATGATTTTCGTGTTTTGTGGCATGCGGGGCATTCGCTTCCTTGTTCGCTCACTCGCTCGTTCACTCGCTCGTTCGCCTGCTCGCTGAGCTGCTGATACTTACCCTGTAGCTGTGATATTTATTTTATGTGGCTGGCATACAACTTCCGCTCAATCAAAGCCGCCGCCGGATGCTGAATATATTTTTTTGTTTCCATTTATTTTCGTTTTCTTTTTCTGTATGTTTTTGTTTGTTTGTTTTTGCTTTTTTTTCATGGTGTTTATTGTTGTTGTATTTTTGGTGTTGGCAAAATTGTTTCCTACTTTGCATACAAACTGTTTAAATATTTCTGTGTGTTTGTGTTTGTGTGCGTATGTATGCGTTTGTATCCGTGTGTGTGTGTATGTGTGTGAGTGTGTTTTTATTGTTTGCCAATCGACAAGTTAAAATCTACAAATCCTTTGAAATTATTTTAGAACGCCTGTTTTTTGGAGGCGGGAACTTGAAGGCGGAATTATGGGGTTTGTTAAAATCGATGGGCGGCACAGTTGGAAATTGTTTAAGTGAGTGTGGGAGAGATCATTATTGTTCTTCTGTGACTGTCCCAATTTTTAGATATATTTTTAATGTTGAACGGAAAAAGTTCAAAATCACAACAAAAAAGAAGGCTGATTAAAAAATAAAACTTCAATATATTTATTTAAAAATTAAGAAACTATCTTTAAGAATTAACAACAAGAGTCCAAAAATTATTTAATTTCTTCTTTTTTTTTTTAAATGGATTGTATTTAAAAGTCCACATTTGATTCACAATACACAGTTTGAATATTGTATTTCAATCCAAAAAGTTTCAAAACTTCAAGTCAGCAGGAACTTCAAAAATTTTTCTTTTGCATGGCTCAAAAATATCCCGTTACTTTTGGTCACTATATTTTAGGTTAACTTTTTGATTTGTTGGGTATACGTAAGTTGTATGTAGATGTGTGTATATATGTATGTTTGTTGGTATTTATGTATGTATGTGTTCTCCATTTACTGTTAAATTGTATAAACATTGAAACTGTTATTCAAATTTACACTTCTTCCGTTTCGTTCTCCTTGTCAGTTCCGTTCTGCAGCGTTTCGTTATGTATTTGGCCAAATACCAAAATCCTTTTACAGGAATTGATGTGCGTTTGTTTTGCACTTTCGTTTCTTTAGCGCTTTTGTTAGCTTTTTTTGTTTTTGTTTTTTTAGTATTTTAGTAATACTTGTTTACATGAATGCACTAACACATACAAACGCTTAGCAATAAAATGCAAATAGTTAAAGCGTGTTTCCTTTTGACTTTGAAGGTGTTATTTTAGGGTCAAGCATTCACAGAAACTTTAAGCAAAAAAAAATGTGTTCTTTGCTTGTATACAATCTCTGTCCTCTTGGCCAATTTTGCATTTGTATGTGAGCGAATAAATAAAATTAAATTCGAGATGATCAATGAATTTATGGCTTAAATATTTAAATACCATTTTAGGTTCTTTAACTGTTTTTTCTTGTCAATTGACTTTAAATAAGCTTAAATCATTGACAAGTGTTTTGTTCAATTTGAAACTTCTAAATTTACTGGTTAAATCTGTCCAACAACAAGTAATATTCAATTTAAATAATAGTTTGGTAGTGCTACAGGTTAAATTACTTTTATTAGATCTGGTACATTTCTCACAAGTATTTTTTAATAATTATCCAATAAATCGAAAATTTGTTTATATGACATTTTAATTAACGAAAAGTGTCACTCACATGGCACATCAGTAGTAATTCGTTCGACATGTCGTATGAGTGATTTTACTTTGTTGCGCATGACGCGATTGTGCCAATTTCTAAGCATTTGCCAAAGAGCGCTTTTTTTTGGATCTTAATTTTTTATGAAAATTGCTGTCATCACAAGTAAATAACAGAGGTCGCTACCAGCGGATTTTGTTTAATAGAGCAAAGTAGGCCTGCCAAGTGAATGGATAGAAAAACCGACAGACAAGACGGATTGACTGGCTGACAGCACATTTGACATTTGACATAAGCGCTGAAACTAATTTCTGTATTAGCATGAAGTACAACAACAACAACAACAAGACAACAGCAACAACAACAACAACAAGTTAACTTTTCAACATGATTGAACAAGAAAACTTTGAAATGCTAATTTCCCCAGAGTGCATCAAGGGAAGAGAGGCCAAGCTAAAGCTAAAGTATAGAAGAAGAATAAGAAACAGCAAAACAACACAAGAAGATGATGAACGAAACTATTGGCAAAAGTTGTTCCAACTATTTCCTTAGTGCTGGCAATTTGTTTTTTTTTAAATAAAAATGAAAAAAAAAAACTTTTTCCAAAGCTAAAAAATTTAAAGAAAAAATTCCAAAATAAAAAAAAAGAATATGAATAATGCCAGGACAGCAAAATAATGCAGTAGCGCGCAGAATTATGCGGTGGCCATGGAGCAGAGGGCGATAGAAGTGACAGAATTATGTCGCTGTTCGAGGAGGGTGGAGGGGGGTTGGAGGGGGAATACTTTAAAACTATTTGTTGCTAATTAAAATGTGGAGGAGGAAATTTAAAGCTGCTGCAATTTGCGCAATTTGAATTTTAAGTTATGCCATAAATTTGAATGTATAAACACACGGGAACGTGTACATTTGCATGTATTTGTACATGTGTGTATGTATGCATAGGTAATTGTAATTGTATTTGTTTATGTGTGTTTATGTACTACGCTTAACATTGTACAAAATACAACAAAAAAAAAAAACGAAATGAAATGCTACTTGCATTTTCTAATAGTTTTTAAATTTTCGTAAATTACAAAATTTTTTGAATTTTTGTACAACAACAACAACTACGGTGTAGCTGTGAAGCAGCAACAACAAAATAAGCAAAACGTTTGATTGGAATTTGTGCTTTAATTTATTAGGCCTTAAATTTCACACCAAAATCGTTCGAGCTCAACTGACAGTTTTGGCCAAATTAACATTAATGGCTGAAATCTTGATTTTGCATCTGATCGAAATGAATTGAAATGAAATGAAATGAAATGAATTGGCGTGAATTGATTGCATTTGCGCCTCGTGCAGAATGCAGCACACACACATACACACATATACACACAAACACACATGCATACAAAACGATTAAATTGCCTTCAATTTGTCAAATACAGTTGCATTTGCAATGTTGCCGAACAGCACAGCAAGAAGAAGAATAAGAAGAAGAGAAGATGAAGAAGAAGAAGAAGCGTAAGTAGCGGAAGAAGAAGAAGAGCAGGTGTTAAATGTTACGCAATTAATTTGTAATTACAAATTGTGACATCAATTCACTTTAACGCAAAGCAATGAATATCGAAAAGAGAAGGGTCATTGTGATTTGCTCAATTACCATACCAATCCTTTGTCCAATCGATCTCAATTGAATTTCCTAAAGCCCGAAACTTTCAGATGCGTTTTCGCTCAAACGAATTTTGCAACAAGAATTCTTAAAAAGAGATTTATGAAATTTTTTCAGGACCTTTTTTTGTATCTCTTGTTATTACATTCTAAATGCTAATATTGAATTTTTCTCTTTTCTTCCAGGTAAGTGTTTTCATTCGTTTTGGTATTACGAAACTTTTTTCATTTCAGAGGTAAGTATTCAAGCGTTAAATAATTATAAACTAATATTTAAGTTTATTTAAATTTAAACAGTGCAATTATGAAAGTTTTTTAACTGAAATTCTATTATTAATAGATAGATACGAATAAGAAATTCACATTTAAAAGAAAATTTACTTGCAAGTTAGTCTATTTGTAGGTTAAGTGGTGTAAATCGCATTTTTTTACTGTTGGCTTATCGCACCATATAAAAATCAAGTCAACGTTTTTATAGTTAGACATTAGTAACTGCAAGATTCAACAACTGATTTCCAAAAATTGTTAAACCAATTTTTATAATATAAATTTTTGAATTTAAAATTTAGTTAAATGAAATTCGATTAATTACGAGCGTAAACGTTCGATGTTGCGTTTTAATAAACAATTGTTAAACTTATTTATTCAACGTTTTACTAAAGTGTTGCAAAAGGATATGAGAAGCACAAACATCGAAACACAAAACAAATAATAAACACACACACACAGGCGAAACTTCTGTATTGACCAGAGCGGATATCCTTTGGCAAGCGCACCAAGAAAGATAACTCAATGCAAGCGTAATATTTAGGTGTGGCAAGCGATTGCAGGGGCATACGCAGTAACAGAAAGAACTGCACAACAAAGTGGGTCAGAAATGCACCAACTGCAAGTAAACAAAAACTACAGTAACAGCAACAACAACAACAATAAAATTAAAACAAACAAACAATAACTTACAATTGCATTGTTTGAACTTTTCGCCAAAGCGTGGCGTACTAAAAAATAAAACAAACACACACACACACGCACACACACATAAATATAGAGTAAAAAGTAGAAGGACATCGAAGGACAATGGTGCAAAAACAATGGCAAGAAGAGAGGGAAATAGATACAGCGACATAGGAGGTAGGGGAGAAAACAACTGTGTGTGTGTGTGAGTTTGTTTTTGTTACCTGCGTTGCGTAGAAGACAATGCAATGCGGTAGCAACAACAACAGCAGCAGCAGTTTAGAATATATTTTAACACGTGCGCTGCATGCGGAAATGCAACAAAATTGACAACGGACGCGTACAAGGACGACCACAAATGTCGAACGCAACAGCAAACACAGATAAAGACAACAACAAAAACAAAAATAAAAACAACAAAAATAACAATACCAAAAATAAAATAAAAATAACTAAAACAATGCCAAAAAATCTGCAACGTTTTACTTTGCTCAAAAATCATAAATTAAAAATTTTAAACACCAAACTCGTAATTCGAGTTGAGCGGCAAACGCGGTGCGGCGGGAAATGTGCGAGCAAACAAAAACAATGTTAAGAAATAAATTTAACATTTTCGTATCATAAAAAAAATTTAAGTTTTTCTAACGTTTTGATTATAATTTTTTTCTGCAACTGCAACTCTTAACTGACTGTCAGTCAGTTAGTCGGGCAGGCAGGCAGGCAAATTTGTGCGAAATCATATTTTCGCAAAAAATAACTTAAATAACAGTAAAGGCATATTGTCGTCACTGTCCTCGTTATCCGGACTGTCAATAACGCTGCCGACATTCATCGGCTTTGACTTCGCTCTCACTCAGCTCGCCTGTCAATGCAAGAAATGTCTCTCCATTCGCTTTACGCAAATAGGGCAGGCGGCAACTTTAATTAGTTTGCATATCACAATCAAATTCTGTCCGTCCGTACGTCCGCCTTTGCTTGCCTCTTGCAAGGATTAAAATCGTACAAAATCGCATAAGAGAAGAAATGCAAAAAAAAATTCAATGGGAAAATAATATTCGATGCGCTGTGGGACAAATGAAATGATGACATTTCGCAAATTGCGCTAGTTTCCGCTTTTAATAAGACGTCAACGGCGACGCCGCCGCTCGCTGCAACGCAATCACAAAAATCTGGAATTTCTTCTTTTTTTTCTTTTTTTCCAAGAACCAATTATATTTTTGTTTTGTGTGTAACTGAAAGTAAAAGTGGAGCGGCCTCGCTGCACAAGTCCACAACGTTCAGTTGGCATTCAATTTTCTCTTGATGGGAAAACAGAATTCCAAAAGAAAGTTTAAACATTTGATTGATTCGTATTGAAGAAAATTTATTTGTGCCAAAAAATTTAAAACTGAGCATACAAAAAAAAAATCGCTTTTATTAAAAAAGTTAAGCTTAAAACTCGATGAAAGGTTTAAAAAACTTTAAGCTCGAAATTTGGGATTTATGGATATTCTTAAATATTTTTAGTGTAAAGCATTTTTCACTGGATAAACGCAATTTCTACTGTGCGTGTGTTTGTGTATGTGCTCAGCGTCATCGTCTCAAATGACAAGCGCTTTCAGTTGGCGTGTGTCATCAAAGCAGCGGCGGCAAAAGTGCTTTCAAATAAAATTGAAAAAATTAAGATTAAGATTTATCAATTTCGTGAAATATATACTTTGACATTTTTATATGCAAATTCAAATCTCTCGCTCTTCACTGCCGGCCGGGCCACCCGACATTGGCACTCGAGTGCATCATCCATGCTACACTACGCCTTCACTTATTCCCTTGGAATAGCTTTGAAGAGTAGCGTTGCGAAGTTGCAAAGTTGCTGTACGCATTTTCTAGTCTAGACATTTTGCTGCGGCAGTTAAATTAAATTTGTCTGCTGCTGCTGCTGCTGCACTACGAAAAAATCATCTTTTACGTTTTGTGTGTTGGTGCAAAAACAAAAAACCGAAAAAAAAAATATTTTTCTGCTTGAAACTTTTTGCGTTTTGGTTTTTTCTTTCGCTGCTTGAAACTTTGCGAATTGCGCACGCGGTGGCGTATGAGCAATGGTAGAGGCCAGGTCGCACCGATACGCGCGCAGCGTTTGAGTGAAATTTTTTCACATACACTGCACAGTGGGGCACGTTTATGCGGCATTGTGCTGGGCAGAATTTTATTATATTTATTTGTTATTAAAACGTTTTATAAATTAACACGTCGTTTAGAATAAACGAAAGTTTGAAAGCGATAAAAAGCTGTCGTCGCGAGATTCCCGATTTTTTTTAAGTTTATTTTGTTGTTGTTTATTTTTTTATATTTTGTGTGCCACTGTACGCCTGCAAAAGTGTACAGTGGAAGAAAAAAGTAAACGAAAAAACTAAAGTGAAAACTTTTCTAATGCCTTCGATTAAGCTGGCGCTTGCCTCGTCTCGCCTCTCTTGGCACGCCCCTTGTTCGCGTTGTTTTGATTGTAATTTAAGTTTTGCACACTTGAAAAAGTTTCGTTTTTCTGTTAGCATGTTCTTCTTCTTTTTGCTGTTGCTGTTGTTGTTGCTGGTGTTGGGTTTTGTCGAAAACAAAACGAAGCGCGCACCCACAAACACTTTTAAATGTTGTTGCTTGCTTTCTTTCTTTCTTTTGTGCTGCAACAACAACAACAAAAACAATAACAAACAAACTCCATTTAGCAATTGGGCGTTTTGAGTTTTTTACGACGCTGCCAAATCTGTTTTTCCACATTTTCCCAAATTTTCCAAATTGCACAATTGCTTTAAAAAAAAACCAAAAACAAAAACAAATAACAAATAAAAAAAAATTATATGAAAGTAGAGCGCAGGAGATGAGCCAAGAGAACGAACGCATATTTAAAGTGCGAAGCGAACTTTTGCCTACTCAGTCAAGTGATTTTCGTTTAAACGTTTTCGCTTTAGTCATTTGTGTGTGAGTGTGTGTGTGTGCATCTGTTTATGTGTGTGAGTGTATTTGCGAAAGTGTCAGACTTTTTTTTACTACAGCGCGATTTTGTTGTTGTTATTTTTTGTTGGTGTTTTTTGTTCTCATTTGTTTTGGCCAAATGACTTGTTAAGTGATTTAGCAAGTTTTTCTCGTGCACCTCCCCCGACAGCAGCGCATCTCGTGAGCGTCGCTGCTACTGGCTGCCTTCGCAGTCGGTCGTTTGTCGCCGTTTAAATGAAATGTTTTCGATAAAGAACCAATTTACTTAACTTAGTTTTAAGCGTCTTTTGTTACTTGGCTTTCATGCCACATTGGCAAATATTTCCGCAAATTGAGGTGTCGATGGGAAAAGCTTTCCATTGTGTTTTAAAATTGCATTTGAAGTTATTAAGCATTTTAAAAACAATTCAAAAAGAAACTTTTATTTATGAGATTTATTTGAAAATAAATTAACCGTCGCGCTCGCTCAGTTTGATGGGTGAATTATGTCAAATGTTACTCTTTCGTGGGACAAAAGACTTCCCAACTAAAAATTTCTAATTATGCAGAGGGGAAATTTGAAAAGGAAAATTTCTATAAATTTCTATCAAAATTCTTAAAATGAATGTTAATCAAAAGGCAAGAAAAACGCCAACAAGTGAAAAAAACAACAATTTAAATATGGCTTAGACAAAATAAATTATAGAAAAAAATTATAATATTTTAATAGGACATTTTTGATCTCATTTTTTATATTCTTATTCTTAAGAAAAAGGTACTTTTTTTAACTGAATGCTCATATCGGTCCTTTACTCTCAATTTTTATATTTCTAAAGATTGCAAAAACAATTGTTCTTTCAACATGGCCGCACTTTGTGATCGTGAAAGAATTTTGTTTCTGCATTCAGTTTTCTACTATCAAAGAATATTCTCCTAAAAGCGCTGGTATGCGCTCTTACGCTTCAAAGCTTTCAAATGCATTAATAAAGAGTAGCTGCGTTTAACTGCAGCTGCTGAGAGCCAAGCGGACAGCATTCCTCTTTATTTCTCTGTACCATAGTCAAACTTCTGTTGCGCCTCCACAAAAAAAACCGCCGACACTGCAATTGAGTCGCACAAGTTTGCAGAGCGCTCAACTTAAACTCACCACAGACAGCAGAGCGAACGATGTAAAAAAAGAAAAGACGACTAAACGAGTGTATAACAGTTTCAAAGGTGATGCTGCAAAACGAGAGTAAAGGCGAAAGTGGACCAAGTTACTAACACACATTTACAGCAGCGACGAGTTGTGACAATGCCACCAAGCGAAGAGCACAAGCGACAGAGGCGAAGACGAGGACGAGGATAACAACGGCAGCAAGCAGCAGCGAGGATATGACCGAAAGGACACTTCAGTGTGTAACTAGGCAACGCGCCCAACAGTATACAACATTGCGGTAGGCAGCGGCAACGCTAAAGTCTGGCAGGAGGACAGACAGACGCCGATGGACACAATTGCAAAAACCCTCAAAATTCAAATCCGAATTTTATTTGATTGCTGAAAAAAATTTAGTTTTTAAAAATTAATATGAAAAAAAACAAAAATTAAATATTTTTTTTTATTTAAAATGTCAAAATAAATTTTCTTTTGCTGAGAACTCGTAAATTTGTTTTTCGTCAGGAGCAGTGAAAAATGGGCGCGTCATTGAAAAGCTTTCAATAACAACACAAATACAAACAACAGCAACAACAACAACAAACATAAGAACAAGAGTCGGAACACAAATTATTTTTGTTTGTTTTTTTTATTGTATTTCAAAAAATAAATTCAAAATCTTTGCGAAATTTTCCGCAGCATCTGTTCCAATAAACGCAAACGAAAGAAAAAATGAAAAAAGTGAAAACAAAGCGCAAAACTGTGGCAAGGATAACGCAATTATCCTGCTGACACACATATAGTATGTATGTTTGTGTGTATGCAGCTTGAATCTGCTGGCCGCAAAAACAATGAACAAAAAAAAAAACAAGCCCAAAAACAAAGAAGAAGCCCAAGCAGAAACAGAAGCAGCGTACTAAATTTTGGCGCTGCGCTGACCTTTTGCGACGCACAGCACCGCACAGTACTTGCGCGTTAGAAATTGTTTTTTAAATAATTATTATTTTAATTTTTTTTTTTAATTTAAAAAAGCAACAAATATATTTTCTTTCAAAATGAAGTAAAAAAAAATAAATAACTCCCATTCATTGCAATCAAACTCATCTCGTACAGATCTAATAACTTTTTATTATCCGTTTCAAACCAGAGATTAATTTTCTCTAAAATTAACCGTTTTTTCAATCTTTCTTTTTAGTCACTGTCATTTTTTGTTTGCCACTGAGAAAATCGAGTACTGTGCGCGCGTTTTGTCGTCATTGTTGCGCTGGCACATTTCGGCTGCTTGCAGAGCAGTTCATTTGTTGTTGTAATTGTTCTGTAATATTGTTTCTGCTGTTTGTTGTTGTTGTTATCTTACCACTGTCTGCTAAACGAAACAAAACAAAAGAAAAAAAAAGAGGTCCAAAACTTTCCATGGCAAAAAAGCTTAAAAATAGAGCAGCAGTTAAAATGATTGCTGCGGCTGCTGTTGCGCTCTCCACTCTTTGCTGCGATGCTTTTTATCACTCCCTTTGCAAACATGTGATAAACCAAAAAAAAAAAAAAAATGTATTCCATTTCTCTTGTTGTTGCTGTTGTTGTTGTTGATTGGAATTAGGGACATGACAAATTTAATTTACCAAAGTAATTTCATCACGAGGTGCTAAATAACTTAACTTGCGGCAAAGCAGCGTCGAGCGTACAGAAGCGACGCTACCGCCAGTCGAGCCAAAAGAGCGCCTGTGCTTGTGCCTGTGGCAAGAAGAAGCTTTTGTGAGCCAGCCGAGCAGTGCTGTGCCGCACAGTGCAGTTGACTTTTGAGTGTCATGTCAGACGCATGCTTTGCCTTTTATGGGTTTTTCTTGTTGTTGCTGAACGTTTTTCCCCTCTTCCTCCTCCTCCTTATCATATCATCCTCCTCTTGACTAGCCTAAATATGAAATATGGCTTTGTTGATTTATTCACCAAAGTGCAAGTCTTTGTTTTCTTATACATGTATGTATGTGTATGTGTGTGTGGCGTTTATTGCTAGCAGCTTTTTCGAATAGACGCGCGTTGAGTTTTGAGTGAAGGCAAAAAAGCTTTGACCTAGAAGATTTTTCCTCTTCAAGAAGAAAATAAATTACCCTTAAGCTTTCTTATGAAAGTTGTAGGCGCGTTACAAGTCCGTCTGAATAAGTTCGTCTTCTATTAGTAATTGAATAAATATAAAAAGTATCTTCAATAAATTAAATACTTTTTAAACTATTTGCAATAATTTTGCATAATTATTTGTTTTAAATTGCAAAATAATTAACAAAGTAATTTTATTTTTATTTGTAAAAATATGTTCTCCATCTCAACCCCGAAGCGTGTGCAAATTTCTTTTTTCCTAGCAATATTCTCAGCTCACCTTTCGCACTTTTCCGCAGTCGCCATTTTTATCGCTTTCCATTCAATTGCTGCTCATAATTTATCTCGCGGTAAATCTCTGCAGATTGTAATTTAATCAACATTTTTTCATGGCGTCGCTCCCGCGCTTCCACGCGCTCTGCTCTGCTCTGCCGCTCTTCGACTTTTCGCTCAGATTTAAGTGTCGATTTAGCTATTGAATTGTTGTTTTCGTTGATTGCGACTTGTTTTTTCTGTGTGTTTTTTTTGTTGTTGTAAAGGCATATTTTCGATTGTGCTCAAGAGAAGCAACTTTCGCTCTCACTCTCACCGCAAGCAAAGCAAAGCTTGAAGCTGCTGACGTCATGAGCGTGTGTGTGTGCGGCACTTTGTTCGTTATTGTATAAGTAGATGTTGGTATGCGTATATGTGTGTGTTTGTGAGTTTGCATACATATGCATAAATGCTAATTTCAATACAAATGAATGCAGAACATTTTTTGTTGTACAAAAGAACTTAATTATAATTAAAGTCAACTACATACGCCCCAGTAGGCAATTCTCAAGGCCTTCGCATTGTTAGAAGGTATTCATTGAACAGGTTCCAGGCAAGCGAGTAACTAGCAGAAATACTTTATATGACTTGGCACAGATTTTTTTTGATTGCTTTATTTGGTTAAAAGTCGAACAAAAACAAAATTAAATTTTTTCTAAAATTTATTTAAATGCTATAAATTATTTTTTTTTTCCTGACGCTCTTCTTCTTATGAAAGCACTTTGGTCATTGTTCGGTTGTGCTTTTCATTTCCTACTGGTACATACTCGTATTCATATACTGTGCGCTTGTAGTGGTGGTTGGTTATTTGTATGGATAGTGCTTGTGGTTGTTAGTGCTAGTGCGGCCTTGACCCGTTCTACGTAAGCAGTTATGTATGTGTGTGCGTGTGTGTTAATAGGCATTTTGTATCTGCGAAGTTTTTAATTCGAATCCGAAATTTCGTTTTTAATCAGATTAAATAAAAAAAAAATGGATTTATCCTTCGTCATAAATTTGATTGATTTTTTGAAACTTATTTCTTTGATTTCGAAATGCATTCGTTAGTTTAATAAGTATTTCTGATATACTTTTTGTAAATTTTATTTTACGACCAATTTATTTAAAATTTTAAATTTCCTAAACGTATTAAAATCAATTCATCTTAAGGATACAAAAATTTAAAATATTCGAAAAAATAACAAATTCATATTTTCTAAATGTATCGCAATTATATAAAAAGGAAATTATAATATATTATAATAATTAAAAATATCAAACCGAAATTTCATAATTTTGTGTTGGATCATATTGAAAATGATTTTTCGTTTTGGATTTCGTCTTTTGTAATTAAAAATTGCGTATGTGTTGGTTTCCATTCTGCCGCAATTTATATGCAAGCGAATTATTTCGTATAATTGAAAATGCGTTTAACTTTAAGCCGAAAAAACTGAATAAAATCCGTGTCACTCGGGTTAAGCAATACTTGAGCGCCTAAAAGTATGCGCAAATTATTTGCTTAATTGTCGGTTAGCACATCAAGTGCAAAAGCGCTGCAGTGGCGATGCGACGCGACGCAACGCGTACGCATACGTAAATGCGTAAATGGGAAAATGGCAGCAGCTGCAATTAAAAAACAATTTTGTGCGCCGCACATCAAACGCATACAAACGGCAATACATACACACACACACACACACATGTATACTAAACGTTCAAATGCAAACCGCATTCAAAAACAAAACACGCCCACGGCCACACACGCTCATCTACATAAATGCGTAATTAAACGTCAACGCCGCAGTAAACCTCGACAGCGCTCGCTAAGCTATGTACCTGCTTCTAGCTAAAAGCGGCTGCTGCAAAATGCATTTATGTGCTTGAGCGTATATGTGCGAATGAGTGTGTGTGTGAGTGTGTGTGTTTTTTTCTTCGTTGCACTCTAAACCAAAATTGTGCAGATTAACCGCAAACCCCACAATTTGGCGTGTTTAATTTGTTTTTGTTTTTTGTTGTTTTTTTGTTTGTTTTTGGGATTTTGGGAGTAGCAACTGCTGCTGCTGCTGCTGTTGCTAATGTTATTGCTGCTGTTGTCAGCGTCAGCTGAGCTTGTTGGTTAATAACGTTTTGTCGTAATTACAGATAAATCACATTCACACTCACTCACTCGCATACACACACACACACACAAATATTATCATGCACACACACGTACACACACAGACACTCCCTCCCGAATTGTGTTATTTTGAGGGCAGCAGCAAACAGAAATTTCGCAAAATTTTGCAAAACTTGTGCATTTCAGGCGCACAGTACTTTTCGACCCGTAAAATGATTACTAACATTTTTTTATATGTCAAGAAAATTGTTTAACTTGTCTTATAAAAAATATTTATAATTCTTGATGACAATTAAAAACTTTTGATTAAACCAAAAATGTAAAAATTATTTTTAAGATATACAAAATATTTACAAAAATATTTTTTTTAAATTTTCTAAATTTTTAAATAAAAAAAAATGTTTGTTTGTCGCTGCAAGAGTACTGTGCCGTGCCTAATGATGTTGTACTGCGGTTGATGTTTTTGTTGTTAGCTACTTCGCATTTCTGAAATTTTAGTTGAGTCGATAATGACGTCAGAGTTGTGGTTAGAATTTCAAATACGACGAAATAGCTTTTCAATTGGTTTTTAATAAACTATTTGGAAAGTACAAAAAAAAAATGAACTTAATTGATGTCGCTGATGCCCACAGCAGCGTAAAGTGTTAAACAATAAAAAAAATTTAATATAGTATATGCTCCTCGGGTCGTATGAGTGATAAAAATTTCTTTATTTTTATGATTGTACAATGAAGAGCAGCTATTTCGAAGCGTTTCGCTGGCGCTAATTAAAGTCAAATTTATCGTCTTCCGAATAATGTCTTTAAATGAAATTCATACAAAAGTTGTATGTGTGCGTGTGTTTATTTTGCGAAAAAAAAACGACGCACACTCATGCACGGGACAATGTCAAACAAACGCATGCAGCGAATGAACACTAAAAAAACTTGCGCACATATCTGCGCCATCATTCTTATAATCACGCACATGCATATACATATACAAACATACACACATACATGCACACACTCATATACATTCACACAAATGCGCGCATAAATCTCCAGAGTGCAATACTTTCGTTTTGAAGGCCAAAGTTGCAATCACAAATCACAAAATGCGGCGCAGCTCGACAGCAGCAGCGGCAGCAGCAGCAGCAGCAGCGGCACAAATTCGACATGAATGCGCAATTTTGATTTTATAGAAATTGCAGCGAAATCTCTGCTGCAACAACTGCTGCTGCTGCTGATGCTGATGCTGCGGATGTGGCTGAACTTCCACTGCGGTCATATAAAATCTCCAAACGCGTCTAAAAACGTATTTTGCGATTTGTGTGCTTTGCGCGTTGCCCTTAATTTGATTTTCAGCGTTCGGCAGTTTTAAGTAGTTTAAAGCTGAGGGTCAGGTTTTTTTTTTATAAACAAAAGGTTTTTAAATAAAATATAAATTATATATAACGTTTGGTTGTTTAGTTTTAATAGTAAAATATAAATTAATAACTCCGCATAAACGAGGCGACTATTTTTTGTTAGCGACAATCGAACAAAAGCTTCTTAATGCTGTCGCCAGTGCTTAATGACATCAACAACATCTTCAATAGCAGCAGCAATTGTTGCAGTTGTGCAATTTGCATATTTTGCGCGCTGCATTTCAAGCAACAACAAAAAAAGGCGCAGTAAATTAGAAAGGATTTTCTCGCTTTTCGATTTTTTCTGCTTCTTTGCCGCTGGCCTGGAAAATAGCAGGCAGCACATTACAACAACAACAAAAAAAGAAATCCTTTCGATTGCACTTTTGTATTAAGCGTGATTTCCGTTCGAAGTTTTTCGCTTTTCTTTGCATTTGCTGCGATTTTTCCTTGCGCCGTGCCGCGTTTGTATTTTAATGTGGCACAAGGACACAACCGGCGCGCACGCCTGCCAGCCGGATTAGGTGGATTTAATTCGTTTGTGCTTGTGTATATTTATGTATATTTGCAAGTGTGTATGTGTGTGTACAAAAGATAAACTCAAGTTTTGCTATTATTTCCGTTAATTTCGTTTATAAATAATTTTGAGGTTACTCATACGTCATGTTGCGCCGATTTGTTTAATTTTCATTTCATTGAAAATGTTTCCCAGTTGAAGTCTCAAATGTAAATCTTAATAAACAATAACAATTGAGACATTTATTTGCAAAAGCGTTTCTTAAACGATAAAGAAGCGTAAATTTCTCATCAAATCAATGAAATTTGTTATAAATTCTTCGGTACACTCGGTGCGCCTGGTTAATTCGGTGTAAATTTGTGTTTGCATATGCTCTGCTGTCGCTGTCGCTGTGACTGTCGCGGCTGCGGTTCTTGCGGTGACATCATTGCCAAATGCATGCGTTTCACATGGGCGGCAGCAGACTGCGTTTTGTTTTTGTAGTTGTAGTAATGTAAAATGTAAAGCATTACATGCAGCGCAGCAAATACCGCTTTCTGAGCTTGTTCGTTCATTTTTTGTTTGTTTTTTTTTTTTTTTTTTTTTGGTTTGCGTTTTTTCGTGTTTGCTTCGCTAGGATTATGAATTAATTGCTGTCGCTCTCCATCTTCTTGTTGTTGTTCTTGTTGTTGTTGTAGAAATTGTTATTTGTTGATGATGTTGCAAGTGATGCGTGTGCTCAAACAACGCAAGTGCCTTTAATTACAAACAACAACAACAGCAACAACAACGAGAAGTACAAGAACAATCCTTATGCGACATGCCTTGTCGAGTGTCGTCGATTGTGAATTGCGAGCCGCACTCACTTGACTTTCTCTCTTGTGTGCTGTATTTGTTGTTGTTTTTTATCTGCTGTCAGTTGATTCGTATAGTTTTTGCTTTTGAAGTGGCTCTTCGACTCTTGTTCGCTGTCAGTATTCACTTATGAGAGGGCGAAATGCAATCAAATGTCGTTAAATACTTTAAAACGCGAACCGGTTTTTTGTTAAACCAAAAAATATATCTTCCGAAAAGATTTATTATAGATTTTTGTTAACAAATTTTTTTTTTCAACAAGAACATTTTATATATAAACATGTTTTTAAAAATTGTATATCAAATAATTTTATTATACTCTAAGATCAGTAAGTTGAAGCAGTTACTTCGTCTAAAAACTTCTTAAAGTTCTCTACTCTTTATGAACTTTACAATATTCAGTAAATCTCTTAAATCACTGTTGCTTAAAAAGCTTATAACGACCAAAGTTCTAAAACTCACTTTCACTTTTCCTAACGAAAGTTGGTTGCTTCAAGCTTTACAAATCACATGATTTACAGAAGCTCGCATAAGCTTGCACTCGCCCATAATTGAGTAAACAGTGTTGAGAGATTTGTTATTAACAACAACAACAACAACAAAAATATAAAAAAATAAAAGCTGCAACAACGCAGATAAAAGCGAAGAGCTTTCAATGCGCACAAACCGCACTGCGTGAAACAACAAATTATTACGTAAATAAATCCGCGAAACAACGATATACTACAATAAAATCCTGTTATGGAATGAATTTACGCAGCAACCAAGAGAGATAAAAACAACAAAATACTGCTCTAACTGTTATACGCATCCATGTACGCTCTCTCTTCCTCTTCTCGGCGAGATTATCCTTACAACGACTCGACTCGGGAATAAGTTATCAAAGAGCAACTCAGCTCAAGCTGCCGCAAACGAATGCTGCGAAGCTCACTCGCGCAAAACACATGAAACAAGCGAACGAGGAATTCGGTTTTCTCGTTCAACGAACGAACGAACAAACGAACGAACGAATGACCGAACGAAGGAGCGAACGAGTGATGATGGGCGATGTACACGAACACATCACATCAGCAGCAGCAGAAGCAGAAGCAGAAGCAGCAGCAGCTAAAGCAGCTGCATAAATGTAACATATACGAACAACAACAGTTACAAAACAACAACATGCCCGATACGAAGTGCACGAATACAAATCGTGCAAAACGATTCGTAAGATACGATAAACTTTCGCACCGAACGAACGAACGGACGAACAAACGAACGAACGAACTAACGAAATGAGGGGAAGACAGCTCTTGGCCATTGTGGTGAAAATCAGTTATAACGAGAACGTCGTCGGGTGCTGTGTGCGTTGAAGAACAAAAATCGGTGAAGCTGTACGCGCGCTGTGAAAAAGAAAAAAAATTACAAATGGAATTTGTAGAAAAATCACAAGAGAAGAAGATATCACAAAATTAGAAAATTACAAAAAAAAGTGTATTAACAACCCGAAATTAAAGTAAAGTGCAAAAACGTCGAGATAATGTAAAGATCTAAATATAAAAATAAATGTCGACATGGGCAAATGGCAAAAGAAGTGAAAAGTAAAGTAAAAGAATTGAGGAAAAAGAAAGAAAGAAAACGCCTGCTGTGTGCGAAATGAGAAAATCAAAAAAGCGAAGAAAAAAGAAAAAAAAAAACAGGATAATAGGAGAAAATACAATATAAAAAAAAACACACCAACGCACTTAACACAAATTCAAACACACACTCACTCACGTACACACACACGCGCGCATACGTTTGCACACGTTTTCAATTAAATGTTTCGAGAAATATATTGCAAAAATGTGATATGGATATTTTGCAATATACAAAAACACCGAAAACAACAACAACAACACCGAAAACAACAACAAAAGACAAACGGCTTTAAAGTAGCTTCAAACAGAGAAAAAATTAAAAAAAAAAAAAAAAACGCCCCAATATTGCGTTCGTGCGTTCGGATTTGTTTGTTGTTGTGGCCGTTTGTTGTTGCTGTTTTTTTGTTGAAATATATTTTGCCACATTTTACGCTGATGTTGCTTGCTGCTGCTGCTGCTCTTCTTCCTAAGAAATATCTGTGGCAACACAAATAACAACAACAACAACAACTACGAGCACATCACTAAAAGCAGCAGAAGCAGTAGCAGCATTGACATCAAAAACAACAACAACAGCAATAACAATAACCACGTCACTAACACAAGGATATTATAAACGTCATAGTTTCTGCCCAAAGGATTCATTTTCATTTTCATTTGGTTTTGTTGCTTTTCTTTTGGTTTGCTTTGCTTCGCTTCGCTTTGCTTACTTCTCGGTATAAATTGCAATTTTCACTTTTTTTTCTTATTTTTTGGTTGGTTTGGTTTTATGTTCTCTTTTTTTTTCTGCTTTATTTGAAGGTTGTTTTATTTGTTGTTGTTGTTGTTGTTGAGGTTGTTTGTTGTGATTGGGAATTTAATTTGAGCGCATTTTTAATTGAATCTGAAGGTTGACGTTGTTTACGTATCTGCTTCAAGTTGGCGTTATTTACCTAATTGTCTGGTTACTTTTTTTTATTTTTGAGCAATAAATAACAGTAAAGAAGATGACTATATTTGGCTGAAGCGTTTGTCCTTAGCGTTTGTCTTCTGAAATAAAACTTCATAATATATTTGAATTTTGTTTTACTTGATTTAATTGAAATTCTCTCTATATTGGATTGAATTTTTAAAGTTTAAGTAGAAATTTGTGTGCCAATAACTTTAAATTATATGAAATAATTTCTTCAAGTTAATTTAATGCATTCAGGATTGAACTTAGTTCATCCAATTCACATATAATTTTAAATAGATAACGAAGAATTTAAAACTAAATTTTAAGAAGTTTGCTGACCTATGAAAGTCCGCCAACTTCTCTAAGACTTTTACCAATATGCAACAAAAAATTTTTCTGTTTACCATAAGAAGGTTTTTGAGCTTATTACTTTTAAATGGCTTGATTAAATAGCCAAAAGGATGGATAAGTCCCATTGAAGCTACCTTTTCTAACAGTCATAAGGCGTCATCTTCAGTTTGAAGTCGAATCTTGAGAAAACTTTCGGATAACATATTTTTTAAAGTTGGGAAAAAAGTTTATTTTGGAAAATTTTTATAAAATTTTTTCCACGTGGTATTTGAACTTGTGTTTCAATCGAACCGAACTTACTCAGAAGTCAAACGCACTTAATCGAATGAACTATTTAATTGGATTTATATCTACCAGAAGCATTTAAAAATAAAATACTAAATTAACATTTCAGTTGGACCGACGGGCAGCAATTCTACTCTTCTATTGTTCTAATGTGTTGTAAAAATCCAACTTTAAAATAGCTGAGTAAAATAACAGTTTTGCTTAACAAGCAAACTTTGCCATACTTCAGAATAAAAAAAGTTTTTGAGTTTTTCTTGGAAAACAAAAATACAAAAAACTCAGTAAAACTGGGAAAAACTGAAAGTAACTTACACACAGAACAGAAGCACACACGTGCACATGCTGCTGCATATTTACGAGCGTGCAAGGGTTTTTACTTTTCCCGAAGAAAGTGCAATTAAAAACTTTGCTGCTGCTGAGGCAGGCGGCTTCAAGTAAATTTTTCATGAAAAAATATATACGAAAAAAGAAATAATGAAAACTTTTGGCGCAGCAGGTATTAAAATAGTTTTGAGACGATGTTTTCCGTTTCGAGGTTTAATATTTTTGGTGTTGGGTTTTTTTTAGTGAACTCTCTTTTTTTGCGCTTATTTTTGACAACGCACACATACTATGTCAGTCAACGTCATTTTAACGACGTCATTTATGTCAGCGCCGACACCATTGAAAACATCGCCTGACTCGCATGGTCGGTGGCGTGCTCCCGCCTCCTCGTCCTCACACACGCTTACTCACATTAACACCAGCAGTCAACAACATTCTCACTCACAAGCGCGCACACGGCGTTGTCCTTGCGCCAAAAACATAACGAAGGCTTTTCGCCGAGCAGCGCGGCTCGTATAGGCTGCTCTGCAGCGGCGGCGAATGTCCTTCACCGTTTTATGCAGGCAGGCAGGCAGTCAGGCAGGCATAAACAAATGTGAAAAATGCGTTGTTTTTGCCAAACGAGAATTCGAAAGTTGTAGATTCCGATGCTGCTGCTGCTGCTGCTGCTGCTGCTGATACTGATACTGATGTTGTCAGTTTTTATGCTGCAAAAAAAAAATAGCAACACAAAAAAAGTAGAACTGCTCTGAAAAAGAAAACACCTAACACCAACAGAAAACCACAAAAAGCGGTTTTACGCACTTCAGGCAAAATTTTCGTGCACATAGTTTTAGGCGCCTGCACAGTGCCAAGTGTGGAAAAATGTCTCGCTATGTTTTAAATTAAAAATAGTTTTAAAAAACTTCAGCATAGCGTAGAAGTGGTACCCTTTGACACCATTAATTTCATTTAAATCGGGTGTAGCTTTTGTAATGGCTTAAAGTTTTTTTTATATTCGTACATGACAGAAATTAAGCTGAAAAAGCTCTCGTGTCTTAGAAATCGTCGTTTGTTTAAACGTATCAAATCGAATCAAGTTTATTGCAAATTTGCATCTTATTCATATTCGCTTGAAAATGTTTGCAAACGCTTACGACTACACTTCTTCACTGACACATTCTTCTACTTTTTTCTATAGGAAGTGTTTTATAATAATGAAACGTATTTGGTCCGTTAACATTTAAATATTCTAACTAATATATTTTTAAAATGTTATCAAAAAAGTGCAAACAATCAAAATGTTGAAATACAACAGTTAAATATTGAAAAAAAAAATATATATATATAATAAAATAATAATTATGGAAAATAATCGTTGTAGTCGTTAAGTGGTTTGATGTCTATTGACGTTATTCGTTATTCGTCGGATTAATGTTAAATATAATTTAAAATTAGCTAAAGTCTATAATGATAATCTAAAGTGTAATTGTATATAGTTAGAAAATGTGTTCACACGTCTTTTGTTTGTGATTTAATTAGTTAAATTAATAAAGAAAAAAAAAAGACAAGTGTTTCCTTTTACCCAAAAAGTCGTCGCAGCTGCGTTGTACGTATCCGTTTCCGTATCCGGCACACACGCGCGCGCGCCGCACATAATACACAGTTTTTGGTTAACATCAAAGTAATTGTAGTAAATAAATAAATTAATTAATAATAATAATAATAGTAATAATAGTTAAAAGAAAAACAAAACAAAAGTAATCGAGTTGCTCGCTACAAAGCGCCAACGAGCTTTTATTAGTTTAAATGTGTAAATAATTAGTTAAACAAGTTGTAATCAATTGAATGTTAAACTAACTTAAAGTATTACGATAAACAAAAAGCAACCCCAACACTCTCACAACAAATGTGGGCATGTTGCATGTTGCTAATATAACAACGAGAACAACAACTATCACCACTACTGCAACTTCTTCCCTTACCGCACGTTACACGCACGTCCAACGTCCGCCCACAACTTCCGCCTCAATTCTCGTGGTTAGTTGCTCACCAACAACAACAATCGCTGCAGTTAGGTCTCTACTGCCGACGTTGTCTTTGCTTACGTTTTCATTTCTTGCCCCAACTACAAACGTTTCAAATTCGGCTAAACGAGTGCTAAACCGTCGTAACTTTCGCAGCCGTTGTCCGCTTGGCCGCATCGAAGTCTGCACGTCACTTAGCCGCTCATTCTGGCCGCCTCACAAAATAGCGAAAGCGACCAAAATAATTCTGTTAGCGGCAGTGGCAGCGATAAGAAGACCTTCTCGTTGCATTGCTGTTGCGTGATAGTCGACATAACGCCAGTTTCACAAGCGGCACGTTTGACTTCGGCAACAACGGCCTCGGGAAGGGATGTGACCGCTGCTGGCGGCAGTGGCGGTAGCGGTAGCGGCGGAGGCGGAGGTGGTGTCCTCGGCGATGGTGTGTCTCAGCTGGCGAGCAGTCTCTTTCGTTTCGGTAGCAAAAAGCGCGGTGTCTGCATATGCAATGCGCAGTGTCGGCTGCAATCGCTGGGCGAGGGTCCACTGGGACCGACCATCAAAACGCATCACGGCTCACTCGATCGTCTGTTGCAGCAGAAGCAAGGTCAATTGCAGGCAGCGCCGTCTGCTACTGCGGCACGTTCAATCGGTGGCGTTGTAGGCGGTGCCGGCAATGGTGTACCGCTTGGCTCAGCCGATTCGGATGGCGACGGAGATGACGAAAAGGATGGAGATCAGCCACCACCACGACCGCCTTCGCGTGCTAAACCCCATGTTCTGCAGGTCAAAGAGGAGTTCGATCGTGGTGTCGAAGTGGAGAAATTCTATCATCAAATCAACGGCGATATTTTCGAGATAACGCGAAGAGTGCGAGCACGTGATGAGGACACCATTGAACAGAAGATTATCAAACGAAAGGGTTCGGTACGGCTGCCACCGGAACCACCACCTAGACAGACGTCTTTTGTTACGGCACCGCATGAACGTTTGCATGGCCATGGACATGTTCACACTCATCAACATCACCGACACGCAGCAGCTGAAGAACAAAAGCCGCAGTTACCGCCTCGACGTCAAAAGAGCGCCGAAGAAGTACCCGTTTCAAAAGCGACAACGATACGCGCACCCGACGAACTCGAATGGTTTGATCGCAAAGCACAGCAGCGTCATTCGGCACGCTCAGCTGAAAGTGGCACGGTACGTGATGAAACAATTGAATGGTTAGAGAAACAACGCGGCCCGCCGGTGCGCACCTCTTCGGGTCCAAGTGAGATTACTGTGATGAAAGATGAGGTGCCCGATTGGTTGCTGGAACATTTACCACGCAAGCGTTCGATGGCAGAACGTCAGCAGCCCCAACAGCCAGAAAGCAAAACTAGCGCCGCTTCGTATGCAAAGGCACTTAAAGAAGAACTAACGGAGCTGTTGAAGAAACCGCTCTCCCGTCAGAGTTCGGGCCCCGGCGAATTTTCGCTGCTAAAGACAGACGTTGTTGAGTGGCTTACTAAATTGCAGTCGTCCAAGGCAGCGGCTGCAGCAGCGTCATCGCAACGCGAAGATGGAAGTACTGCTGCCACTAAGTCACGGCGATCACATCATCGTCGCAACGGCAGTGGTGAAACTCCACGTTCACATTCACAGGAAGATGCCGTTGCACAACAAACATCCCGCAAGCGTCATTCGCTCGGTCATAGCGATCGAAGCGAAGAAGAAATTCCCGATTGGATTGCATATCCGCTCAATAGGTTGCAATCATTAGGTAAGACGCCACCGGTTCAGCAGCCGCCAGCAGACCGACGTACGTTGCCACAAAGCAGCTATGCGGAATTACATCACAAACCTGCTGCACCGTTGCCACCGTTACCTTGTACAGAGCGTCGGCATTATCATGAACAACGCGTACACGAACGTTCACGTGAACGCAAGCTACGACATTCTGCTAGTGAAGTAGTTACCGCACCGACTACCACTACCGTCGTTACGGCCAGTCAGTTGGAGCGGCTGTACGCGAAGCCACACAAAGAACGCTATCAGTATGTGCCTAAAGACAAGGACATGCTGTCGACACCGCCGCCACCGAAATTGCCTCCAAAGGAGTCAGCCGGAGGTGTTGTGGATGCGATGACCACTGCCGCCATTCCCCGCGAATCGAAACGCGAGCGCTCACGCCGTCATCAGACCCAACGCTCAGCGACTGTGTCCGATATGTTGGGTCATCATAACGGCGCACTCAAGCGCAAATCCTCATCAGCCGAACGTGCACCACGTTCGCCATCGCCGTGCAATGATCCCTCCTGCCCGCTGCTGCCAATCTGCACCGATCCGCACTGCCGTTTCCTAGAATGTCAAGCCGCCGCCGGTGCCGCAGCGAAACGGTTTGTGGTAACTACGTCCGCTTCGACGGTGAACCTCGCTCGCCATCAACAAGTAGCGAAGGCGCAAATGCATACAGTACCTCCGCATGCCGCGTCGGATGACACTCCTTCACCACCGCCGCCACCACTGCTACCACTACAGCAACAACAGCAGCAGCAGCAACAACCACAACGTAAACTGGTGATCTGTCATGAATGTCGCTCGTGTGCACCTTTGCTAAGCTGTCAGAACCGCAAGTGCTTAAATGCCGCCAAATGCAACTCACTGCCCCGTTGCGCTGCAGATTTCAATCGTTTGCGCACAACACTTGCCCAGCCACCTGCGACGCTCGATGACATCGAACCAGCACCAGAGACGCCGTCGCCACATATGCAACAGCGTCACGGAATGTTGCATCACTATCGCAGCAATTCTCAACCGAATACGTTGCAACGTGGCGAATCACGTTCGACGACAGTGGATCGAGGAGCAACCACGGTGGCCGCTATTATCGGTAAGCATCATCACAATGGACGCGGCGCTAATGGTGCAATGCATCACGTAAACGGTGCCAACGGCAAACTTATGAAATCCGCCTCGGCCGCTTCGCTTAATTCACGCCGTCGGCGCCATAAAACCGTGCACTTCGGCGAGAATTTACTGCGAGAGGTGTGTCAAAATCGCAAATTAATCAAAACTGAACAAGTTCCGTCCGGTTCGGCGCCCATGAAATCCAACATTCAAATGTTGTACAATTTCGTTGAAGGCGTTCTAAGCGCATGGGTCGACGACGATGAAGACCAAGTACGCTCTGGCGCCGAATCCGAACCAGAACATGGCGTCATGGCGCTAAAGCCAATACATCGATGTAACCGACTGCGTTATCAGTGCATCAAACGGATTGTTGAGGAGGCGGCTGAGTTGCAGGGAACACTGAAGCTGGGCAATTCACGCTATCGTCACAGGCACTGGCGAAGCACAGCCAAGCAGTGCAACGAGATGTTCTTAAGAAAGGTAATTATACAACGCACAATACGTTCATCTCTGGATTTTAATCACTGACCAGCATGACTAAGACTTCTTATTAAGTCTACGTCATGAATTTATCCAATCACATTTTCACATATACTCGTATATAGTACAGTAATAACACCCACACATACTCGCACAGCAATACTTAATCCCTGACGAAACCATACAATCTCAGGTTTAGAAATTTAATTATCACCATAACATTCGCTAATGCCACACCATAAACATCTCGCTCCTAGCAACCTTTTGTTTCGCAACCATTCTTCTCTATTCTCGAGGACAATTCCAACTTAATTATTTACAAAAATAACAGAACGTTATCAGCATAATCCACAAAATCACAATCAATACGAGCGAAGAGACAGACCCCAATGACACGTAGTAACCAAAAAAACAAAAACAAGAATGACGAAAATAAAAATAATTCAACAATGACAAACGGACATATAGACAGACAGACGAATAGACGGACGGACAGACAGACAGACAGACCAAAACACAGACAAATGCGAACAAAAGCGATGCGGCAACAATAAATGTCGCACTCATTTTTTCCGCTTATGCCATGCCGCGTCATGGATTAAGTAATTTCCATCAGACTTCTCCGCTGACTGGATGTTGGCTGCTCGCTGCTGGCTGCTGGCATGTGCGTTGTCTCAATGCTCCAGTTTGCTTCAAAGCGCAAAAGTGGAAAGTCGGGGCAAAAAATAATTCAAACGAAAAATCTCATTCGTCCCCCCCCTCCCCTTTAGAGGGCGCTGAAGCATGGATTAAAAATTAATGCGCTTTCAAATTATTATCATTTAGACGGTATTTAACAAAATGTGTATGTACATACATATACACACACATTCATAAAAGTGTCTGTGTGTTCGTTTTTCTATAGCGCGAGTTGTAGCTAAAAAAAAGGGAAATAACATATCAAAGGATACAAATAAATTTTTCAGTTTACAGTAACTACAACAAGCTGAAAAAAAAAACATTTTGTATATCTCACAAATATTTCAAGATATCGTTTAAATGGTACTCAACTTAAAAGTTTGAATATGATCTTTCCGACTACATTAACAAACTATTAAATAATGGTACCAGATCTTTAAAATGCAACTTGAAATTGGGAAGATAAAAGCAATTTAGAAATTATGAGGTCCACGTGTTGGAAGAGAAGGAGAGAAAAACTTGTTGAAATATCTGCTGCAGTGCATGAATCTATATAAAATAATGCAATAATGTATGCATTATGACACAGAACCAATTAACCATCGTGTGGGATTTTCCCATACAATAACAGCGACCAACCTCTAAACATAAGCCAACCATAATTTAGCCACACACAAATCGAAAGTTAAGAATAAAACCGCTCTTCAACAAAACTTCAAAAAGCCTTTCAACGCTGAGAAATTTACAAGCAAGCCAACCGAGCAAATCCCAACTTGTTCCTGTTTCCTGCTGCTCGAAGTGGCACACGATCCCAAGAGCTAAAACAGCAGCAACAGCAGCAGCAGCAGCTTCTTTCATCATCTTCAGGGCGTGCAAAATGTCTGACCACAGAACTACAAAATCGTATTTCGTACACTCGATATCCGCTCGCTTGTCGATGTCGATGGTTTGCACTACTATACAATGCGGTAGCATGAAATTCCATTTGACTGGGCGGGTCAGAGTTGCACTGCGCTTATGTATGGATGTATGTATGTGTGTTTGTTTGTGTAGGATGTTTAGAGGGGCGAGAGGGTGCTTCTACAGCCGGCTGCTAGTGCAGCCAAGTGCGTGAAAAATTTTAAAACATTTTTGCCAAGATTTATGGCTTCCGTCGGAGGGCTTTTAAAAGCTGTTCTCGATTGGGTTTTGTTTTGTCTTTATCTTCAACTGTAGTGTATAAGTTTTTGTTTCGATTTCAGCTTGGGCCGGCTTTTCTGCACATAAATCTAAACAAACACTTGAGTTTCGTCTGTCTTTAAGTCGTGCATGAAATAACAACTTTAAACTGGCTTAAGCTGTGCGGAGAGTTCTACGAAAATAATTCCATCGAATATAATTTAAACATTGTTTTGATTTTCTTCTTTAGTTTAAAATATGCACTTCTTATGGAAAACAATTTTCTTTCCAGGAAAAGACTAGATTATGTTTTTTTTGGAATGTGGTGGTTAGGAATGACAACTAGTTCAATAAGCTTGAGTCAAATATTTAGTATGACACCTGACTCATCATAAGCTCTCCGAACAAACTTAAACAAACTAAGAATAAAATTTTCTTCTTTTCTGTTTATAGTATAGTTAAATAATTTTTTCATATTAAAAAATACAAAAAAAGTGATTATTGCGGCCGAGCTAATATTGGCGAATGACCAAAATATTCTTAAGGCATTCACAAAGATGCGATTTTTAGTACTTTAGTGAGGAATTTAAATTAATAAAACTGTTTTAATTGTTTCGTAAAATATATGGAAAATATATTTTTCACTAAATAGTATTGCACTAAATTAAAAACTTTAAAGCACTAAATTAAAATAAAAATTGTTTTTGCTTTTCTAATTTCAGGTAAGTGCTACACATAAAAATTCTCAACATAATGTGTGGGTCACCCCAACACGCGGTAAGTCCAATTAACTATTTTACTCGAAACGACGGCCTTCAGTGGCTGTCACCTTTGAAGTGTGTCACTGTCTCGCACCAACGCATCTCCCGTCCGCCATCTTCGAACGAATCGTACAATTCTCAGTCGTCTTGTGCGACACATCAAAGCAATATCAACAATAAATACCTGAAAGTACTTAAATTGTTTGCTGCTTGTTAACAAATTAAATTCTGTTCAAGTCACGCAAACAGTAAAGTGAAACGAACCAACACACAAAGAGAGACGAAAATAAACCAAATCACACAAATATTTGCACGACAAAATGTGTTCATCTTCTCCACCATCTGAAACACCATCATGCCAGTCCACCCACACCCCCCGACCTTAAACACACCCACAAATAACTTGCCTTCTGGACGCGGAAGCAGCAAATACACTCCGGCTGCTTCAAAACTAAAAACAAATAAACATCGAAGAAAAAGAAATTTTGTGTCCAATATCATTTTTTGCCCAAAAAAATAAAATACAAAGAAGCGAACAAATAATAAAAAAAATGAGGAAGGAAACACATGTCCTTTAAGCGGCTTACATAAGAACAGAACAACAGCAGCAGCAGCACAAAAGCAACAAAGACGTCGGTCGCACTAATTTTGCCAAAAATAAAAAATAAAAGAAAATAATAATAATAAAAAACAAGAAAAGTCAAAAAGGATCCCCAAAAAAAGGACCTCCTCCCACCCCAACCGACACTAAATACATTAGAAAGCGAACCAACAGAACAAAATTATTTAAGTACTCGAAGGAAAAATTCACACAAATAGACACGTAGAAATGGTGGGTTTCCTTGCAATTTACACACACCCATACACACACTCACACACACATAGAACAATAAAAGTTCTACCCCTAAAATCAAAAAGCAAAAAATGAAAAAATCCAACAAAAAAGGAAAGGAAAAGAAACGGGGTTAAGCACAAATACGCTCCTTCGCGTACTATCAAATCGTAGTAGCGTATTTAGTGAAATGGCCGGGAGCGGTTAGCGGCACGGGTCGAGGTTGTTGTGGAATATTGAGTTTCATTTTGGCAACAGCCTCCCAAAGTTTAAATAGGTTTTGGCCTCGTTCGTGTGTTGTTTTTTTCTTCTCGTTTTCCTTTTCTTTTTCATCTTTTATTTTTATTTTTATTTGTATTTGTATTTTGTTTGTTTCTTTTTGTTTGTTGGCTTATTTTGTTGTTGTCTACTTTTCGTGCGCTCCAATTTCCTTCGCTGCTCTATTTTTAGGTTGTTTTGTATTTTAGCCGTGGCTTTCTTTCGGTAAGTCGACTATTTTATGGCTAATATTTAGTTTTAAGAGGTCAGAGTATTTATATAAATTTTTGACTCTGCGGTTTGTTCAAGAAAACAAAAAAAGCTAATAATAATCCACTCTGTCCATTAGTCGGCGATGTAATCATCAAATAAAGCATTTGCTAGGTTTGACAACGAAGCTCACATGTCTCCTCCGAAATTCATACTTCAATAGAAGAGAATGTTTGTTTTTTGTGTATAATTTTGTTATTTTTATATTATTAAAATTTGTTATGAAATACGAATTCACTGCGGTTTAGACGTTTGTTGAAAACTTTAGAAACTCCTGAGTACTTCAGTAATTCATATGATTAAAGGAGTCCAGCTCTACGAAGTTTAAGAATTGAGAAAGTGTGCTTCGGAGTATTTCGAAGTGCTCCGAAGTAGTATTCAAATCTAACACTGCAGATAGATAAACTCCTTTAATTATATTACTGATGTACACCGAGTTTCTGAGTTTTTTAAAGCCTTCGGATCACTCCGAAACACTCCGAGGTAAAGTGGTTTCTCCGGTTTATGCCTTTGTGTTTCTTTAATATTTCGCCTTAGTACATTCATAAATAAAATTTATATTTGTCTTATTTCGTAAAGCAATTCATATAAAGCATCACTTCAGCTCAGTAGTACAAACAAATGAAAAAAAGGTCTTCTCCGTTTCCCCTGATATTTGACTTGATTTGAATGTCGTTAGTATTTGCTTTGCTTTCTAGTTATTACACTGGACAGACAGACATACTCGTAATTTGTTGATATTTTCGGTGCGGTTACTTTTGCTCCATTTGGCCATTTTGCTCAATGCCATCTTAATATGCTGCCTTGCACAATTGTGCTTAAAGTACATACATACAAACATACATATATGAAATTATTGCTTATTGTTTTTGTTTGCGCTACTCATGTATCGTCGTTGTTGGCTTTGTTTGTTATTCGAGTTTATTAAAAATCCTTCCGTTTGGGTTGTGTTTTTTTTTGTTTTTGCCATTGTTTTTGTTTTTTTTTTGGCTCTATTGTTACTGCAGTACTGCAGAGAGCAAATAGTTTTGGATTTACCAAGTACTTTGCTGGCTTGTGTGCTCTGGCTCCAATTGTTGGGATTACATTAGTTGTTATTGTTGATTTTGTAAGCATTTTTATGGCACGATTATTGGATTGGTCACTTGAGAGTTTGTTTGTTTTCTTTTTTTTTATATTTATTTATTTATTTCTTTTTCTTTTTGGGTTATTATTAGGGTTTGGCACGATAAAATCTCAAATTTTAGTGTGGACGATAAACTTTCGGGAAAACACTTTAAAAGCAAAAGCAAAACAAAAAAAAAAAAGGTTTCAACCAAATATGCCAACCACTGAGTTGTCACAAACATTGGGCTTTAATGTTGGGCAAAACTTTGAAAAAGTAAAGAATATCTCTTTCTGTTTCAGTAAACTTAAATCACCCTTAATTGGAACGACCGACGCAAAAGGTACCCTGTGCACTATGACTATTTTGCAAAATTCAAGAACATTTGTCTTCGAGATAAGTGAGCTGATATCTCGGTGTTTTACATCATTGACTTAAGTTTACGAGAACGAAGGATTTCTAAGTATTCTTAAATTTAAAAGCTCAAAAAAGATTACATAAAAATATCATTTTAGGTTAAAGTCGGATCAATTTAATTCATGATTCGATTACTTAATTAATGAAGAAATAAAGAACGAATTAATGGAAGACATAATAAATAGCGACGAAGATGTCGTTTAAACGAAAGCAACATAAACAATTCTTAAGCATTAGTGAAGACGTTTTTGTCCTCTTAAAATGCCCGAGTTATACAAAAATGAGGTGTCCTCTTGTGTGTTGGTGGGAGTGCGGAGTGCGCTTGTGTGTGTGCGCTCGGATTCTTTGTATTCTATGAAATACAAAGCTGTGTGTTTCAGTGTTTTCGCAGTGAAATGAAGCGAAGTTAATTTAACGAGATTTCGCTTTGAAGCTTTAAAAATAAGAATCAAGAGGAAGAAGTAGACAAGAAGAGGCGATATACACACACACTTACACTCACACGCGCATGGACATATAAACCGAGTCATTAGAGAAGAAACTCAATAACGACAGGTACGACAGAGGGAAACATACACATCTACAAGTGCTATATATATATACACACTCCCACACAACTACATTTACACTGAACGAAACTTATGCCATTTGTCGTATTTTGAGTGGTTTGACAAGAGTGGTTGGTTTGCCAATGCAGACAAGGAGAACACAAAAAAGAGCTACATCGTTTATTCCCTTCTATACCGTTCTATACCGCCGCATCCGTTCGTATTTCTTTGTTAGTTTTTTGTTTCGTTTTTCTCGGCATCATCGGCATCGTCGCCAGCTGGAAATGCGACTTAAAGACATTGACCAATTTATCTTCATCAACTGACTGACTGTGTTGACTGTGTCTCTTCTTTTCAAGGAAGCGCTTGAAGAAAGAAGGTGTTCAAGTGTGTGTGTCTGCGTGGATCGAGGATGACAAACAAACGAAGAAACGAAGTTGCAGCAACAGAACACAACAAAAAAAAACAAAAACGAAGTAGTTGAACACGCAGACAAAGACGCAAAGACGCACATACAAAAAAAAATAACAAAAAAAAATATGTGAAGTATGGAGTACAGGTGCAATAATGCGATTTGCGCTTGATATGCAAAAGAAAACTCAAAACTGTCTGCGTGCTTATTTTGCAAAATGATTTTCGAGAATTGTTCATTTTTTTATATTTTCATGCGGTTTACTGTGCTTTTGTGTGGTTTTCACTCGGCAAGAAAAGGAGTTCTACGTGAGATTACAAAAATCTTTGGTCATATTTGTATTTGTGTAGTATGAAGTTCCTTGAAATTTTTTGCTTTTAATTATAGAATTTTTTTAGAAACTTGAATCTAATACTTGGTATGTGCAACAAACTCTTTTACGTCGTAATTTCTATATTTTGTATGATAACTCCATTAAAAGATTCCCAAAGTTTATCTCTAGCTTTATAAAATATGGAATGACTCCTTTTACATACCTTTAGGGAAAATGTAATAAACTTTGAATAAAATAGTTGAAGTTCTGAACTCTTTTGCTGGAAATTTTAATAAACTTGTAAAACATTTTGTGAAACACTTTTGGATGGTTCAATATTAGTTACAAATTCTGTATTATAAAATTCTAGAAAATAAAATTCTCTCTTTCAAAATACGATATTATAAAATTTAATATTGCCAAATTTGATATTTCAATTGCCTAAATTTAATTCGAATTTAAATTCAATCAAATTTTGAAACTTCATACTTTTGTCCAAACTGAAAAAAAAACGAAACATTTTATAATACACAACTCTCACATACTCTCATACATTATTCGAACTTACGAATTGCTTCACTTTTCCTTCGCCGATTTTCATTTCCGTTTAATCAGGTCTTGAATCTCACAAATGTATTTGGCAACAAATTAGATTAAATCTGTTTTTGCTTCTAAAGAATTTGCTTAATTTTATGTTTTCTCTTTGATAAATTACCTTAAATCATTCAAATACAAAATATCTGTGTTGGTGGCTATAATTCTGCTCAACGTTGACAATAATTCGACTTTTGTGGTAGCGCGATTTTGTTCTGTAACCTATGTTTGGTTCAAAAATTCCCTAACCTGTGAAAATAAAATTTGTGGGCTACGTACATGTCATCTCTTAAAACACAGACACACACATACACACACTAGTGTACCGCCAGCAGCAGTACAGCCGGAAACGGAAGTGGCAACGTCGAAGATGAATGTTGTTTTTTTGTTGTTGTTTGTGGTGGCGACGCGTTTGCGAGAATTTGTCGCTTTTAATTTTGGCGTATTCTTGTTGATTGCGCAGATTACGAGACGGCTGTCGAAATAAATTGGAATTACACAAGACAACAAAACAAAAACCAAACAAAACAAAAAATAAATACGTATAATTTTTCTTCTTCGTTTTTGCATATTTTTGCAGCGAGCAGCGAAGGTGTCAGCGACTCATTTTTCAAAGGGCAATAAAGCACAAAGCCAAACAAACGACAAATAGGCAGTGCTAAATACAACATACATACATTCTCATATATTGTATATAGGTGGAAATAAATACCAACATATACAAATGCAAAAAACAGCCGAAGCGGAAGTACGGAGGCAGCCATTGAAAACGAATTTACGTTTTTCGATATTTATTTTTATGGCAAAATTTCCACGCCTTTTTTGTAGTGGAACACAGCAACACATACGCACACACAAACAGTAAAAATACAATAAAAGAAAAATCTGAATAGAAAAATAAAAATAAAATAAAATCATGAAGCGACGACGACGACGGGAGGAGGACGGCAGAACTGTCATTCAGTACAGCGCTAGCGCAAATTACGACATCCGGTTGCCGTGTGCTATTTTTACTTAATACTCTAGTGAATGTGTGTGTGTAAGTGTGCGCATATGTATGTGTTTGTCATTCGATAGGCTACCAAATATGCTTTAATTTGTATTCGAGTTTTAATGTTAAAAGTTCAGCAAATTTAACACAAACACTTTTTTTTGCTTAAAAAAGTTTATATACAAAACTTTATTTTAATAAATTTTGTTTCATTTATTTTAATTGCTGAAAAGATTTTTCGTAATATTATTTATTTAAAAAAATTGAATACGAGAACACTTTTTCAATAATTTTAATTGAATTTTATTTTAAAATACAACTCGATTCCACTTTAATTTTTTATACCATGCAAAATCCTTTTGATTACTTTATAAAAGAAAGCAAAAAAACGACAACAACATTGTGATGAAGTTTATCACCAGTATATGCAACAGATTGAAACTATTGATGTACAAGGAGTAGCACGGTTGGTAGCTCTAGGCATGAATATAAAAATTTCGCCACACACTTATTTACACACACACACACACATACAAAAATTTTCATTCACACTGCGAGACATTTATGAATTTATTACGTGGCTACATGTCAATACAGCGCGCGTGTGTATGTGTGTGTGTGTGTATGCTAGTGTGTCTCGTGTAATAGTCGTAGTGATGTGTTTGTGCCACTCCTTATACGCGCGCGCTATTTTCTGTCTCCGAAGCCGATTTTATTGGTCTTGATTTGTCGTGATTTTCGATTTGTATTTATCGTGTTCGGTATCCGTCCGTCTGTCTGTCCGTCTGTCTGTCTGCTTCTATGTCATATCGAAGTGTATGAATGTGTTAAAAATAAAATATTCATTGGAATTTTTTCTATTGCTGATCGTTTTGATTTTTATTTCGTTTCGTTTTTATTTAATTTTTTTCAATGCTTGCCTACCGCCACCCAACGTCGCACAGTACTTTCGTCTATTCAACAAGAACAATTTTTTTTGTACGCTTAAAAGTATGCTAAAAAATTTATTTTTTTAAGGTTTGCGCTGTTGCAAAGAGGCATGCTAGAAGGAATACGCTTCAGATGCAATTGAATTTTTGAACAGCCTCAATCAAGTAAAAACTACTGTGCAGCATACAACACATGTGTGTGTGCTCATATGAATTTATGCATGTGTTTGCGCTTTAGTGGAAATCATGTTGTTGTCATGACATGACAACAATTACAATTCATATTTATATATGTAGGAGTTGAGCTGAGCTGAGCAGCATAATTTCAGCTTCAACTTTTTCCTTCGTTTTCTCATACTTGTTGTTGTGTTGTATATTTTGTTGTTCTGCTTTTCTGTAATGTTTTTCTTCTTCTGGTTGTTATTTCGTTCGAATACGCTTTTTTATATTTCCCCTTCTTATTAATTTGTTTTCTTCGTTCGTTCGTTCGTTCTTTCTTTCTTGATTTTACGTTTGTCATTTTATTGCGTTGTCTGACAGCTCTCGCCGCGCTAAAAAGAAGTTAACTACTGCTGACTGACTTTCTGACTGACTGACGTAATAAACGTTGCGGTGCGATGCGAAACAACGCTTCTTTTTTAGTGTAAAAATAATTTCTTTTATTGCGTGCGACTTGAGGAGCAGAAAAAAAACGAAAAATGATAAAGACAAAAAACGAAATACTTCGCTGAAGCGGAAATGCAAGACATAATTGACAGGAAGTGTTAAGGACAAAAGCGTTGCCGGCATGCACTGAAATGGAAATGGTATTTTTGAGATTTGTGCGTGTGCGGGTGCGTTTGCGGGTGTGGGTTTCCTTTGGCTATAAAGTGAAAATATTTTTTGTTTGGTAAATAAAAAAAAGTTGCTTTAATATGGTAAAATTAATGAAGGTCTTATTGACTTTTGAAAATGTGCCATGATTTACTTTTCAACACACATTTTATGTATTTCTGGTAATTTTTAAATTGTTTTGTATACTTTTTGGTTTGTTGTTGCTGTTGTTGTAATTTTCAAATGTATCACAAAGCATTTTCGGTGCTGAAAAACCACGCAAAGTACAAAAAATCAAAGTCTCATTAAAATTCCAATTTGCCGCTGATAACGCTCGTTTACTCGCTTACTAAATCAGCAACTGATTTGCTGATTGATTGTGAATAATAAATTTTACGCTCACAACACGCGCAGAACACAATGAAGCAAACCAAAGCATTTACCGACATACAGGGACAGTGGCAAAAAATACGACAAACTTGTATACGCGCCTTATAAAACCGATTAAGGAGATATGCCCTACTAAGTAGATGCATACCATCGCAAATTCCGTCTTCATCGATAAAGCAAGCTTTTATGGACTAACCCTGTGTGCGTGCCTCTTTCCGCCATATCGGCCCCGCTGGTATTCATTAATTTTACCACTGCAATTTGAATCGTTTTTGAATAATTTCGGCAAATGCCACACTTCCATCCTGCGCAAACCACTCGCTTCCGTATCCTTATCAATTTCAATTTAACTTACAATAAATACGGTTAAACTTCGTCTTCTTTTTCCTGGCAACTTTGCAATTTCTTTTAACTCCTCCATCCTTCCTTTCCCCACCCTCCTCGAATTTCACTTTTTCACTTTTAATCAAAAATTGATGGTGATCGGCATTCTGGATACAAAAATCCACACAACTCCCTTACCACTACAATCAAACACAGGCACACACACATACACCGACACAAAAGCGACACGCACACATACTCATTACCTTCGATTATTTGCCAAGAGAAGAGTAGGAAAAATAACTTTCATGACCCAAAATTAAAAGTCAGAGAAAACTTGAAGAAGCGTTACCATGGCACAGTACTTTGAGAAACTTAAATAAGTGGTTAAAAACAAATTTTGACTACTTAAATTTATAAATAAATTACAATTTTTTTTTAAATCTTCTTGAGTTATGAAATTTTTGCCATTATGAAATATAATAATAAAAACTATAAATTATTATTTTTTGTAATAAAATTTGATCTCATGAGAATACTGTGCGCTGCTGCCTAAAATTACGATGATGATTTGTCGTCGTCGCTTGGTGTAGGCTTCCTAAGTGACGTTTGATGTGTTGCATGTGCGCCGTTTGTATGCATGTATGTGTGTGTGTGTGTGCGTGCGTGTGTTTGCTGGTATGTGTTCAAGTCGGTTGTTAAAGAAGTGATGAGTTGGAGGAGTGGATGGTTGGTTGTTTGAGGTATGCAATAGAGGTCGAGGTGGCATATCAAAGCCACAAGAAGGTGTGCTCCGTGTGCGATTCGCAATTGACACGCAACAATGCGGCAGCGGCGGTGGGTTCGGAAATCGAAAGTTTATTTATAAATCGCGTCGGCAGAAAAGGTGAAAATAACAACAAAAAGCGATAAAAGAAAAACATTTTTTTTATAATTTTTTTGATAACAAATTGTTTGTTTCTTAGACTTAAGGCCAAAAGGACATGAACGAAACAGCTTTAAAATAATTATTTTGTGAGCTTAAAGCTTTAACGAGACTTTTTCTAATATCGAACTTAGCTTTGAAATCGAAGAAATTAAAAAAAAAATATTAATTACAAGATCAATTATATTTAGATTCAATTAATTCCTTGATATTAAAAAAATTCCCTTCTCTTTTCGCTTTTAATTAACATATTCTCTTTCTCTCTCTCTTCATAAAGTTTCGGTATTTAAAAAAATAGCAAACTAAATTAAAATGGCTCTGAGTAACCGTTGCGAGAATACATACATAAATTCGTATGAAAATTTAATCAATTAAGTTTTGAATTGAACTGTACACACAATTACCGTTACTATGCGTTTGTAGTGCTGCAAACTTGAACTTTGACTTTTAAAAGCAGCGCTGCGCAAAGTTCAAGGCGAAAAAGCTGTTTCAGAGAGTTTCACAAAAAGCAGCAGAGCAGGCGAGAGGCAACGCGAGGCTAGGCGAGTGCGATGAGTTCGCTTTAAATTTTACCTGCACATTTTCCATTTTCAGCAGAAAATCAACACACTGCACAGCAAAAAACAACAACAACAACAGCAAAAGTAAAAAATCGCTTTTTATTAAACCCAAAACCGCTTTTGTCATTTTGTCATTTATCAGTTTGGGTGAGAACCCGTCAACAGAAAACGAAAACGAAAAAAACTAAAGAAAAAGTTTCCGCTTCATATTAAGCAAAATTGTGCTGCAAAAAAAAAACCCGAACAGTAAAAGTTTTTAACTCATATGAAAACCGTTAACTGTCGTTTGTCCATAGTTTCGTTATCAATTTCTCAAAGGACTCAAGAGAGAATTTTTATGTCGTTATGTTGGCACTCAGCAGCTAATTTTGCCAGCAGAAAAAAAATACAACAACAAAAAAAACAAAAAAACAACAGCAAACGTACAAGTCACATGAACAACTTTTTGTATATCGAGGCAAAAAAGTTTTTACACTTTTCTGTCGCCTAGCTCGATTCGCAGGAGGAGTCGCAAAACACAAAACAAAACAAAAAAATCCGTTTATTTTTGTCTCTTTTTTTCTCTCCGTGCTGTTGACTGGCAGCAAGCTCATCTATGAAAGCACACTCACTGTTTGTTGTAGGTGTTTGCATGGGCGTAGAGATGTCAAAAATATTGCGCTTGAGAAAACTATCGTTAGTGATAATTTATTGTGTTTTTATTTATGTATGTGATTGAGAATGAACTTGAACTGTCAGCTGAAATTTTATTTGACCAGTTTTTCTTAATTCAGCCATATTGATAAGAGAGAGGCATGACATATCAAATCAAAAACAATCATCAGCTGTTATGTAAGGAGATCTTTTTATGTCATAATATGGTATTTATTTTAGAAAATAAATTATTAAAAAAGGATATGCAAATATTTGAAGGATTCAATCCCATTTATATGCCACCTCATTTGTCTTAATTCAACACAATGTTTTGAATCTATTTCTTTCTTAACTTTGATGAGGGCTAACTTAATATTTTGCAGGGGAACTGAAAAATGTTTTTACGGTTCCGTGGAAAAGTTTTGCTTACATAGTTTTGCCTTTTTTGCCCCAATATTGTTTTTCTGCAACTACGGTTGTCCCAGCTTGGAACACTCAAATTTCATAACCGAGATAAAGTTTTAGCGAAATTTCGTGTTGGCAAATTTAAATTAATAAATTCGCTGAAATGTTGCCCAAGTAAAAAAAAGAAGAACAAACGAACAAAACCACAATTACGAACCGTTCGCTTTAATTTTGTTGTTTTTTTTTTTTCTGTTTTACTTTGTATTTGTCTTTTTTTTTCGATTTGTTTTAAGCATAACTTTGAGCAGCATTTTTCACATATCCTGCGGTTGCTGCAAGCACTCGTTAAAAACGATTGCGCAAACTTTTGAAATTTTTTTAATTCGAAATAATGTGCAATGCTTTTTAGTATATAAAAATGATTTAAAAATTATGCTGACGTTATTTCACTACAATTTTAGTACACTAACGCGACTGCCTTTAACTGTTAGTTAAATGGCCAAATCGGCGACATTTTGTAATCATTGTTCACTTCCTATTGCAACAAATTGATTAGATCCGAGCCCGAGGGCAACATGAGGTCATGACGAACGGCGACCTAAATTTAACATTTCCTGTTTTTATATTCTTGTGTGTTTGTTTGTTTGTTTGTTCGTTCGTTCGTTTGTCCATCTGTTTTGCCATTGACAGTTGAAACGGCAGGCAGACTTTTAACTTCCGGCTTTATTGCCAATACCAATAAAATAAGTCTACAAAACGATACAAAAACTGATAATCGACAAATCGCATGCTCTAAATTAAGTGAGTGGTAATTTAAAGTTTTTATTGTTGTCATTTTGAAGACATGCTTTTTTTTTGTGTTGGGCTCTAAACCGTTGTTTCGTTCTCATCTTGTTTGTGCGCTCTTCATAATGAACCAATTAAAAACATCACGAAACTTGTTTCGAGTATAATTTCTGTTTTCGCATGTATTCCCACATGAGACAAGTGAGATTTAGTTTGGTTTACACTTGATTAATTTTGAGAATTTGCTTAATTATTTATATACAAACTGTTTCGTTTTGTGTGTTTGTGTCTTTGTCACTTTGGGTATATCTCCTCCTTACGCAAAAAAGAAAATCCCAAATATGCTTAATTATGCTAAGAGCAGAGATTTCATTCATGCAATACAAAATGTCCTTTGGGTTTTTTCCACTCTTCTATTTGCTGTTGTTTGGTCGGCTGCTGTGATTTTTCAATTCTTTTGTTAAAATTTGAGCCAAAAGCCACGGCCAGTCAGCCAGCCAGCCAGTCAGCCAGCCTACCGCTCACCACAACAAGCTGACATAAAAACCGACAAATCACTCCCAAAGTCAACGTTCGGCACCTGTACAAATGCAAAAAAAAGAGAAAATGTTGTCATTTGTCGGTCACTCAGCAAAAGAATAAGAAGAGAAAGAAATAACAACAACGCCGACCCCAAGAAAAGTTAATTGAGCTCAAGTAGTGTGGCCACTACACTGGAAAAAATTAAATCAAGTCTATTTGTAAATATTTTATATCTAGATGGAGTTTTCTTTTTTTTTGTTTTGCTAAACTAACTTCAAAAGTTTTGGTTTGATTTTGTAGGCAAGTAACGCTAAGCGTTGGAAATAATTTTTCTCAGTGTATTTGGCAATGCTGGGGCGCATCCTGCTGGCATCCTTTTAGCTGTTTAGGCTGATTTTTGTTGCTTTTGTTATTGTTGTTGCTGAGTTTAGAAGAAACTGACTTGCAAATAAGTGTAATTAAAGAAATTACACTTGATACTGCTTGTATGTACATGTATAGGTGTGTGTGCGTGTTTGCATTTACCAGCGGGTTGGTTTATGTTTGTATATGTTTAAAGTTGAGCCTAAGCAGCATCAGTGTCAGGACCTGCTCTTGCCAAAACCTGTTCTGGCTTTTGTTTCTGCTACTGCTTCTGCTGTTGTTGTTGTTATTGTTGTTGTTGTGGATGTTGTTGTTTTTGTGTCGTTGTCATTATATTAATTTGCTCCATGTCATTTTGGTCTGCCCGCCCACTCGTCTGCCTGCCTTACTTTTTGGGCTACCTATCTCATTCTGTTCTTTTTCTTCTGTTTGGCTCCCTTGCATTCTCCCTCTCGCCATAAACTGATTTTGAGGACACCTTTGCTGCGGTTCATGTTTTCTCATTTTTTTTTTCTTTCGTTTTTTTTTTTGTTTTTTTAATCTCCGATCTGGCTTTTCATCTTCTTCGCTTTTCCTTAATTTGACTGGTAAGCCGCTTTAAGAAAAATTACTTTTCATTATTTTTTATTTATGCAGCTATACTTAAGTTTATACAGACGTTTGGTCGGTCGGTCGGTCGGACGGACGGTTGGTTGGCTTCGGTTAAGGTTTCGGTTTCACCTCCTTCCTTAATTTTGGTTTTAAGGGTTAAAATTTCGTTCCGTTTTGTGCCGCCTACGCCTTTGCTTTGCTTCGCCTCGCTTCGGTTCGCTTCGGTTTGTCGTCGTTGTTGTTTTTCATTATTTTAATGAAAAAGGTAAAAGATGCCGTTCCTGTCCTTTCCTTTTCTTACCACTGACATCAACTTTAACGACTGACATACTAACGGACTAACAGACTGACTGACTCAGCATGACCATAATTCCGCCGTACGGCTTTGAGTTTTAAATGAAGTTTACTTCGATTTCGGTTGGGGCCGCATATGCTGGTTGGTGGGGGCGGCAGTAGGATCAGAATTTTTCTGTTTTTAAATATTTAAACTTCTTTTGCCATGACTTGCCTTAGCATTTTTTTGAAGTTTTTAGTTTTTCTGTTTGAAAGTAAACAATTTTCAAATGCTGGTCTTCGAATCAAAGAAGCATTCGAATGCCTTGACTCAAGTCTGATGTCATTTTAATTTATATGTACTTATATATACAGATGTTAAGAAAATGATAAACTTCGGGCCCTAAAGTGACCGAGATTCAGAAATAAAGTCTTACTGTTTAAAGTGATTTCCCTTTTCTGCTGTGTGCCGCTATCGAAATTGAATGTTTTGGATTTGTGCCAACAATTAAAGCCACGTGCTAAGGGATTACTGCACACTGGGCTTAATTGCTTGGTTACCTCTCCTTTTTCTGATCTTCGTATTACATATTTTTTATTTATTGCTTTGCCTTATTTTTGCTTTGCTGTAAATATGTAAAGCGAAAATAAATATTTTACTATTTCAGGTTATTGTGCGTTGCTTTGAGAAATATTTTGCTGCATAATTTCAGGCGTAAGTCAGACAATAGGTCGCTTCATTAAGCGGAACGTTTAAAAATGAACTTAAAAAAAAGAATTTAATAGAATTGACCTTTTGCAAATGACTTTGACGTCGTAGCCGCACACACACACACACACACGTTATGAGCTTTAAACGCTTACACCGAATAATGGGAGGAGGGGGCGAAGGAGCAGTGCACGTCAATCAAAATCAATATTTTCGAATTTATTGCCTCCTCTTTTCATTTCATTTCTTGTATTTTATTTATCTCTTTTTTTTATTTTAATTTTCTGGCAAGAGAGTAACGCAAATTGGTTGAGCAGCGAAAAATTACCTTTGCAACATCGCAACACAGCGCAATACACAAACAAACAGGAGCGGACTTAACACACTCTGTTGGGCGTGCATTTTCAAATTTACTTGAGAAATGCATTAAAATAATTTCGAAAATTTAATTGACCTTAATTCTGCTTCTTTTGTTTTCGAGAAAAAATCGAAAAGTTTTATATGAAATTTGTTTTTATTCTTTTTCATATAATTTTAACAAATTTTATATCGCAAAAAAATGAAATTAACCTTAAATAAAAACCCAACATCGAAATGTGGATAGATTGAGTCGAAAGCCATGAACGAACCAACGAACGAACGAAAGGATTGAGAATCGACTGTTTCGTGTCTCAGTCAGTCAGTCAGTCAATCGATCAATCTGGCAGGCGGATGTTCGGGCGGTATTGAATGCTTTTGACCGGAGCGCCAGCAGCCAATACACACGAAAGAAAAGAACGATAAAAGTTATTAATCAATTTAATATGCGCAAAAGTATACAGAAAAAACTGTGCGTCTTCTATATTTTCGCTTGTTCGTTTGTTCGCTTTTTTGTTTTGTGCTTTTCAAACTGATGAGCGCACGCAAAAACAAAAATTTGCATACATTTTGGCGCACAATCTTTGAAATTCAAGCAAAAGTCAGACGACTGACGGGGGCCGTCAATAAATTAATTAATTAACCGCCTGCATAAATTATTAATAAGCGAATCGCGCTTATTAAGAATGGGAAAAATTGCAGTTTTAACGCTTATTTGAAATGGACAAAAAAGAAGAAGAGCGGAAGCGCATCGATACTCGCTGCTGTTTAATATTTTTAATGGATTTTCTGTGAAAAATTTGCTTTTGATTTTTTATGCGATGTTCTTAGCGCCACAATTTATTGTCGACTATAATTTATGGCCTACTAATCGGCGCTTAAGTGCTTTCGATGTGTATCGCAACGAATTGGCAAATTTACGCTTAGGCGCCTAAGTGTATGCAGCAAACATTTTTCATTCACTCACGCTGTCAGCTTACACTTTAGCACACACACTCGCATACACGTACACGCACACGCACGCACAAATACTCATAAATAATAAAAATACAAATTATGACCAGCGCAAGACAACAACAATAACAGCAACAACAACAACAACGAAAAAAAAGAAAAATCATTATCATAAAACACAGCAGCAAGTAACAATAACAACAATGCAAAGCAAAGTATAGCAAAGCAAAAAAAAAAACAGCATGAATTGGCAGCATTAGCGACGGACGACGTGTGCCTGCGCTAAACATAAATTTATTTACGATTTTTCAAGCGCCTAAAAGTATGCAACAAAAAATTTATTATTTACGCATTATGCCAAAAATAGCCAACGGAACGCTTAAAAACTCATAAAACAAACATAATGCATAAATAACCGTTATTTGCAAACGATCAAACATACAGAAAAAAAACAGCAACAACAACAACAATGTTTCGATAAATAAATAAAAAAATATATCACAAAAATACTGAAAAAAGAAGGAAAAAACCAACAAAAATGTAAACACTATGGCCGATAATATTGAAAAATGTGCGCGCGCCTAAATATATGCTATGCTTAGCTGAGTTGTTGCGCCAACCAATTGAAAGCGGCGGCCATTTGTCGCCAAAGTAATAAACAACAACGACAACATGACCAAAAAAAAGAAAAAACAACGACTGTCATAATAATAATTTTGAAATGTGCCCGACCCGCCCCACGCTACACCCGCCCGAATACCCAATTCAAATCAATTTTATGTGTGGGCGAAAAAAAAGAGAAAAATATTTTTATATATATAATAAAATGACGAGTCTTTAATAAATTGTTCTGCGCTCAGGCGTTCAGTTTGGTTTGCCCCCCTCCACTCCGTCGACTCCCACTTTTACTCGACGTTGTCAAAATTGTCAAACGGCAAAGTTAGCGCCGTCACTTAATGACAGCATAAAAACTGACTCGACTTTGTTGTTGGGTGTTTAGACAACGGCAACAACGACAACAACGATGACAACGTCGAGGATGATGAAGTTGAGGCGCTGTCCTAGTCGCTTGGCAGATGAGCCTCATCAGCATTAATGACAACGAATGAAGCGCAACGCATAAATTCAAGATGAGTCCCGGGCAGCGTAGTTGACATTCACGCGGGATTGAGTGTAGCCCGAGGAATCAAAATAAAAATAAAAACATACAAAATTAAATAAAACACTGTGTCCAGGTTTTGACAAAGTATCGTGAATCTTTGGGGAAATTTAAATTAGATAAAGCACCTTTGGACAACTTCAATGCTTCTGAAATATTAGCAGAAGTTCATCTTCTTTTTGAAATTAATATAGACAAATAATTTGAATTTCCGGAACGCTTCCGTTTAATGCCTAACACGAGCATATACGGCCGAGATATTTGCATCAATTGTATCTAGATCCTCTATTTAATAGTTATATTCGAAATTTTCCTGTGGTCAGAATGGAAAATGAAATACTAACGAAAGCAGAAATTGAATAAAATGGAGAAATAGAAAACTGAAAAAAAACAACAAACCTAACTGATTGATAAACGGCAATGGGAAGCGGAACAAAAAGGCATAAACGTAAAATTGCAAGAAAAAAGTTAAAAATCCTAAAATCAAAATTTATATTCGAGGATATACGGAGGAGTGTCGGGGCTCAGTTCAAGGCAAAAGTCGAGCGGAAGCAATGAAGCAGAGCTGCATTGCAAAAGCGTTTAACAAAAAAAAAAATGGAAAATAACAGACAAACAAACAAACTGACGAGCGAGCGAGCGAGCGAGCGAGCGAGCTAGTGAGTAAGCGAACGGACGGACGGACGGACGAAGGAACGGTAGGCAGACAAACAAATAAGCCAACAAACAGCGCTGCCAATCAAACCGACCGAGCGAACAAACGTACGCCCGTTGCTGAAATATCATACATACATGCATGCATATACGTCTACAGTACTTTGTTTTACGCTTACAGCCAAAGAGATTGCATAAAATATTACCACACAGAAATTAGTTAAAAAATTTAATTTATGAACTGTGACAAGAAAATCTCATCAAATTTTGAAAAACAATTGAAAACTTTTGTCAATTTATTTTGACGTTATAAAAAAAAAGAGTCAATAGATTGACTAAGATAATTGGTTAACTGGTAGTTATATAACTAGTTATTAATGTAACTATTAGTAGTTATTTAATCAAATGATTTCTTTAGATATATAACCAGTCAGCATCGTTAATCTTTTTCGTTGAATTTGTGGTTAAATACTTCTTAGTTATTTAACTGATTAATTAATTTTTTTTAATTTAATGTTTATACTTAAAAAAATAAAATCACATTTCAAAGTTATTTTCCTTAAATAAAATCCATTTCTTAGTTTTAAGTAAAATTTGTTGACTTTGTGAGCACTGTGCGTCGTGCAATAAAATAGGCTACTCGGTTTTTTGTTATACATTTTTGTAGGTTTATTTGTTTGTTTTGTTGTTATTGTTATTGTTACTGTTGTTGTTGTGTGGCCAATTCTCCTTCCAGCATATATGTACATATATCACATATATCGTTCGAACGTTGTCCGTTGTCCGTTGCCGTGTTGTGTGGCAATGGCGATGGATGGTTGAATGATGTCCAGTATCTGCTGCACGCAGCGTAAACACTCGACCGGCTACTGCGTCTGTTTGTGTAAATCACACACACATACACACATACACACACACTATTGCAATTGCACTTTTTAATTACAGCGTTTTTTCTGGATTCGGTTTTTCGGTCTTTATTTTTTTTGGCAGTTTGTTTTTTTTTTCTTATTCATTTTTGCTTTTATGGCACAAATTGCCAACCAACGCTACTGACACAATTTTATTGCATTTGGGTTATGTTGCAAGGTAAATACGCTGAACAAACACAAACACAAACGCAGACAGACACGACACAACACTCACGAAGCTTTGATAGCCATGACGCAAAATCAAAAATATGAAGCAAAAATTTTGATTTAATTTAAAGCTGAACGAAAAGTTTTGATTTCATTTACACTCTGCACAGGCAGCTAAATTAAATTTAATAATTTTGATTTTTATTTTTAGAGAATTTTTTACATATTATGAGAATGATAAAAAAAACTTCAGCTGAAGCAAATTTAATAATTTAAAATTAAAAAAATTCGTTTTCAAAAAAAAAAAGGTTATGCAAGCCACTGGAACTTTGAAGTTTGTTTGTCTTTGAGAACTTTTGTACATTGAATAGCAAACAAATTTTAAATTTTAACATTAATTTCTGACCAAAACTTGACAAACACATACACACGCTTAAAAAAATGATTAAAAAAAAGATTGGAATGCATAAATGTCTCGGTAGACTCAGTTCCACTTCCGGGAGCTTAAAAACTGTTTGCTTGTTTGTTTTTCATCAATTTTGAACAAGAAGAAGTGCCTAAGTCGCCAGCCAGCTTGGCTGCCCATACACTTGAGTCGTATAGTTCCCAGCCATGAGCACAATTCAACTTTATCGCAAAAATACAAAAATAACAACAACAGAAACAACAACAACAACAACAACATCAGAAACAACACAAACGGAAACAACGCAAGTTATTTGCTGTCGAAGTCATAAAATGTTGCATGTCTCTTTGTCTGTCTGTCTGTCTTTCTGTCTGTTGAACCAGCAAATCTTCGAGATAAACGCGCTGCAGCATGCATAAGTCTACAGCTTGTTGTGGTTGTTATTGTTATGTTGTTTTTGTTGTTGCTGTTGTTGTTGTTGTTCTTGCACTCGCTTGTTTACATTTTATCTGCGTGCATATCTGCTGGTTTCGTTATTTTATGATGTTGCACGTTCTGTTGTTGCTGTTGTCGTTGTTGATGTTGTTGAGGTTGTTCTTATTGCTGTTGTTGTGCTCGTAATAGTTGACGTTGTCTTCCTCTTGTTGCACTGCACGCCTTGGTCATAACTTTTTTGTTTCGTTTTTTTGACATTTCCGGATGTCAAAAACCTGAAAAACAACTCCGTAAAAATTTATTTCATTTACGGAGTTTTAAAGCAACAACTTCAATATCAATTTTTGGCAGAGACGATTATTAAATATGCAATTTAAGATAAGATAAAAGTCAAGCAAGAAATTATTCGGTACATTTACCTGTAATTTAACCAGTAGCGCTACTTAACTATTCGATAAATTTTCGTATATTCTCTTTCTGTGTACATACTTATATTTCGCTCACACAAGTAATACATACCAGCAATATTACTGGTAATTAGACCGTAATTTAACCAGTAAATAGTAGGAAAACAAATTTTTATATTATTAAAGAAAAAAAATATTTTCTTTATATTGTAATTTAAAATTTATTTTTGGTTTCTGCACAAGCAACATAAAGTCTGCCTTTGGCATGTTGAGGATAAAGTTTTTCTTTTTTTTTCATGTATAAAATACGGCTTTGAGGCGCCCTCAACAAGCTGCAAAATGTTTTATTTAAAAATGCATGTAAACCTGTGTAAGCCCACTTAAAGCACCCTGTGGGATAGGTATACCAACCGCGAACACTGAAAACATCTAAGAGCGGCAAACGAATATGCAAAAAAACGAAAAAAAAAATCCAGAACGAACGATCACACACACACACACTCGTATACAAAGGCAAAAATATATTCGCAGAAAGACGACAACGACGACTACGACGGAAATTGTGCAAAAATGCAAATGTGACTTTAAAATTTGAAAATATAAATTTACACAATGGCATTACGCAAAAGTAAGATACCAACGCACACACACCAACACGTCACGCACACACACACACATACACTCACATATGCATTTGCATGCCGTTGTGCAGATACAAAATACAAGATACTGCATGCCGCTGCAAATAGAAATAGAAATTCAACTGCAAGTGCAGCATTTGCAAACCGCAAACTTGGTAAGACGAGCATCTACACTGAGCAACAAATCAATTAGAAATGTGTTTGCCTTTAAAAAAATTAAAAAAAAATTTTAGTATCTCAATTTTTTTTTACATAAATAAAAAATTTCACATGCAATTGAATTTTTGCTTTAAGTTGTATTTCAAAACCTTGACATAAACTTCGAAATAAATGTAGATAATCTTTGAATTATTTTTCGCAGCGTGTTACGCAGGCGACATCGCGTTACCACTCCGAACGAATGGTACAAATCTATTACAGTGCCAGCTAGAAACGACAGCGCTGCCGCTCAGCCAAATAAACATGCAAATGTATTATACGGACGGCAGCGACGACTGCGGGGCAATAGCAACGAAAGGCGAGGCGGAACGGCGTAGTTTTGTAGCTAAACTTTTAGCGTGATTTTTGCCTCTGGGCAGGTTTTTTCATATGACTTTTTTTTTGTTTGTAGTCGCGCGCGCTTTAAAAATGTAAGTCAAGGATAACGAAAAAAAAATAATAATAAAATGAAATAAAAAAAATGGATAGGTACATAAACGGAAAGAACTTTGCAAAACCCATAAAGTTGCTGGTAGTTGTGCTTGTTGTTGTTGCTGTTGTTGTAAGATATGTTAGTGCAGAGCACGCTGGCACAGATTTGTTTGCTAGCAAGCGAGCAAGCAAGCAAGGAAGCAGGCAAACAGCTTTTGCCGCGCGACTTTTACTGCGCGTTTATGCTTGCGGCTTACTTGCGACACAAAGCATAAATTTACTTATGCGTTTTTGTTTTCTTCTTCTTCTGCTTTCATTCCACTGTACGTACGTATGTATGTATATACATTCAAATGTTTATATGCATGCGCTCTTGTGTATATGTGTAGGCGCGTGCGTGTGTGAGTGTGTGTGGCTGTGTATTTTGTGATGTGTAGCGCTAAAGTTTTTACAAGCGTTTATTTTTCAATTTTATATTTTTTAAGTTATTGTACTACATTCAAAAAAATGGATAACAAAATGTGCACATACAAAAAAATAGAAAATAAAAAAATGTAGTTGTTGTTGTTGCTGCTGTAACTTTTAAGATAAATTGCTGTTGTTCATTGTTGCAGCAGATACTTGTCTTAAAATAAAAGAAAAAAAATTCCTAAAGTTAGCTTCGAGTATTTTACGGATTTACTCGCTCGTACCAAAAAGTTTCTTTAACATTAGACAGTAGCGAAAAAAACAACAACTTTTTATAATGATGGTTTGAATTTTGTAGTTTTATAAATATTAATCTTCCAAAATTGTTTAATCAAATTTCAGAAAATTTTTTAAATTTCTCATGGTCCTTCACTTTTCCAAAGTCGAAAGCTTTCAATTCGTTCAATTTTATATAATGTTAATACAATATTACTGTAATTATATTTGGAATAGTTAAGTTCTCAAACCGCTGCTGATATCTACCTAAAATATAACAACAACATAAATAAATAAAAAAATTAATAAATTGCTGAGCAGATTCATTTTGATTAACACGCACGCACACTTTTACACCTGCCCGGGGATTGCTGCAACATTACAAACCACGATGAATGATGTTGGGCAGTGGCCACTTGAGACCAACAACAACAAGATACATTTACACACGCACACACACACACAAACGCATTAATACATTTCACACATACTTGCGCAAAACTTATAAACATTGTTGTTGAAATAAACCATTTGCGCTGATCTGATGATGACGCTGAACTGAACTGAAGTGAAGTGAACCGAACTGGACCGGACTGGACTGAAGTGGACTAGACGAGACGATGGCAACATCATGTACCGCTGTCGTTTATCAAATAATTTGTTCTTTTGTCATGGACTGAGCAAGGGAGCTAACGAACGAAGGACCGAGCGAGTAGTCACATTTAAAGCTTGAATTTTTTTGTTTGTTTGTTTTTGTGTGTGTTTTGCGCTCATGCCGTTAAATGTGTTTGTTTGTTTATTTATTTATTTGTTGGTTTATTTGGGCTTGTTTGTGTGCATGTCTTGTCTTTCGCAATGTCGCATGCCGCATGCCGTATGCCGTATGTGGCAATTGCTGCACGTCCCAATGACCAATATAAATTGGTTTCGCCAACTTGCCAACTTGGGCATCCTTATCGGTCAGCATCGAATGTTCCCCTCCCGTTCATTTATTCCTTTAATTTGTGTGTCTGTGTCTGTGTCTGACCTCGTCCATACGTCAGTGAGTTTGTCGTTATGTTTGTCTGACTGTCTGTCCGTATGTCCGTATGTCTGCCTGCCTGTCTGTTTGTATTTATGTCTCTTCTGACATGAAATTAATTTATAATGCGCACAGCTCATATGGTTTGCGAGTTATTGCGCTTTTAAGCGAATTATAGCAAAACAAAAATACGAAACAAAAAGCTAAAATGAGAGAAGAGAAGAAAAGAGAAGAGGAGAGGAGAAAATTAAGTGCACATAAATTTGTTTTAAGCGACGGTAGTCTGGGTTCAGGCGGCGAGGCTGAACTACGTTTCACTAATGAAATGAAATTTCATGCTGAGCAAAAAATATAATAAAAGCGAGTAATTGTAGCGAGTGACCAAGGTTTATTTTTTTCTTTTTGCAGCTAAGGAAGCAAATACGATTTATCAGCTTTCGCCTTCTTCATTTGAAGATTTAATTTTTGTAGAAATGAAGTATTTCATAAGGAACTTCTACTTCTTTTGTTGCGTTGAAATATCTCGGAAATTTGGTTGCACTTATCAACTTTTTCTGAAAGTCTTCTAAAAAGTGAAAGACCACGATTTGCCTTGCGGAAGTACTCTACGCTGATTTTTTTTTTTAAGTTGAAGAATTGACAAGCTCATTTTTATTTAAATTATAACTTTTTTTTTAATATTAAATTTGATGCAGCATTTCCTGCCTAGCGCTGCTGTTAAAGCGTCAAGAACTTAAACGTTGCTGTATTTGTGTTTGTTTGTCTGCCTCTTTATTTGTCTGTCCGTCTCTATCTCGATTCGTTCGCATTTCAGAGCAATGCCGCATTGAATTTTCAACAATTAACTGCAAAAAACACACACACACGCAAAACAAACGAACGAACGAAAAAAAAAAATAAAAATTCAAACTCTTTCAGAATGGGCAAATTTTGCAGCAAATTCAATTTTTCAGTCAACAAGCGGAAAAATAAACTTTAGCCCGAAAAATAATGAAAGGGGTGAGAGGCAGAGAGAAAAGCGAAAGAGTAAGAGAAAAAAAGAAGCATACTTTTGGGCAAAAATGAAAAATTGTTATTGGTTTTTGCTGCTGCTGAGTTGCTTCGCTAAATTTTAAATAATTTAAATGTCATCGTCGTCGACTCTTAAATGGTCACGCCCATTGTTGTCACTTAATGAGAAAGTTGCACAGTACTTTGACTTTCAGAAGAAATCAAATAAAATTTGTAGAAAGATGCAGCCTAAAAGTAGGCAATTGCAACATAAATTTTGTACAAGAAACTTTTGATCATAAAAGCCTTCGGAGCACTCCAAATTGATTTATTCGATCAACTATTCTTATTTAGCTTTAATTTGAATGTACTGTACACGCTTTTGAGCTGTTGCACTTTGCTGCGCTCCTAAAAGCAGTCATCGCCTCACACTGTGGCGTCACGCCTCATGCTAAACGCAAAATATGCAATTGCGATGAAGTGCTGCGCTTTAGCGAAGTTCGAGCTGGTATTTCGTTTAAGGGTGAAGAGCGAATGCGGCTGCGGGTGTGTGGCGTGTGGCGTATGGCGCTGTGGTACGCTTTACGCTTTTGCCAAAGCACTTTTCGTGTTTATTTGCTTTGAATGTGCAACATGAAAATGCTTTTATTTGTGTTGATTTTGGTCGGTCGTTGTCGGTTGTTGTGCTGTTGTTGTTGTTTTTGTTGTTCGTTTTCCTAGTTGTTTTTTGTTGTATTTGTTGTATTGTTGCGGTTGCGGTTGTTACCAATTCAACCCACAAGATTGACACAAGAAAAAGCTCTGCATACAAAGGCGCGCGCTCGCTCGCTCGTTCGCGTAGCAGCATCAAATAAATTTGCCATTTTTTTTTAGTTGGTTTCGGTTTATTTGCGTTTATTTATTTATTTAAATACTTTTAATGTTGCATACTTTCCGGCGGCGCTTGTGCGCTTGTGCAAACTTTTAAAGTCACTTTTAAGCTAATTGCGACCTTCTGCTGTTGTTTTGGTAACACGAACTTTTCGAACTTTTGTGCATTTAGTAGCTTACCAATTTAGTGCTTAGGGAAAAAGCTTAAAAACAAGAAACTTGCATCCAACTTGACCAAGATGACAAAACAAAAGGAAGCAATAACGCAGCAGCACCACTTGGGTGCAGCATTTGAGGCGCCTTTGCGCTTGTGCCACTGTCACTGCCGGGCGGATAGTGCTGGCGAGTTGGCGATTTAAAGTTTTAAATCTTATTTTCAAATTTCTGAGCTTCTTTTGGCATTCGGCATAAGTTTCTTTTATTGAGTTTTGCTTCTCATTTGTTCTGTATTTAATAATGCGTTTGCTGGCTCTTATAGTAAAATGCTTGGGATTTTATATTTTTCAATATAAGGAATAAGTTTTTGGAATACGCCGGAGCGCTCCTTATGCTACCTAGGTACATCATTCAGAAAATATTATTTAATTCACCTACGAAAGTATGCGAAGCAGATGATCACTTAAACCTCTGCAAAAGTAAAGAGTGAACTTCGGCACATGGAGCGCTCCGGTGCGATCCATTAAATATACTAAGCAACACATCGGAGGGAAGTTTTGTTGCAGCTTACTTTTATGTCTCGGTTTTAAATAGACAACCCACCGTGCTTTGAATGAATCCTTGCCCATTTTGACAATGTATATATAACACGCACGCACGCATTCGCGCACAACAGGACAATGTAATACAATGATTATCCGATTTAACACATACTCAAACACACACACACACATATAAATGCTGGCATTGACTTCCGCTGCGTGTGGTTCGCGGCGCGCATTTCCGCGTAATTGCATGAATTCCATGACTTATGAGCCGAACCGAGCCGTGCACGATGACTTTGTGCTGACCCAACGCAGTGCGGCCGATGCACAGTATCCAAAATAAATAACCGAATACATGAATTTAGAACACAATTCGAATTTTATTTTTATTTTGTGTTATTATATTTTTGCAATTTTATCTTTTAAAGTTTTACAGTTAAGAAAAGTCTACACTTTTGTAATAATATTTTCTTAAAGTTTTTCTATATTAATGTACCGTGCACCGCAGTCGCATCCTTTGCCACACGGCTTACAAATATCATACAATGTGTTATCATCAGCGTGTGTACGTGCAACATGTGTGTGTGTGTGTGTGTAGCGGTATCCAGCTCCCAACAATTTCGCCCTTCCGTCGCGAAATTGTTTTTTCGTTTGTTTTTTATGTAGCTGGTCAACAAGCTGCTTCCTGCCGGCTACTTACTTAGTTGCGCTCACGGCGCAGCCATGACACATCCGCGTTCGAAATACTCGCGCGCTTGCATCAGTGCATTCAAATCAGAATCAACATCAGAAATGATTTTTGAATTTTTTATACTAGCGGAAATTATCGTCAGAGTCGTCATTGCTGCCGCTGTGAGACGCTCTGCTTTGCTCTAATTTCAATTTAATTGAGTAGCCTAATGGCAAAGCGTTCGTTCCGCTGCGAACTGCGAATTGCGAACCGCATCGCCTCAACATTTCACATATCTAAATTTAATTTAGCAAAAGTTGGTAAAATTCCCCAGCTGTGCCAACTCCCCCGACTTTTCCCTACATTTTGTTTAAGTTTAAGTTTGCAGTTCAAGTATTTATTATTTTGTGCGCTCCGGTTTTTACGTTTAATAATCACACTTAAACAAAATGGGCGTAGCGAATCGTTCGACTCACCCACCTCTGCTCCAAGCACCCACCGCAGCCCCTGCCCGCGCTCAGGCTTTGCAGACAAACGCAATTTTTATGCAAATATTTTTGTAGAATTTTATGTTGTGACAAACGTCATCAACATTCGCTTGTGCGGTCGGTCGATGGGTCGGTCATTAGGCGATGTCCGTTCGTCTGTCGGCCGCTGGCTTCAGAATTCAAAAATCGTTTGCATATTTTTAGGCGCTTTTACTTTTAACAAAAAATGCGAGAGCAGTAGCGTACATATTTGAGGCCATTAAAAATGGCACAAACCGGCGCAGCTGCTGTTTTTCGTGGCGGACTCGGCAGGAGGAGGGGGAGGGGGAAAGCAAAAAATTGTCGAAACAATTTTAATGCGATTTTGATTTAGATGGCGCAACCGCTCAGCATTGCGCCTGCTGCTGCTACCAGGCGCACCGCTTTAAAGTGGACTTTTATAAATTCAAGCAGCGTTTCGCTTGGTAAATTGTTTTTGTATTTATTGTTTTTATTTATGCGTCGTCTTAATTAACGGAATTTTATTGCCCAACTTTGTTTCAAATACAAATTTTTGTTAGTTTGAAATTTTGGCATTAAATTTAAGCGGCATTAAAACTGAACAATTAACATTTTTTTTTCTTTTACACAGAAATCCAACAAATTCATTTTCCTACATATTTCCAAAATTAAGTAATAACATTTTGTTGTTGTTGTTGTTAGTTTTGTAATGTCGTTGCTAATAATTGTTTTGTCATGTTCGAAAGGATTTAAACAAGGGATTACCGTCATCATATGTATAATGCTATTGTTTTGTGCCTTGTTGTTGTTGTTGTTGTTGTTGTAGCGTCCACTGGAATAATCACATGCATGCACATGTGAGGGAAACGTAATTAGTGTGGATAAAGAAAGTTTGGAAAGGGAAAGAAAGAGATCTAGCTATTACCCATCCAATTCAAGGAAGCGAGCTACCTCGACTGGATTGGTCCAGAGAGACCTGGTTGTGAAGTTAGTAGGTCTGAGGGAACATTCGAAAAGATGGGCTGTGGTATGCGGCGCGGAGTCACATACGGGACATTTTTCCGAGGTCTCCGGGTTCATTCTGGCCAGGTAACTATTCAAATATTTGGAGTAACCTGACCTGAGCTGGGACAGTGTGGCACGCGTTTTTCGTGGTAGATTCTCCTCAAACAATGAGATTGGTGGAGGTCTACCACCGAGTACCACATTGTCCTTCATGGCTCTAATGGACTCGGAGACCATTTCGGTATGGAGCTGGGCCTTGGCATCTCTAAGAAGGCCTTCAGACACCAGGTTTAGCAGGTGACTTACTGCCGATTTCTCGACTCGTAGGTCGTGCCTAACCTGTCTAACTCCGAGGGTCGACGAACCTGTAACGATGGCGTGGTTAGGGTGGTCAGGCATCATACACCCTAGTAAGTATTGTCTCGTGAGAAGGGAGCAGTGGCTCCGGACGGGAAGAATTTTGGTCTCTTCGTGCAGGTGATCCTCAGGTGTCATGAAATGACAACCAGTGACCACCCTTAGTGCCGCGTTTTGGACCGTCTGGAGTTTTCTCCACTGTGAGTCGCTTATACAAGGCGACCAAACGGGAGCAGCGTAGTCGATAAGGGGGCGACCTATGGCTTTATAAGTCGTTAGGATCGTCTCCTTATCTTTGCCCCAAGTGCTGCCCGTTAGTGCCTTTAATACGCGATTTCTCCCTTTCACTCGACTGGCCGCCACCTCCGCATGTTTGGAGAACATGAAGAGGCTGTCAAAGTGAACCCCAAGGATTTTGGGGTTCTTCACCGAGGGAATTCTTTGTCCAGAAATATGGATGTTGAGTTCCCTCGTGACCTCTTTGGTCCATGTGGTGAAAATGGTGGCCGTAGATTTGGGTGTGGAGAGTTGGAGGTTCCTATCCACCAGATAGTTGCGTAACACTGGCAGATAATTATTTATTTGCTCTTCCAGGGCTTCAATATCTCTGCCTGTACACAGGACAGTGCAGTCATCGGCATAAGAGATTAGTTTCAGCCCCGGAGGAGGGGTCGGGATTTTGGAAATATAAGTGTTGAACAGCAAGGGGGATAAAACACCTCCCTGCGGTACACCCTGCTTATTTTTCCTAAGTCCCGACCTGGAACCTCTGAACTCTACGTACGATTGCCTGCCAGCCAAGTAGTTGGCCAGCCACCTTTTAAGGACATTTGGGAGCTCGGATACGTACAGGTCTTGCAATAGCTTCGTGTGGCAGACCGTGTCGAAGGCCTTAGACAGGTCAAGAGCGACCATTATGGTCCTCTCGTGAGGTCTTTTGCTGTTTAGGCCTCCGGCTATGGCAGTCGTCATTTCACACAGCGCTGTAGTAGTGCTGTGTCCTGATCGAAAGCCATGTTGGTGGTCTGCCAAGGGAAGGTTCTCCTTTAAGAACGGTAGGAGAAGAGATTCCAGGACCTTAACCACTGGTGAGAGTAGTGTTATAGGTCTGTAGGAGCTACCCCTATTCAGGGGCTTCCCAGGTTTGGGAATGGGAATGATTTTCCCTAGCTTCCACATATCTGGAATCTCCATGGAGTTGACACACAAGCAGAAGGTTTCCGCTATGTATGTCTCTCCTTGCCTCCCCAGGTGTTTCAGCATTATCATTGCAAGCCCATCCGGACCTATTGCTGTAGAAGTTTTCGCTGCCTTGATAGCTCCATGGACATCCTCTGCAGTGATATCAATGATATCGTCTGACGGGGGAAGGGATCTGATCCTCCTTCGGATGGCTCGGCGTTCTTTGTTCGGTCTAGTTGGGTGCTCAACAAACTGACGGTTTAAGGCAGAACAGCACTTGTGGGGGTCAAGTGGCGTGCCACTCTCAAAAGAGAGAGTGGGTCTCGCACTTCTCCGGGGATTTGAGAGGTTCTTAATGGTCGACCAAAGTCGTTTTGAACCTCTATCCGACCCTTCCAGGTGCCGTAACCACAGATCTCTGCGGTGAGCGCTGACTAAGTTGTCGATCTCAGCGCTCATCTGCTTCAAACGCGGGTCCGATGCATCCTGCCTCCGGATAGCATCACGCTCATCTGCCAAGCGGGATGCCTCAGCCGGAAAGTTGGGACGCTCCCGCTCCCGCTCCTGCTGCTGCTCCTGCTGGTGGCTTGATATGCTTTTGAAATGTCAAAAGAAATTTTAATTCAATTTAAGTGAGCTTTTCGTACTTTTCTTAGCAATTTCAAATCCTTTTGTTATCCCTTTCGAGGATAACAAAATCAAATGTAATTTAACTTTGCCTGCTACTTCTTGTTTTTTATTCATCTTCTTCTCTTTCTTTTCTTTTATTTTTGTTGATTTAACTTTTGAACTTAAACTTCTCCTCTTGAGCTTAATGTGAGTCATGTTTGTTTGTTTGTTTTTTTGTTGGTAAATGTGGCGAAAATAGAATTAGGATTTATTTTTATATAGAAAACATTTTTTCTTGAAATGTTTTTTTTTGTTGTTTTTGTTGCTGTTGCCTGCCACTTGACAGAAATCGTCAACTTTGCACAAATGTCATTTTTACCTTTGTAATTGCAATTTGTGTTACAAACAGGAATACGCGCGCTCGTCTCCTTGTTAACCTCACTTATCCCCCGACCCTTTTAACGCTTTCAACGTTTGCGCTATGTCGACGAAGACTTAGCAGCAGCAGCAGCACCAGCAGAAGACGAAGACGAAAAACGCGTACGCTTTCAAAAGTAACGAGCAGAAAGCCTTTTCATGTGCTTCAACTTCCGTTTCCGTGATTTTACTACTTTGTGCTTATGCAACTTTTTCCATTAAAAGACGAAGGAATGAACCAACGAAAGAACGAACGAACGATCGGACAGGCAGTTAGTCAGACGACAGACCGACAGACGAAAAGACGCTAAAGATGGAAGACATACAAATGTGTACGGCGGCTCTTTTAAAGACGCAGCAACCGGAAGCAGTTTATTATCTGCGTCGAGTGCCGCTAGAGATACTGTCGCCGGCGCGTTGCTTTCTTCATACACCGAAACAGTTTTGGACAGTAAATTTTAGGTAACCAAAAAGTTGCACAAACATTTCGATACAATTGTTTTGTAACTACGATACGAAATGACGTAAATTTAACAAAGATGGAATTCTCCTCGAAATATAATATTAGCTTAAGTAACCGGCGTTGCCCTGGTTTTGTTTTTAATAGAAATATATGTAGGATAATTAGTTAGTGGAACTTCCAGTTATTTTCCCTTTTTAAATCTAAAAGCACGATGTTGTATATTATATATCACTTTTGTGATACATTTTATTGTCAACATTTTTAAAAATTACTTCACTTTAAAAAAAAAATAATTGATTTCTTCGACATATCTCAGAAACTTTGTAGCAAAGTAAAGTAAAAAAACTATTTCAAAATCAAGTTTCTCTAAGTTCATCTTTTTCATCGACCTCGTCTTGTTGTTGGCAAATAGTTAATAAATTTGTTTCTTTTGTTTTTCAAATGTTTCGCGCGCGCTCACTTTCGACAAGCGAATTTTTCGACAAAAAGTTTTTCGCGCGCGCTCTCACCAACCGCACAAACTATTCGAAAAGTTTGACGAAGCGTAATACTTGCAAACAACAACTTCAAGTGGTAGCGGCAGCAGCTTTGCAACAGCGTCGACGACGCGAAGGGTTAAGGTCGATAAATTTGCATATTAACCATTTTAATTTTTTTTTTTTTTCAACTTAATAGTTTTGAATTTTTGAGGAAAATATTTTGCAACCCGTTCGATATTAGAAAAGTTTACAGAGCAGCTTTCGTTTTTTTTTGGTTTTATTTAGCTTTAACCAAATGGTGTACATTTTACAAACTAGTCATTAAAATTTTGCGGTGTTTCGAATTTTAAAAGAGCAGTTTTACTAGTTAATTAACTGGTTAAATATTAAACGTTGATTTAAATGTCTGTCATAATTTAATTTTTCAGTTAATAATTTGTTAAATATTAAATGAATAAAACATGTTATTATAATAAAAAAGGGGATATATGACTAAAAAGGAAGCAAAAGTTGAAATTTTTTTGCAAAAGCAAATCCGAAAGAAATGTTTTTCATATTAAATCCGAAGCAAATGCCAAGCACCCAAGCCCACTTAACATTTTTATCATTGCCAACTGTTTGACTATGTACGAGTATAGCCAACAACAATTCCTTGCTGCTGCTACTGCAGTTAGCTGCTGTTTGGATTCTCCTCAACTACTGCCGCTCTGCTTTGATGATGTGTTTGCTAAAAACGAAAACGAAAAGGAAAAAAAAACCTGTGCGCTACGAATTTTTCATTTCGACGTTTGCTGTGCGCGCATCTCGCTTAAGCACAACAATTCCAATGCTAATGATAATTGCAAGTGCGTACGCGCACGTCCTGCTAATTTCAAATTCCATTCTTCGTCGGCCATGGCAGACGCCCGGCGCTCGCCATTGTAGAGCAAGCAAGTGAGTATGCTAACAACTCAATTGACTCTGAGCATTTTGGTGAATCATCTAAAAGCAAAAAAAAAAGACTGTATATATAAAACGAAAAAAAATCGTTCATATACAGCAACTGCTGCTTTGCAGTAAAAGCAGCAATAACAGAGGACAACAGCGGAGCTACAATGAAAGGACATTGCTGATAATTGATTTCGTCTCTCGGCAATAGTCAAATTCATGGCAGCTAAAAGCGCCTGCCACGCTTAACAAGTTCAGCATAAAAATGTCTTTAGTCGAAGGTGGCATTAAAGTCGCTCCACAATCCCGACTCATGTTTCTTGCTCTGCCGCGGCGCAGCATGATTGGGCGCAACCTAATTGAAGGGCTATTGTTATTAGACGGACTCGGGCTCGCTCTTACATTTCTAGCCACTTGGAATAAATTGGTTTTATGTTGTTGCAAATGATTGAGCGAATGACTGACAAAGGAAATGTATTTCAAATGCTTTTTGTTGTTGGTTTTTTATATACCCAAATTAGTTTATCTTGAACCGAAGATATTTGGGTCAAATATTTATTAATTTAAATTTAAAGTTTTTCCTGATGAAAACGCGCGAACATGAGGACGCAAGCGAATTATGGTAATCAGGCATGAATAAATGGTAAAATGGTCCAGAACATAAATTGTTATTACCGCTAAAAAGTTTAAATTAAACCCGAAATTGAAGAGGCACACCCTCTCAAATCTTGCGCCATAAAAGCGAAAATATTTCAAAGCTCCGTTCCACCATCGCCACCTCCGCCTGTCCCCTGCTATGACCTAAGCGAACCCTTGGTAAAAACCCATGAATGGACGGACGGACGGATTCATAGCAAAGCCGGCATAAAAAAGTTCATTTGATTGTGTTTTTTATGTGCGCAACTTTTACTGCGGGACGGACGGACAGACGGAACTGTGCTATGCAATCAACACTTTTTCGACGACTACGCTTAATTAGAAAAAATAGCCACAAAAACAGCATAACTCAAAAGGCAACAAAAACAAGTCGAACAACAACAGCAACAACAACGAAAAAAGCAACAGCGCATAAAAGGACGCATTTATTTTGTGACAGGCATAAAAATTAGCACCAGTCGAAAATCACACGCCCACTGACAGAAATGACGACGCCCGCTCATCAAAGCGGAAGGCCCGGCACCGACCGCAAATCAACTTCATTATTTCTGCTTTGATTTGCTGGAACAAAAAACAACACAGAAATAAAACAAAAATAGATGTCAAAGTTGCCACCTATTTTGGTTTTGTGTGTGTGCGTGTGTGTGTGTGTGTGGTAAGGGCACGTGCTGCCAAACAAAAAAATGAACTAAAAGCGTGTAGACATTTTTTTATTGATGTTGATAATGAGGCGTTGCGAAAATATTTGCCGAGATTTTTGTCTTCTATTTTTTTTGTTGTTGTTGGATTTTTTTTACTACCCACCTAACCCACATAAAGGGAGTTGTAAAATACGCGCTTGTTTAGGCTTTTACGATGGTGTAAAGTAGATCATCTCAGCCAGGCAGTTTGCCTGGCCAGCCAGCCGGCAGAAATAAAGATTATTTTCTTGAAATGATTTCTTTCGGTTTTAAGACGACGTGACAGGACAGGACGTGACGTGACAAATTACGCTAACGAAAAAATGTGTCGACAACGAAAATACGATAATTGGACAACAGTGCGTATGCGCAACATGAAATTACTGTAAAAAGAAAAACTTTTACAAGCTCTTGCGTAAAATTCCACAAGCTTTGCAAATATGTGAAAATAGTTTGCCAACATTTTGTTAATACTTCCAACTGAAGTGATAATTTCAGCATTAACTTCTTTAAATATATATAAACACATTTATTTAATTGTATACTAACAATTTGTTTATTGGATAAACAAAATTGATAAATTTAAATAATTGTTGACTTGTTTTTTGAGTATTTTTTCTAATTTCGTGGTTTTTGTTTGTCTCGTATTTTTGCAGATTTCCGATGATGATCGTATGAGCTTAACTACGGCCGTATCTGATGAAGATGATGGCGAAAGTGTCATGGCGTCACCATATAAAGCAAAATCAGCCGGAACAGCTGCGTCCTCTTTTAATTGCACCGGCGCTGTGCGCAAAGCGGGGTAAGTCCGCAAACGGAAGTTTGACTGGATTTTTTATTTATTTACTAAAAGCTTTTGTTTAGGTCTTAATTTATATGCATTAGAGAATTAGTAAACATGCCGTGAAAGGTCTTGGAATTTGGATAGTTTTGTTTTTGAAGTGGGTGTAGACATCGCAGTACAACGTTAATTTTGTTCTTGTTTTTATGTTTCACTCCATTTGCCAATAGAGCTTTTACTAACGAAAAACAAATTTTATCAAACAATTTGTTTTTATTCGAATTTATTTTACTTACTACAGCTTTTAGCCTATTGTTCCATTTTTTAACATATTTATTGATTATTTATTTACTTAATAATGTATTCATTTATTCGCTTATTTATTAATTTACTTATTCATATATTCATTTACTCATTTATTCAATTATTCACCTATTCAATTATTCATTTATTCATTTACTCATTTATTCATTTATTTACTTATTCATTTATTCACTTATTCATTTATTCATTTATTTGTTTATTCATTTATTTATTCATTTACGCATTTCTTCATTTACTCATTTCTTCAATTATTCATTTATTCAATTATTCACTTATTCATTTACTCATATATTCATTTATTCATGTATTATTTTATTAATTTCTTTAAATAAAACTTCTAAGAAAGAGAAAAATTCAGCAATTAAAAAACAAATACATATAAATTTAAGTAACTCTAATGTTTGTCTGTATTGAAAACCTTCTTTGCTGTGTCTATGTCTATTCTGCTGCTTTTTTTTTCGTTTCTATCTCTTTGCATTAACGATAAAATGTAATGTTGGCATTTTTCGCAACGCACCTATACAACCCAATCAATTTATATGATGTGTTTGTATGCGTGTAAGTCTACAAACTGATACTTTTATATGTACGTATGTGTTTATGATGTGATTGGTAATACAATATTACACACATACACAAGTACATAGGTGCCCATTCAAACATTTTACATACTGTATATACAGACAAACAGAGCTTTTGTGTTGTTGTTGTTGCTGTTGTCGTCGTACTAACTGCAGCACCCAAATTCAATTGTCAATCGAATGAACGCAAGAAAGAAAATAGGAAAGAAAGAAAGATTTGACTTTGACGATACATTTTCAATTGAATTTCACTTTTCACTCTCGTTATTTTATTTTATTTTTACTTATATTTTTATTTTCATTATTTTTCGTTTTCTTTTTTTGTTTAGGTTGGTTTTTTTTGTTGTACTTTATTTTGTAATGGCAACTTTCAAGTGCGTTCAGTAGCAGCAGCAGCAGCAACAGCAGCGAACGGAAAGCAATTGAGTGTGGCATTAAATGTTGCGTATATGTCGTCGCGCGTCTTCGCATGTGTGAGTGCGAGTGCGAGTATGTCTGTGTGTGATTTGATGCGTGTGCGTGTACTTGAGCATGTGCGACGGTATTGGTTTTTCAAGTGTCGCTGCTGCTACCAGCACGCTTCATTGCTGTCAAATGGCTGCTAAGTTTTTCTTTTTCTTTTTTTCATTTATTTTTCTTGTTAATTTTTTTTCTGTTGGCAATTGTTGTAAAAATAAAAATACAATAAAAAAGTCACTTTTGCAACAACTTAAATTTAATTTAAAATTGTTTTCGTTTAAAAGAATCAAATTGCTGAAATTATTGAAGAGGTGCATAACATATAAATTGATTTAATATAGTTTATTGTTTAATTAAAATTTATTTTATAAACATTTATATCTAAGTTGTACTAAGAACAATTCCTTATCTCTTTCTACTTGCAAAACTTTCGTTTAATTCTGAACAAATTCAAAAATATAAATTTTAACTTTGCAGTTTTCTATCGGTGAAAAAATGGCTACTCCGCAAAAAGCATCAAATCGAATTGGCGCGCAAACGTGGCTGGAAGGGCTATTGGGTATGCTTAAAGGGCACAACGCTGCTCTTCTATCCGTGCGATTCGCGTGAGGGTCGCAGCGTCGACGCCGCACCAAAACATTTAATTATTGTTGATGGTGCGATTATGCAACCTATTCCGGAGCATCCGAAGCGCGATTACATATTCTGTTTGAGTACCGCATTCGGTGATGCGTATTTATTTCAGGCGCCCTGTCAGGTGAGTTTTTCCATTTCGCGCGCGCCTCTATGTGTGTGTGTGTGTGTCTGTGACCAAACGACCAATGCGACATCAAATCGGCTTTATGCTGCAATCACACACGCACACACATGATAAACTACACTGAACAAAAAAAAATATTTTTTTTAATTTTTTCGAAGTAGACCTTCGTCAACCGAAAATTACTTTGGACCAAGTTTAGACTAGGACCAAGTTGAAAATTGTATTTGTTGTATTTTTATTTGTTTCCATTGTAACGAAATAATTTTAAGGTGTTGTTTGGGAGACTTATATTTTTTTTCCAAAGAAATTTTGCCAAGCTACGCTCAGAGGCGTGGTTCTTGGTCTCCCGAAATTATCGTCCAAAAAAATTTCGGGAGACCAAGAACCACGCCTCTGAGCGTAGCTTGGCAAAATTTCTTTGGAAAAAAAATATAAGTCTCCCAAACAACACCTTAAAATTATTTCGTTACAAATGGCGCCCAACGAATTGATGGCTGAGTTTAATTTTTTTTAGTTCGCTTGATTTTTCCTTTATTCGTTTGATTTTCTACTTGTTTTCTTGTTTATTTGAATTTTTTTTTCGTCTGATTTTTCAAAAACATTTTCAAGGATAGTCCTATTTTGAAGTTCGTTTTGAACATTAATCTAGTTGCGTCCGCTCGAGTAATAGTTGTATTAGTCCTGCTCAGTTTTTTTTTTTAATTCTGTTCAGTTGCGATACTTCGATTCTCATTTTCAGTTTTATTGTGAGTCAGTTAATTTGACATTTTTTTTTGTTGTCATTAACTTTGCCACATTTTTAATTTTTTTTTGTGTTTGTTCAAGCTGAATTTATTAGTCCTATATGATGTGTCTTAATATCATTTAGTTGCGATAAATTCACTTGAATATAATTTTTGGTTTTTCGCTTTGTCTTTTTCTCTATGCTTTCTCTTTTCACTTGTCCGCTATATACCGTTTTTTATTTTAATTTTAATTTTGATTTTTTTTGAGTAAAACTTACCTTGCATATCCGTAATACTAATACCCTGTAAATCCTGAATATTTTAATTGGTTTGATTAATTACATTGACGTTGATTTGATATCGATTTATAAATTAAATAATATTTGTTTATTGTGTGTTGATTTTTTTTATAACTTTAATTTTGCTTAAAATGTTTAAGTCGCCTAGTTACTTTCTAAGGTCGCGTGGTCGTCCTCTTTTAGGTCAGAATAGTACCCATGAGGAAACCGATCTTCAAAATTCTATTTCGGTTCACGATGATTCTGCCGAAAATTTAAATATTAACAATTTAAACAATAATAATAATTTTAACATGTCACAATTGAATGACATTATTTCGAATTCAATTAAGTCTAGTATGCAAGCCCTTACGGCGCAGTTACCAGCGGTGGTAGAAGGTATCATTGCGACCCGGCTGCCAAATTCAAATCCTGTGCCAGTGCCTTCAGTGCCTGTGCAAAGTTCTGCCCCTGTTTTAAGTGAAGTATCTAATTTTTCGTTCAGTCCTATGTCTAAATGGAATTTAAAATTTAGTGGTAATTTGCCTGGCATTTCTGTCAGTGATTTTGTTTTTCGTGTTGAAACCCTTAAGCTTAGACAAAATTTGTCTGAAGAGCATATTTGCTCAAATTTTCATTTGTTGCTCACAGATAAAGCTGATGAGTGGTATTGGTTATATTTAAAGCATAATCATTTCAGTACTTGGTCTGATTTAAAATCCGCCTTATTAACCGAATTTCGTCATCGCAGCAATGACTGCGAAATTTTGTGCTCAATAATGGACTTAAAACAGAACAATGATTATTTTGACAATTTCTTTTATAAAATTATGAACTTAAATAATCAAATGGACGTACCTCTTGATGAACCTAAATTGGTTTCAATAATTTTACCAAATTTGAATTTCCGTATATGGCAATTAATTTTCGCGGCTAATATACAAACACTTGACGTTCTTAAGGCTCAATGCCGTATCGCCGAAAGGCAGTTGCAAATTCGACAGCAAGGTAAACGTATGCCGCAGGTTCAAGAAGTTGAATTTAATGATGAAGTCGTTGAAGAAATACGAAGACCGACCTTTTCTAGCCCTAACTTGACATGCTGGAACTGTGATAGCCTAGGACACTCATATCATGAATGTGCGAGCGCCGAAAGAAATTTGTTTTGTTTCAAATGCGGACTTAAAAATGTTACCGCGCCTGGTTGCCCTAATTGTCGCTCGAAAGCAAATTTAAACTTTCGACGGAACAATCTGAGCCCGGATCAGATTCGTTCGAACATGAATCCGGGAAATTAATTTCAGACAATTCTGACTTACAAAATGACACAAGACTGACGTTGACAGAACATTTGGTTGACAAAAATACTAACAATAATTTTTCAAATCAACAATTAAAAAGGACACAAAAATTAAGATTTTTACCTTTAGCAGAAAGGCAACGACAATACAAAATTGTACGAGACAGAATTTTTGGAAATGACACTTTTGATAATAAAATATCAAAACGAATTTTAAGGACAAGAAAATTACATAAGGACTTACATTCACGACATATAGAAATTTCTACCGTTGTTTTAAATAGTTCCGATTTTGCAGATGACGATATCCGACCTTTTCAGACAGTTAATATTTTCGGCAAGCCGATTAACGGACTGATGGACAGTGGTGCGTCAATAAGTTGTTTAGGGAAAAATTCTTTAAAAATGCTAAATGATCACAATATTTCGTACACTAAATTTAATTCTTCCGTAAAATGCGCAAACGGAGGTATGCAGGAAACAATTGGTTTTGTAGAAACACCTGTTACCTTCCTTGGCAAAACTAAAAACGTTTTATTTTATATAATACCCGGTTTAGTGCAAGAGCTTTATTTAGGGATGAATTTTTGGGATACTTTTAATTTAAAAATTACGATGATAGAAGAAATGACATTTAAAGAAGACCCAGACGTTCATAACTTAACAGAAGAACAAGCAAACATTTTAGCAAAAGCTATTAAAAAATTTTCTTCGTCTGAAATTATTGGTCTTGGCGAGACAGACTTAGTTCGTCATCATATCGATGTACAAGGAGCGGTACCCATTAAGCGTCGATTTTACCCGGTTTCACCGCCTGTTGAGAAAATTATTCACGCAGAAGTCGATAGAATGCTAGAATTAGGTGTAATCGAGCTAAGTAATAGTCCGTGGTCAAGTCCGATGAGTTTAGTGCGCAGGGGAGATAAAAATCGGTTATGTCTTGACGCGCGAAATATAAATAAACTTACAAAAAAATGCGCGTATCCGATTCCGCCAGTAGATAGTCTTTTATCGCGTTTGCCGGATACCGTGTGGATTTCAGGAGTTGACCTGAAAGATGCATATTGGCAAGTGAAGTTAGATGACGAATCAAAAGAGGTCACGGCGTTTTCTGTGCCAGGTAGACCGCTTTACCAGTTTACTCGAATGCCATTCGGGCTCTGTAATGCGTCGCAAACTTTTGTTAAATTAATGGATTTAGTTATTCCGCATCAGTATAGAGATTGGTATTCAGTTTATATGGATGATATTCTTGTTATTGCTCCTGACTTCGACTCAATGATTCAACGCCTTGAAATGTTAGCGTCTTTATTACGTAAAGCGGGTCTGACAATAAATGTCGCTAAAAGTAAATTTTGTTGTAAGCGTTTGCGGTACTTAGGGTACATCATCGGTGACGGAAAAATGACGACAGACTCGGATAAGGTTGCGGCGATGGTCGAATATCCTGCGCCGAAAAATTGCAAGGAAGTACGTAGATTTCTTGGACTTTCTGGTTGGTACAGACGTTTTGTTCAAAATTATTCGACTTTAGCAGCACCTATCACCGATACATTACGACGGAACAAACCTTTTGCTTGGACAGACGAGGCTCAAAAAGCATTTGAATCTCTCAAAACAGCCCTTACGACGGCACCAGTACTATGCCATGCTGATTACTCAAAACCCTTTATCATTCAGTGCGATGCTAGCAAACTAGGCGTAGGTAGCGTTCTATATCAGTTAGGCGAGAATGGTGAAGAAAAAGTAATCGCATATCTTTCGAAGAAGCTCAATAGCGCACAGCGCAATTATACAATTACAGAGCTAGAATGTTTAGCTGCGGTGCTAAGTGTAGAGAAATTTAGGCCTTTTATAGAAATGATTCCATTTAAAATAGTCACAGATCATTCAAGTTTAAAGTGGCTCATGGATCAAAAGGATCTAAACGGTCGCCTCGCACGGTGGAGTTTAAAGCTGCAGAGATTCGACTTCACTATTGAGCATCGAAAGGGTGCTGAAAATGTGGTCGCAGATGCATTATCACGAGCATTTGTTGAAGAATTAACTGACGTTGACCTAATTTCTTTACTTACTGACATAGCTTTTAAATCGACAGAATATTTAGATTTAATTAAAACTTTAACGGATAACTCTTCAAAATTTTCAGACATTAAAATTGAGGACGGTATTATTTATAAACGTACAATTTTTAACAGGACGTCAGACATAAACTGTGAGTCGGTTTGGAAAATTTGGATTCCAGTTTTATTGACTGACAAATTAATTTCGAACGCACATATTCCACCTTTGTGTGCGCATGACGGTTTTTATAAAACATTAAAGCGACTGCAACAGCTGTACTTTTGGCCAAAAATGTCATTACAGGTCAAACTTTTTGTTGACGCATGCGAAGTTTGCAAACAGTCAAAGTCGCCAACTTATATTTTACGCCCCCCTATGGGAAGAACGCTTTCTGCCGAAAGGCCTTTTCAACGACTCTTTATTGACTTTCTCGGTCCATACCCTCGGTCGTCTAGCGGCCATTGCTATGTATTAGTGGTAGTAGACCAATTTTCGAAATTTGTTTTTGTTAAACCTCTTCGTACAGCGACGACTAACAAGGTCATCGAAACACTCGAGCGCGATGTGTTTCATATTTTCGGTGTACCTGAATTTGTTTTATCGGACAATGGTAAGCAATTTACCTCGAAACACTTTAAAGACTTTTTGATTTCTTTTAATATTAAACAACAGCTCACTGCTGTTTATGCACCTCAAGCTAACGCGGCTGAAAGGGTGAACAGGTCACTGTTGGCTAAAATCCGATCGTATGTGAGCAGCCACCAAAAAGATTGGGACGCAAATTTAAGCGCGATAGCTTGTTCTCTTAGGACTGCGGTGCATGAATCCACAGGTGTAGCACCTTATTTTTTAGTTTTTGGGCAAAATTACATTAGTAATGGGGACCAATACCCATTGCATCGAAAACTAACGACATTAAATGACAAGGATGCTTGCTTCATTCCCAGTGACGTTGGTCGTGAACTCTTACGCAATGAGGTCCGCGAAAATCTTAACGCGGCGAATCAAAAACACGCTTATCGCTATAACCTTAGGTCGAGGGATGTTGTTTTTGATCCTGGTGAAATCGTATTTAAGCGAAATTTTGTTTTGAGCAGCGCACCCCAGCATTTTAATGCTAAATTAGCTCCAAAATTTACGAAGTGTAAAATTGTATCGAAAATAGGCAATTCAATGTATCAGGTTGCAACTTTAGATGGAAAATTGATTGGTATATATCATGCGAAGGACTTGATGAAGTTGCATAGCCCGGCTTTATTCTCAGGGCATGGTCGAGCCACACGTTGAGATGGCTGTTTTTCCTTGACAACCTTCAAATTGTATGACAATTTACAAGTTGCCAACTTTATGTAACCGCCACCCAATTTTACTATGTATATATTGTTTTTTTTCTCGGTTAGTTTAGCTTAGTTTAATTTTTTTCTTCTTATATATGTTTTAGTTTTACGCCCACCCACCCCCTAATATGTTCCTCATACGTCTCTATATCTAAATTCAATTTTTCGCCTCATCTTTCAGTCGCACCCACTTTTCAATTCATTTTCTTCTTCTTTTCTAAATTTTATCATTTTCCTACCTGTTGCTTTTAATTTAAATTTTTTCAAATCTAGTTCTCATTCAAAAATCTACTTGCTATTAATGAAAATTTTGTTGTTAGCAGCCTTAGATTTTTGATTGATTTCTTTAGATTTGTTCACTTACGCTTGTTGTTAGGGAATAATTTCTCAAGTTGGCTGTGCTTTTTAGATAATATTATATAAGCGGAGGCAATTTCAGAAATTAGAGTTAGTTCGATTTTATCTTTTGAGACGGCGATTATTTGTTCCAGATTGGCTGAATTTTATTTTGAACTGTGGTGTACCCAGTGTTTGAAGGTTTCCCGACAAATTTTTGTTTGGTAGGTTGATTTTTTTTTTGTGTGTGCTACTGTGTGTTAGTGTTTGGTTTAATTGTGTTTTGTGCTTTGTGTTGTTTTTTTTAATTTCAGTCGGGAATCTTTTCAATCATTCAGTCATTCAACTTTTCAGTCGGGAATATTTTCAACCATTCAACCATTCAGTCGTTCAACCATTCAACCATTCAACCATTCAGTCGTTCAATCATTCAACCATTTTCGCATCTTTTCAACAATTTTACGGAATTTTCAACCATTTTAAGGATTTAATTCATTAAACGGAATTTTTGCCGAAGTTTTCCGGACTTTTCATAAAAATTGTATTTATCATATACATATATACGAATTTTGGATTTTTATATTGGATTTTTCTGGATTATTCAAAATGTTGCCTGTTGGAGAATAACTTGTGTATGCCGTTTCGTTTTTGTTTCCGAATGCAATGGTGAAGGTTGACGTGGAGCAAAACCACTATCTTGCCGAATTTCTATTGCATTTTTCAACTTCGACTGTTGATGTCGAGTTAATATTTTTGTGCTAAATAATTTGTTTGTGTTAATTGAAAAAAACTTATGCTGTTCGTGCCAAACATTTGGAGCAGCTAATTTTTTTTTAATATTAATTTTAAATTTCAAATTAATTGTCTTTAGCTTAACTTAACTTAACGTAATTCAACTTAACTTTAACTTGTGTAAAAAAATACTAATAATAGTTTAGAAATTTATTTTAGTTAATTAATCACTTCAATTTATTCTTAGATATTATTTTTTTTTCTTTGTACTTAATATTCAAATTTTTTGGTATGGTTATTTTATTCCCCTCCCTTCCTACGTATCTTCGAAATTGTCGACAACTTCGCGAGAGTACGAGGTAAGTGCAATTTTTCGTTATTATTTGCGTATAAATGGCAAACATGATTTAAGTACACAAAAAAAGAAAATAGTATAATAAGTAATATACAATATAAAAGTAAAGTACTTGAAGAATAATTTAAATTTTTTTTGTCTTCTCTTTTCAATTTATAACTATTATTAGTGTTTTAATTTTGTTCATTTTGTTGATTTGTCAGCATTTAAATTTCATGAATTGAAAGTTTTTTGTTTATTTAATTAATAAATTATCTGAATTAACAATATGATAAATAAAATTTCGCTCTGAATATTTAAACATTTAAATTATGGAGTAAATTTGTTAAATCAGGTTAGGGGTTAGAGGATATGCAAGGGTAAGTAGGTTTGGGGTTGTTAGGCATGGCCGCCGGAGCAACCATGGTAGGGAGGGTATTGATGGGCCACCAGAGGGACGCGGTCCGCTGGAAAATCTATTTTTTTTGTTTGTTTTTATTATTCCCCCCTTCTTTCACCTTTCACCCCTTTTTCTGTTTATTCCAACTTCCCCATCTTTTTATTATAAATTTTTTGGACGATAATTTCGGGAGACCAAGAACCACGCCTCTGAGCGTAGCTTGGCAAAATTTCTTTCGAAAAAAATATAAGTCTCCCAAACAACACCTTAAAATTATTTCGTTACACCATTTATAAATAAATTTCATTGAATCAAATGAGATATTTGCTTAGTGTACTTTCCACACGTTGAATATGTCAACGTGTCATATACGAGTATACATACACACACCAACATACCAACATACAAACATAGAAACCAACCACACACATATTGGCACAACAAAACAAAAAAAGTGAAAAGAAAAAAATTTATAGTACGGTCACGAAACTGTTGAAGGGCTTTGCGAGCCAAACCGAACTAAGCCCAAGCGGCAAATTCAAATTCAAATTTCAAAATCATGCAAACGCACACGACACGAACGCGGCGCAGCGCAGCGTAGCGCGGAAATAGGCAAAGCGATGCGATGCGGTGTGGGCGCGGCCTTGGCCATAGCACTCGAGATTGGTTTTTGAGATTGAACACGCGCACACGTGAAATATTTCTATTTTTAATGTTTCCTTTCCTTTTCCTTTTTTGCAATTTGACATATTTTTGAATTCGCCTTTTTGCGTTTTTAAATATCGGCGTCTTTTTTTTTTTTTTTGAAACCATCGCCATGAGCATTATTTTCGTCACAGCAGCAGGACGAAACAAAGCGTGACCTTTTAGCATTTTTGAGGCTTTGCGAAAAATCTCCATCCGTCCGTCCGGTTGTGATGCAAACGCCGCCCGGTCGCAGATGCGTTGCTTGCATTTGCATTTGTGCTTAATTTAAAAGGGTCCAAACATTTTTGGCAATATTTTAAAAATACTTTAGACGTTGCAATTGACTAAATTTAAAGGAGAGAAAAACGCTGAATTTCAAACGCTTGTTGCAAGCAACTCGCGTTAATTTAATGTCGCAAATTAAATTTAAAATAATAGAAAAGAAAAAAGATTTCCATCGAAATGCAAAAAGAAATCAACATTATTTTGAAATGTTCACGTAAATGTCTCACTTCAGCGCCGACATAGACGACGAGGACGAGGACGACGCGTCTGTCTGCCACTTTTCTGCTTATTCGAATATTTAACAAGTTTATCGCTGGAGCTTCTTCTTCTTCTTTTTTTGCCTATTTCCATTTTCTTCTTTTTTTCATTTATATGCGTGACATTCAAATATTAAATAAGTTTGGGAACAGCCAAGAACGCACACGCACACGAACGCTTACTTGAAAACTCACAAGCACACACATGGAGACATGCACACATTCACACATGCTACAACTATTTCGACAGCAGCAGCAACACATATTGACAATTCAAATGCTGTGGAAAATTGCTGCTTGCCAGTAAGCAAACAAGCAAGCAAGCAACAAAAACCAACTTTTTGTCGTTTTAGTATGTTACTTTTTTGTTGTTTTTGTTTTGTTTTGTCTTCTTCTGGTAATCATTGAATCACTTCAGCGACTTTTCAGCTGACTGTGTATGTGTTTTGATTTTCAATAAGGTGTTAAATGTTTGCGATTTTATTTATGCAAATGTCGAAGAAATTCCTTTTATATATTTTTATTTTTTTTTGAAAAAAAAGGCGAAAAGTGTTTTCTCGTTTAATCAGCGATTTAATATTTTGGGTTAAATTGTTGTTGTTGAAGCGAACGTACATATCTAACGGATTTTATGACTTTCGGTTTATGGGACTTTTATGCAGCACTCAGTGGGCGTATCGAGTTTGAGCAGACTAACAAAAGACTTGGAAGAGGTATAACAAAAATAAATTAATAGTTTGCTTGATATAACAAATCGCATTTTCTTCAACCTTCTTCAGCATTTTTCAACCTAAAATAATTCAAACGAAAATCTTCTAATAGCTCTGTTATATAATCGATTTAATTGCTGTCGTGGGTATTATATGAAATATTTTGTTGCTTTCACTTTTAAATTTGGTTGAAGAAAGTTAAAGTTGAAATCAATTTTAATATTTAAATTGAAAAACAACCACTTTGAAATATCGAAATTTCCAAAACTATTATTAAATTTACTTATTTTACTCATCTGGCGAAAAGTAAAAATACATCTTCAAACCAAATTTAAAGCTATCTTTGGTCAGTCTTATAGGAATATGAATAACATTTACAAATATGTATATAAAAAAATTCTCGTTCCCATTGTTAAATGCATTTAAACCATTTTTCATTGTGCATCAAGTTATAAAATAAAAACCCAGAATATTCACCATAAGCAAGCAAAATAAAAAAAAATTAAATGTTCCTTATACAACTGGAAAATTTAAAGCGATTTTATATTACAGCATAATTTAGCCTTGAGCTTATTAAAGCAGCAGCAACTGCAGTGGCAGCCATTGCTGCAACAGCAGCATAAACCTTGCGGCCACTCAAGTATACAGACCATACAGTTGCCGAGCCAACATATGGCGAGCGCATCGCGCAACTGACACACAAGCAATATCCTTCTAAACTAAACTCTTTTATATGAAAATTATGAAAAGGCAAAATGAAAAAATGACCAATTCTACAAAAAAAAAAAAGATGTCCTTGCAAAATGCATTGAAAATTATGACTGCATTGAGAGCGAGCGCAAACCATACCAAACCGAACCAAACCAAACCGAACTGAACTCAACTGCTGATTCAGTGCGCAGCGGGCAGCAGGCAGCAGGCAGGAGGCGCCCAGGCACCGAGCCAATGAATAGAAAATTGTTTGCATAAAAATGAATGCAAACGGACGGCTTCGGTGAAATAATACCAACGGGAAAAAAAGAAACTACTACTACAGAAGTTCATTGCTCGCGGCCATTTCCTGCATGCAGGCAGCACAGCCTTCAGAGACAAAAAGGATAATGTTGCACACAGAAAGAAAAAAAAGAAAAGAAAATTGCTGCTTTACGGGGGGGGGGGAAAACGTACGCAGTGCAGTGTACAGCTGGACAGCTGGACATGGGCGCTTTTGCAGCAAATAGCAGCGCTCAATTGAAAAATGACCTTATTATGCAATGCAAACGCCTTAAGTGCACGCACACACACACACACACACATATGCGACCCATTACTTGTATTAATAAAAATGTGTGTATGTGTGTGTCTGTGTGAGTGGGCAGGTCTCTTGGCCGTTTTGAATTTTATTATTAATCATGCTGTCGCCTATTTGCGCCACCGCCGCCAATGTTGACGCGCCTCTTTCAACAATTTAACCTTAACGTTAAACGCACTTGCTCTTGCCTCGATTTTGAGGCGTGTCTTGCTGGCCATTGTCCACGCATTGTCGCCGTGTCGTTGTGCCGCAGTTGAAACGTGTCCTTGCCCACGTTCTTTTGTTCTATGCAAATACGCCTTGGAGCGGCGTGTGTGTTTTTGTCACTACTCTACTTAATGCTGCGTAATGTTTCATGCCTGCCCGTCCGCCCGCCTGTCTACCTCGCTAGCAGGCATGCTGCATATGTGTTTGTGTTGTGTTTTTTCGCGTGCGAAATTTTAAAATTTACCAGGCACCGCAAACACGCAAATAACAAAGCGTTTTGCAAATCCGTTTAACTTGTAGCACAGCGGTATGGGGGTACTTTTTAGAGCGATAACTTGCTTCTAACTTAAATTGTATAAACCATTTTTTTGTTGTCTTGTCAGTTATTCTGTTTTTTTTTACTAGATCTTAACAATAGACTGAAAGGGCGTATACATGACATAAGATCCTTTAAAGTCCAACTTGTTTATTTATCTGCAATTATCGTTTAATTTAAATAAAATTCAACTTAATTTTAAATTTTATCTTTCCACAGGTCGAATTAGAGAATTGGGTCAACAGTATACACAGCGCATGCGCAGCCGCATTTGCGCGTCATCGCGGCAAAACTGGCACATTACACCTACTCCAGGAGGAGGTCTTTCGCCTGGAGAAGGCTATCGAATCGGTAAGTGCAACAAGCATTGCAAAAAATCCCAATATGATTTATTGTTAGGTGGTACCCCATACATCCAGCTTTCGAATAAGCTGGGAAAACAAATCAAAACTGCCACATGCCTTCGTGTGCGTCAGCCGTGTGTGAGGTTTCGAAAGTTCGCCATGCGACTTTTTCAATTTAAAGCGCTCTTTAAACAAACCGAAAAGTAGAAGTACACTTTTTATGGCCAACTCTACCAGCCCGGTTAAGCCTTCTACACCTGCTGAGCGCAATAAATTCACATAAATTTGAAAAATATTTCCTCTTTTTAATATATTTCCGAATTTAATGCAAGTTATGTGCTGCCGTTAAAAAAAAACTTTGTTTTTGTAATTTCATTTTTATTAAACTTTTATTTTGTTCATTCTTCGTGTACATTCGTCGTCAACATTGTGTTATCCCTTCGTTTCTTTTTGCAAATTATCCACATATGTATGTAGTATTGAAACGTATATATCTGCCCCCTGGGTACGCCCAATTCGAATTTGCTTTGATTTCGGAATAAATTCAATTTCATGACAAATTTCTGTGCAGCAATCTAAATCTAAATCAATTCCTTTGGGTTGTTGCGGAAAAGGACAGCACCACCAGCAGCAACAACAGCAGCAGCAGTAGCAGCAGAGCACACAGCTTCACTGGCTCCGGCAACCAACCAGCCATCCAGCCAGCCAGCCAAAGCACAATTGTGCTGTTCAAACTCCGGGTACGTAAGGTCGCTCGAGGCACCAACACTTGCGAGATGCGGCGACGGCAAAGCAGGATGTTTTTAATTTTTCATTTTCACTCTCGGCAATTTTACACAATCACAAAATGCAAACAAAACGAGAGACATCAAAAACCACAAACAACAAACAAAACAATAGCTAGAAAGCAATAAAATACCAATACCAAAAACAACAACAACAACAAGAACAACATATTATGCTCGGTTCGGTCGAGATTTAAGTACACTGCTCCAATTGTGTAGCACAGCGCGTTGATCTCTTGCATAAATTATATCGAGCAATTTTCCAGCTTAAATGTTGCAAAACTGATATCGCCACAATTTTCCTTTTCTTGAAGGAAAGCCAAGATATATCCTGAGATATAATTTGAAATTTTCAAGAGCAAAAACCAGTCGTAATGCAAAAGTCCAAGATCAAGATAACCACAAAAGAAAAGTATCTAAATTTTGTTGTTATTTTAATAAATATTAAAAAGAAAACCAGGACACTTTTGTGTCCTGACACCTTTTTAGATGTATAAAAAAAATCAAAAATCCACTTACCAAAAGATACTTTTTGTTATTAAATATTGTCAATTAAATTTGTGCCCATTTGTCACGGTTTTCCATATGACCAGTTATTGAAATATGTATAAAAGATGTTCCTCTTTTGACCACTTCTGAATGTAACTTTAAAATCAAAATTCACACTGAAGCAAAGCAATGAAGCAACGTTGAACATTGAAGTACATATGCATTCATACACTCAAAGTGTAGGGTACAAAAAATAAAGCAAGGTATGTGCGAAGGTTATGAAGAAATGTAAAATACCCTTGCAACACAAACAAAATTTAATTGGGAACGCCGACGATCAGCCAGTATCCGGAATTGTTTGCAAACGAGAAATTGTCAAAGAAATTTTGTTTACTGCAAACTTGCAGGTCGAAAAACAAATACAATCCAAATACGCTTTCATTCGGATTTAGTGCCCAAAAAAGACATTCATAAATTTACCATTTACCACGCAGTAGGCCCGAAATCTACCAGTTAATAAACAAATAAAAATTTTAAAAGCAGAAGCGTTCATTTTACCCTTTTTAGTAAGTCGTTAAATTGTGGCTTTTGATTTGGCGTAGATGCGTCGTCGTCTCCCGTGGGCGCCATAAATAAATATGCTGGGAAATAATTTAAAACTGTGATTTACCACGAGCAGGACCGCATCAGCTCTTACTTAAGACGAAATTACAATGAAATCGCTGGCGAAAGAGCAGCGATGGCGGCAAACTGAAACGGGATATGGGGCCATAAACAAAATGAAATGAAAGGCGCGCATAATAAACGGCGGCAATTTTACTGCTCGCCAAATCCTTCGCGTGCCCATTCCGTTAGGAAATTATGGACTGGCGCTGGTAGACAGACAGACAGACAGACAGACAGACCGACGGACAGACGGACAGACAGACAAACAACAATGTCCTCTAGCGAGGATAATGGCAGCAGACAATGATTTAAGCGCCGCCTGCCCGCAAAAGGACATTGACTCTTGCAACAGCAACAGTAACAGCAGCAGCAACAGCAGCGGCAGCAGCAGCATGAGTAGCAACTAAACAGCGCCCAACCAACCAACAAACCAACTTAATGACAAAGCAAAATGAAAATTAAAGCCCAAATAAAAATGACCGAAAAGTAAGTGGCACGCATTCTTGGGTTGGGAGTTGATTTACGTTTATTGTTGTTGCTATTGTTGTTGTTGTTGTTGTTGCAAACGAACGTCGTCGCGAAAAATGTTTCGCTTATCTAAAGTCCAGCTATCAATTTAGAATAATGCAATATTTCTTTATTAGGTTGCGGCGTTGTCAGGACGGTCGGTTTATATTAATTGAAACCAGGCCATGAAATGAGATTGTATTAACTACGAGAAGTGCTTTGTTGTATTTTTAAAAATGTTTGCTAGTATAGGAGAACATTGCCAAGGAGCGTTTCTATTGTCAAAATTTACTCTTGGAGGTTGTTCCTTGTTTGGAGGTTGTTCTTGTTAATGAAAAAGCTTTCTTTCTCTTCATTTAGTTTTTTTCTAGAATGCAAAATTCTTGCAATTTTTCTTTTCTCCAAATTGCTTATATTCATTGATTCTTTCTCTGAATCTTGCTTTTGTTCTTGCGATTTCGATCTTGGTGTTGTTCTTGTTTATGCAATCTTGTCTCCGACGTTGCAACGTTATAGCATACTTTGGTGCACTTCTTGTTGTGAATTTGTTTAAACATTAACAATCTTGTTCCTGCTCTCGTACTTTAAATTCTGCTTTTATTTTTGCAAACAAAAATATAGATTCAATAAGATGTGAGAGTGTTAACTCACATTTAAAAAAAACAAAGAAAGAGAAAAATAAAAAGAAGGAAAAGGATAAAAAGTTAAACAAATCAAAAACAAGAAATTCTATCATATCGACACGTGTACACAAAATTTTCGGGAAATCCATTAGGAGTTCGTCGAAGAGTGCCCTACCAAAAGTCAGAAACCTTTTCTAGTTTTTGTCGTTGTTGCTGTTGTTGTTTTTCATGTTTTTTTGTTTGTTGTTTTGCTCTGAAACTGTGTGAAGCATCCTTTAACGCCATGCTGCCGTAGGCTTGGGCGCACTCAGGCTATTTATTTTCTTTTCATTTTTATTTTGTGTTTGTATTTGTGTGTGTGTGTGTGTGTGTATATGGGTTTTTTTAACATGACACTCGACCTATATTTCAGCTCACCACCACATCAGTTTATGTGTGAGTGAGTGAGTGTGTGTAAAAAGTTTGAGCGCACATTAGGCACACGTTGACCAGTAGCGGATTCAGAAAAATTATTTTCTGTTATCAGTAGAAAAAAATAAAAGTTAAACAAGTTTTTAAATTGTTTTTATTATAAATATTTATTACTATTTTTACTTATATTTCCTTAAATTTTTTTTTAACATAATAAAATTTATGTTTTATACTAGTATATATAAAATCTTTTACTGTAAATAAAAACATTTTTCCCTTTTGATTTCAATTTATTAATTAAAGAAACTTCTTAACGCTCGCTCCTGGAAAATTGTGTGTGTTTTTTTGTTTTTGTTGTTGGGTTTTCTGACATAATAAAACATTTAAGAATTCACAAAATAACTTCACAACATATGCCCAAAAGTGCTTTTTAATTTACAAAAGAAATGTGACACGCAACGCACACACTTACACAGACGCAGACACAAACACAGACACACCGATCCGACACACACATACAAATTGTCCGCTCTGGGGTCAAAATCCCCGGGCATCATCCTGTGGCAAAGTAGAGTCGCACGGTAGTAACCGGCCACTAACATTGATGTCACTTTACACAAATACACACACACACAGGGCACAGACATTTACACACAGGCTGACAATATGTCTCACAATTGACTTTGTATTGTTTCTTTTTGTGTTTCCCTTACCGATTTCTATACACACATAGACAGGCACTCATACGAGTTCTACTACAAATGCAACAGAATGAAAAGTTATACTTGAAATCTGTTCAGGATTTGTACCTTTATACGATTGGAAAAAAGTTAAATTTGAGCTATCGACCAAAATTCTTTAATATTTTGAAGCTTATATTTTGAGCTTTACTTCATTTTTTCCATGTCAATTTATGATCAGCTAAATCAATTTTAATTAATTAAATTGAATGCAAGTATTGTTGAAGTTTTAAGCATATCTGCCACGCCCACTTCTAATTCGCAAAATTTGTAAATCATAATATAAAAAAGACGGGTTGCTATAAGAAATGCGAGACCATCTAGCAATTAGAAATATAATCAATCTAATTAGAAATTGACTATAGCGACATCTACTGGTCTATGGAGTGATTAAAATATATAGTACATAGCATGTTTGATAGATGGCACCACTTCCTATGAAGGGCTTATAAATTAGTGAATCACGTTTTGTAAATAGCTTGAATAGAAAATTTTACACAAATGTTGTTTGGTGTATTTGAATTTGTTCTACCTTATTATTTTAAGAATTTTTTATTTTTTTACAGTGTCGCTCGTCATTGTGCTTGTGAGTGAACTATCAAAATTCAATTTGCTCCATGCTCACGATGCGATGCGAGACGAGGCAAAGCAGACATGTCACCGCATCCATTTTTATTAACGTGAACTCTACACATACCACACACTCACACACTAGCACACACACACTCGCACAGACACACACAGTTACAAATTGAATTGAGTTTTATATTTTTTCTGCCATCGTGTGCCCATCACACCCGCTGCCGTTCGTTCCCTGCCAAAAAGCTTTTGTAGTGCATTAAATAATGGTTGAAGTTGAAAGCTTTCCGGCGGCCATTATTGCCAGATTAGAAAATTTTGGAATTTGTACCCAAATTGAAATTGTACGCGACAGACATTGAAGTGATTTTATTTATGCCAGTGCGTGTATGTGTGTGTGTTTGAGTTCGAATGTTTGGCGCCTAAAAGTGTGCACACTGCAAATGACAATTTTAATTAATTTAATTCGGTTTTCTCGCTACGAATTTAGCTGGTCTCGTAATTTCAAACTCAGTTTTTTGTCTAATGCCTAAAAGTGCACCTTACGCACACATAGTAATTAAAATGCCGAAAAGTATGCAACACAATTTTTCTTTGATTTCTACAGTCTTTCTTTTGATGTCAAACACGGCATTAAATACAATGAAGAAATTTTACGCCTTATTAACGACTTAAAAGTGGGTTGCACAGTCACCACCTTCAGGTAGCTTACTTTGATTTGCCAGCAATAAATTTAACTAGTTTGAAAGAAATTGGGTTATAATTATAAAACTTTGGCTTAATTTAAAAATAATTTTACACCCAAGAAATAACAACAAACTGCATTCGAAACTACAGAAATAGTTGGAGTTGTACATTGTTAAAATTTATATAGATCCATTGCTATATCAGAGGTTGAAGATACAATTTTTTAAACAATTAATTTTCACTTTATTTTATTAATTTTTCCCTGTGTAAAATGCAGACAAATAGACGACGACTCTGCTCAAAAGTGAGTTTTCATTGAAATTTATTGCGCCACAAAGTATGCTAACGAAAATGACTTCAGCCTGAATGCAAGCGCACTGCACTCATTTCGCAAATTATTTTTTCACTAATTAGATTTGAGGCAGAAGAAAACAACGGAAAAAAAATCTACCCAGCCCGTTTAGAAAAAGAAGAAAAACTTTCTCGGAGTAACTTAGTTTGTATGCGAAGAGAGTTGAAAGGTTTGGCATTTGGCACATTTAAATATTTTCCCTCAAATTAACAAATAATTAAGAAACGCCAAAAGGTATGCAACGCAATGCAATGCAATGCGATTATATGAAAGGACACAAAAAGACGAGATTAAATTGCCCAAGTAAACAGAAGTGGCCGGGTCGGCGTTTGTCGTCTGTCTGTCTGTCTGTCTGTCTGTCTGGCTGTCGTTTATCTGTTTGTCCGTTCTCTCCTTTATTCGTTTGTTTTTCTTTGTATATATTTAACTGGCTCTTGCAGCGCATTTAAATTATTTTAAGGCAAAGATTTAAATTGTCATTGTATACTTTTAAGCGTTTCGCCCTGAGGAGCAACATTTGCTGCATACAAAAGGGCGCGGCGGCACTAATTTAAGCGACTTTTCTCTGCAAGACTTTGCTTTTGAGATTTACTTAGCGTTAAGCATATTCAATTTGGCCTACAAAAGAAATCAGTTTTATAAGATTTTTAAATTTCGTGAGAATTCTCAGATGCCTTAAAACCTATTTTCGGTTTTCTTAAACCTCGTCGCTTAGTTTCGTATTTATAACGTAGCATAAGTGAAAACTCTGTTCATGTGCTTTTTTGTTGTCGTTGTGGTTGTTACGAAATTTTAATTTTTGCACTTAAGTACGTGTGTTGCATTTGTGGCATGACGCGACCGACGCATGGCTTAGTTTAAGTTCGACCGCAACGAGCGTCCGTGCATCCACCCAACCAACCAACCAACCAACCAACCAACCAACCAGCCAAGCATCCATCCATCCATCCGTCCATCTGGCTAAACGAGAATTGTTTTAAAAACTTTGTCAGCTTTTGTCACTTTCGGATGATGTTGATCCTGTCGTAAATTTCCGGCTGCATGATTGTTGTTGTTTTTGGTGCTGCTGCTGTTGTTGTTGATGTTGTTGTTGTTGGTTTTGTGCTGCAAAATAGAAATTTAACAAGTGATAAAAGTGAACAAGCACAAAAAGCACAACCAATGAGACCTCGTTACACATTCACTGAGCACGTAGTTGTGTTGGTAACTGCATCTCAATTCGGTATTCCTGCGACTGTCAAATTTCGTCTAATTTTAAACGGTCGTTTTGTTATTGCATTTTTGTTTTGTGGACCAAATAATATGACCACTGGTTCTTAAATTAATTTGTTACAATTTTTCTTTTAGAAATCTGGGTAAAATTAAATTGGCCTTAAATTTAAGGGTTTACAATACTTGCCAGTCAGGTATGTAGGTCAAAAGTATAAAATTTTCTTTGTTTCAGTGGTGATGCAAATATTTTGTTTGCGGTTGATCTAGACCAAATGGATATTTTATAAGAAACATTGATTTTAAAAATATATAAACAAAAAAATCGTATTGTCAGAAGTACAATGACAGATAATTGTCTTCAAGGCAGCTTCTCCTGGTGTTAAACTGACATTTCGATTGCAGTCACGAGTGAGGTTAAAAAAAATTAAATTGACTTTGTATTTTTTTAAATTTCCAAGATCCAACAAACTTCAAAACTTGGTCTTGCCGTGACGGGTTTTTAGTTGTTTTGACTGACTGTCTGGTTGTAGTAGTTTTGTCAGTTCTTAAGTTTTCAGTATCTCTTTTTAATATTCATGGCTTTTAGTTCTTTAGCCTGCTCGTTTTTAGTTCTTTTCCCCGGAAAGTGGGTCCGGTAAATTAAAAATACAAATTACCGAAATGAAGATTTCAACGCTCAGTAAAAAAAATCGCTCGAATGCAATTTTCAAATGCAAAAAACCGTTTTCATTTTTCCTCGCTTTTGATGGACAATTTCAAATTGTTTGCGCAGCGTCGCTTGCGTTTGTTTGTCCGTCCGTCCATCCATCCATTCGTGTAACTCCGCGCGACTGAAGTGAGTGACTGACATGGCAAGTCACTTAAAAAATAGTAGCAAAAAAAATAAAAAAGTAAGGTAAAGGAAAAGGAATGAAATGAAGAAGAAAAAATAAACTGACAAATGCGTGGCATACAAAGGCGAAAGACAACAAAAGCGCCTTTTCCGCACTCGAAATTATGTGTAAAAAGTTATGCGCAGCGAAGGGAAGAAAAGGGAAGTGCAGAATATAAGAAACACACACACACACACGCACACCAAGCGCACTGGCAGACAGACAGAAGCAAGTGGTGCTTGCCTTGGACGCCATATTGTGGCGAAAGACTGCTGCGCGCGCAAACTTAAAATTGTTTTCTATTTTTTGTGTTTTTATTTTTTACAAATTGTGTTGTGCAACAACAACAACAACAGCAACAGCAACAACAAATTGAGCCACAATGTGTCATTGTGTGCACAAATGACAGAGAACGACGAGCGAGCAAGCGAGCGGCAGGTAGTGGCAGGCAGTCACCCGACGGAAGCTAGCGCCAAATGAACTCCATGACTTGTCAGTTAAAAATTTAAATTGTTTTTCCCTTACGCCATTTTCTTTTTTCGGTTTAACTATTTTCATTTTTATTTTATCTCTATTTATTTTTGTTGTAGTTTTTCACTTCTTTGTGCTAAGCAGTCTAAATTTTGTATGCATTTCATTTTGTTGTTGTTGTTGTCGTCGTTGCGCTTGCTTGTTGTTGATTCTGTTGCGCTCCGAAAATGTTGCAAAGATTTTGTAGTTGCCACCTATTTGGAATAATACGCGCGCCGCACACACCTCGTATATGTGTCAGTGCATTTCTTGATTTCTTTTTTTTTATTCTTTCGCGCCTTATTCGTATTTATATTTCTCACATTCGCAAAATTAGAGTAAAGCCAGCAGCAAAGCATGCAGGAATGACGAAACAAAAAACTACAACAACAACAACTAAAAAGTGGATTTTTGAAAATAAGATGAAAAAAAAATAGAAAACCGTGTTGCCATGCTCTGGTTTTTACGCTCCAATTATTTGCTGCTTTCAATTTAATTTCTTTTTTCTACATAGACGAAACGAAGGTGTGTTAGTGTGTAGGGTGTTTTAAATAACAACAACACCAATACGGCACAGTGGGCACTTAGCTATAAAAATTGTCCGAAAACTATTTTTGCATTTTTTCTTTCTTCTTTTCTCCTATTCCAGAGTAAAAACTTACCTTCCGATAAATTCTATAATAATTTTGCTTAATTATATGGAGCTTATATAATTTTTTTTTTAAATATATTATATATCATTTTAATTGATGAATCTGTTCATATTAAGTCTGACCATATTCACCAAAAAGTGTTTTCAAATGTCTTTTTTAATGCCAGTGAAAGCTTTTGACATCAACAACTTCAAAGGAAAGTTCTTTGTATTGCCTGAATATTGTCAACTGACCTAACCAAGGCATGCTAAACTGATTGGGTCAATTGTCAAGCGACATAATTAGACAAACTTGACGAGAGTTTGAAATTATTAATATATATCTTTTATTAAAATAACAGAATCTAATCCGAAAACCCAATTCGATAAAAAAATGTACTCAAGCTGTTGAACCCGTTTTTCTCATTAATGCCCCACAATTTCAAAATTTTTTTAAAAAGAGTTAATAAAATTTTCTTTAAATATGTGCAAACGAACAAACGAACAATTAATGGGAAATGTTTTTGGTAATATTGCAAGTGCAAAAGTTGCTGCAAATGAGCTGTTCAATCTCGAGAACTTTTGACCAACTTCCGGTTGAGACACTTCCTCCGCATGGAGACGCTTTTGAAGCGTCAGGTTTTCGGTTTCTTTTGTTGAGCAGAGTTCTCATTTTATTTTGTCGGTTTTTAGTTTCAATTACACCGTGCAACATCAGCCAGCAAAGTGCTCAGCAAATGTGATTTGCCATGCCAGTGTCTGCAGTTACATTTCTCATTTTATCGCTTTGCTCACAGTTTGTTTTGGTTTTTTCTTAGTTTTTAGTTTTTTCGTTTCTTTTTAGCATGTGTGACATTTTCTTTTCATTAGTGAAAAGGCTTAGGAAAAATAATTCTCGTTTTTGTGTGTGAGCTGAATTACACAATGTGCGCTTGCTTTTGCGCAAGTAAAAAAATCTAATTTTTAATGTTTTTAAGTTTGCAACTCGGCGAACTTGCGAGAACAGCAAGAAATGTTGATTTAAATAAATAATATTTCACTTTTGTGCTCGAGCGACAACTTTTAACTTAATTAGAATCCTAAATGCAATCCGACCGCCCACCACACATGCACACTACCACCACACACACGCACACACATGCTGCACTTCCGTTTCGATGACGACGCAAATGCTGCACGACACATGCCCAGTTTACCCTTGGGCACTTTTTTTTCGCACTCATCCGTCCGGCTCAGTTTCTGTTGTGTTCGTTCCGTTTTCGGTTCGGTTTGGTTCAGCGCTGCGCTGCTCTGCTCCTGCTCCTGCTCTGCACTGTCCAACTTTTCCTTTTCGTTTAACCAAGAAAATAATTTTCCTGTCGGTGTTTGTTTGTGTCCGTATTTTAGACTGTCTCCGAAAATTTTAATTTCATGTATACAACAGAAACTTACATTATTTAAAAAAAATATTATTAATTATTGTAATTTAAAATATTAAATTTAAGTTTTCAAAATTTTTTAAATATATAAATTTTCAATTCCGTCTGAATCCAATATTTTAATGTACACCCTATCACACATACTCGTATATACAATATGTACTCTATATGTCGATGTGTTTGTGTCTGCCTGTGTGTAACTTTTGGCACTAATTCTGCTCAGTTTTAGAGCAAACACACTTCACCACTCTCCACTCTACTCCACACCAATCCAATCCACAGCGATGTTATGCTTATGCGACTTGGCTGCAAATAACATCATCACACTTGCCGCAGGTCAGGACGAGCTGCACTGCACCTTACCCTTGCATCGATGCTGCTTCTGCTGCTGCTTCTGCTGGTGGTGCGATGCTTCTCTGCTCTTATGACAAATTTAATTTGTGCTGTAAACTGTTGTGGCCTTTACTTTTTCCCTAACCGATTTGAGTTGGTCCAAGTGCTCTCAGCAGCATCCGCATCCTTCGGTTATGGATACTTGCCAATCCGACTTTCAAGTGTGGTTTTTTGTTTATAATTATTTTACTTTTTCTTCGACTTAAGCCAAAATTTTAAACGCATTCATTTAAGTACTTTAATATGATTATGTGTGTGTTCAGAAAAAGTGGGCGTGGTTTTTCAGTTACACTTTGTAGCACACACAATTTCATGCTGCTTCGTTGTCATGAGTGCTTTTTAAAGCATTTCAAAAATACACAAAATACAAAATGAATTCAATGAAAGATTCGTATGATATATCAGTGGATAATTGAATCGTGAGTTTTCGGAAGCTTTTATAACAAATTTATAAACTTTTCTTATTTTTTATATATTTCAAAAAGAAAAATTGTAATAAAATAGTTTTTGTCGATATGAATTTTTGTTAATTGCGAATTTTTTCCCTTCGTCTGTCTTCAATGAAATTGTGTCTCAATGAAAACGTTCTTCAAAAGAATTGCTAGCCGAAGTGAGTTTTTTAAGCGTTGTCCTGCGATTTCTCAACTTAAACTTGAAGTGCATAAATGAGCTTTTTTATGCGAATTGTTAGAACTCAACAGAACTTCATAAAGAAATCTTTTTAGAATTTTAGAAAAATAAAAAAACAAAAATCTGAAATCCACTTCTTTTTAAAAAAATATCTATTTGTACAGGCAGAACTTGAATATGTCGAATTATATTTTTTATTTACAAAGTAGGCGAAAAATGATTTTATATATCATTGGCAATCAAAAATTGCATTTCATTTCATTAAACAAATTAAAATATTTGAAATATTTCGATATTTTTTATATTGCAATTTGATTTCAAATTAATTCAGAATGTAAAAATTCTCGACATGTAAATTTTGGATTTTTAAATTTCAGCAAATGCTTTTTAGGTAATTTATTTGTATTTTTCAGTTGATCAGATCGCTCCTCTTGCTCCACCTCCGCCACTCTCGTTGCCGTCGTCACTTAACTGCTACAGTTGTTTAGATACCGCCCAGCTACTGCGATGATTTTTTGTTTCTGTTTTGTTCTATTTTTTTTTTTTTTTGTTTGCTTTCGTTTTAAAATAATTTTCATTTGTTTTTCATTACATTTTCATAGCGGTTTGCTGCTGCGATGCTGCTGCTCCTCTTGCTTCTGCTGCTACTTTTTGTTTTCACTACTACAAAGTTATTTTTTGCTCCTCTTTGCAGTGCTCTAATTTACTTTTTCGTTTTTTTTTTCATCTTTGTTTTATTCTTTTTGTTGCTTTTAGTTTTTCTATTTTTCTTGTGAAATTGACTTCCTTGCAACAAACTTCCTTCTGGAATTCAATGAATTTAGTATCTGTGTGTATGCGTTTGTATGCATGTGTTCGTTTGTTTATTTTCGTTTGCCTATTAATCTGTCTGTCTGTTCGTTTCTCTACTTTTTTCACTCTTTCGTTTTTTTTTCACCTCTTTCCCTCTCTCGCCTCTATCACCCTCCACGTCAGTCTTCATAGTTTTTCTCATTTGTGCCTGTTGAAGTTTGAAATTATGACGTTTTTCAAGCAAGTTACCAGAGGATAGAGTAGAATCCTTAATTACTTCCTTCAATGCATTGTTTTATATTGTATGTACGAGTAGTTCCCAGGGACGCAGACCGGCGCACTTTGGCGGCGGCGACGGCGCGTTTTGGGGGTATGCACGGCACAGCACGGCTCGACACTGTGGCGTATTTTGCGTACGCGCAGGAAAACCATTGTCGGGGCCAAAGCGTTGTATAGAAAAGTTCGAAAAACTCTGCCGGGCATAGAGGGCACAGATGGGCGACGCAGCGCATTGACTGGATTTGTTTGTAAGCGCACGGCGGCGCGCGAGGGCACATGGTCGGAGGAGCGAGAAGCAAATGTCGACTGCAGACAGCAGCCAAAGTTAATGAAAATGCTGAATGCAAATGTAAAATGATTTTTGGTGTGTTTTGTTCGCGTTGCAATAACGTCAACCACAACAACAGCAACAACAACAACAACGAAAGCTGTTCAAATAAACATTATAAATTTTTTATTCTGCCATTTAAAGGAACAATTTTTAAATAATTTAAATGGAAAAATATTTTGTTTTTGTTATTAATTGATGTTTCGAAATAAACATCGTAAAATGAAAAATCTTTCTGGAACAAGAAATTGTACAATATTAAATATTAAATATTTAATTTTGGATTCAAATTTGTTGCATCTGAATTCATGAGACACAAAACATTTAAATAAGATATTTGCTCTTTGTGTTAGACTCTAGACTGGAGAGACTTCTCGGCCAAAAGAGCGACTTGACTGTTCATTTATTTACCATCCTCTGGTTGTGTATTTGAACTTCAGCAAGAAGAAGAAGAAGAGAACCTTGAAGTGAGCTTGCGTCGTTTTGCGTTTTATTTGATTTAAATTTTTTACTTTTTACGCCTGCTTAAGTTTTAATAAATTTTAAATAACTGCAACGGGTCGGACGATACCGAGTATTCGAGTTTTCGAGTATTCGTGCATGTTGAGTTTTGCGAGCGAGCGAGCGAACCAAAAAGAAATGCACTCGCACATATTTTTCAACTTGAATAATTTTGTGCAATGTCAATGCGCAGAACGGCTCAAGTGGAAATATTTTTTTTTTCGTTTTTTTCTTTTCTTGCTGTCGAATTTTTTGTATTTGTTTTTCGTTTTTGCTTTTGTAATATTTGAGTTGCACATCGATTGTGGCAGTCGAACTGAAACGAAACGAAGCGAAAAAAGGCAAATTGAGCGTTGCTCTGTAGCAACAACAAAAAATAAAGAAAAAACATGACGACGTCGACGACGACGACAACAAGCGGAAATAGTTGTAAAACATGAACGCCAGTGTTGCCAACATAAATTTTCATATATTTTTGCACTGTGTGCAAATTTCGCAACGAAACGAAACGAAAAAGTTGAAACATTTCTGTCGACATAAAAGGCCAAAAAAACGAAAACAAAAAAACGAAATAAAATGGAAAACAAACCTGCAGAAAAGTCAAGTCAGCAGTTGGCAGAGATCTTTCAATTGTCTATTTGAAAACGGTAAAATTTTCGTTTTAATTGTAAGAAACTTAAGTGGTTTTATTTAATTGAAAACAAAAAAAATCAATTCAAGCAAATTTTATATTCACATTCAAACCGAAATAAAATGAATTTTAACATTTTAAATTAAAGCCAGCATCTGTCATTTGCAATTTATTTAAAATCCAAAGAACTCCCACGATTTGCTTAAAATAACAAAAACAAAAAGATCCACTTCACAAGCGCTGAAATTTGCTGAAAAAGCCAAATAAATCAAAATTAATGTCACTCATACGCCCCATATAGCCAAATAAACCTAACCGACAGATAAATGTAAAAAAATCGCATTTTTCGGTTGTTGTTTTTTGTTGTTATCGTTGTTGTTGTTGTTGTATTTTGAAAGCGCAACGCAACGCAACAATAAACGACCACAAAATACTGTCAACACCAAAAAGCAGCAACAGCAGCAACTAAAATGACAACGACGACAACAGCAACAACAACAGCAACAACAACAGCAGTAGCAGCAATAGCAGCAGTAGCAGCAACAGCAGAGTAGCAACCACACCAATTTGCAATAAACCGCAATTGTGCTCTTCTTCTTGTCGCTCGTTTCATTTCATTTCGCTTTGCTTTGCTTTGCTCACTCTCCTTCGGCTTCTTCTACTCTGTGTGTGTGTATGTGTGTCTCTCTGTTGACAACAGGACATAATGACCATTTCAGGCAATCTATTTCAATTTTTTTTTCTATATACATGTGTGTGTGTGTGTCTGCATGTTGTGTTGTGTTGTGTTGCATTCACAGCGGAAACGGAAGTCAACAGTTAACCAACATTTGCCACATTTCAAGCTAAACTGATGGCCTTCAGAGCGGCGACGACAACAGCAGCAGCAGCAACAGCAACAACAGCAACAACAAAACAGCTGAAATCATGTGCAGTGGCAGAGCCTTTATTTGTGCCTTCTTTGTTGTTGTATTTCGTACGCTTTTGGGAGCTTCACTCTTAATATTTTTGTTGCGTTGCATTGCGCTTTTTTCCTTTGCATATGTCGAGATTTTCATTTTTCTGCAGTTTGCTGTCGATTTCCCTTGTCGATAAATATTTGTTGTTAACAATATACTCACACACAATCGCATAGCACACATGCATGCTTACTGGCGCACACATTTAAGTACAATCGCATGTCGTCAGCCAAGTGTGACAGCGAAAAATCATTAAATCTAGTTGAAACTTAATTATTAATCAATATTTGCCTTAAACTTTTTACTACTTGGTATGACAGCAAACCACGGTATAAAATTATCAAATCTGTGACCAACTTATAAGCCCGTCATTATTTGTATCGGTCACAAATTGCACCTTTGAATGCTTGCATCTCCGTCATTTTAACACCTTTTATCGTTATGTAAATGGAATTTAATGCGGACAGTGTAGCTTAAAATAACTACCTCTAAATTTTTTGATTTTATTCTGCCAACATACATACACACAAACACACACACGCTTGCACAGAATTGCAACTAAAATGTCAAATGCCAACTGCAAAACAATTTAACTGAAATTAGAGCAAAAAAAAATTAGAAAAAAGAAAACAACAAATTCAAATAAACATATGAAATTAATTTTCAAGTTGCTTTTGTGGCATTTAAACGCTTTTGACGTTTGCGTTCTCGTCGCGTTATCAAAGGAAATGACGGCTCGTGTCGGACTAATAGTCGCAGCGATCTGGCAGCGCCAGCCACACTCATTGCTGTAATTTTTGTAGTTTAACGTTTGCGCGCGCACTTAAGCAAGCAAAAATTTACTTTTTTCGGTTTTTAATTTCGCAAATTGCTGTCAAAAGTGTTGCCAGCAGTTTTGGCAAGCAGCAACAGCAACAACAGCAGCAGCAGCAGTCGTTGCTTTTGTGTCATTGCAAATGTGACAAAATTTCACACATATACCAGCCACACATATTTATTGTTTCACATACATTTGCACACACACACACGCAAACACTCACAGAGAGAGCGGCAGTAGTGTGCAAGCACATTTGCTTTAACGGCACAAATTGACAGCGTGTAGGACGAGTACACAATTACGCAAAACTGTTGACCAGAATTGTTTTTAGGTGCTATTTTTTTGTTGTTTTTCTTGTTATTGTTTTTGTTGTTGTTGTTGCGTTTATATGCTCACAATCGAGTTGTGCTATTTTTCAAGCGAAATTTAATTATTTCCAGCTCGAAAGTAAAGTGAACAAAAAAGAAAAAATATACGAAAATAATCGGAAAATCCAGTCAATGCAGCATTTTGCATACGAGTATAACATGAGAAACATGTAAATTCCATATTCGAGAATATCATTAAAATCACATGTTTTTACACTGATGTGTATAAATTAAAATTGAAGGAAAAGAACAAAAAAGAAAAAAAAAAACAATTCAAAAAACACATTTCTTTTTTTTGCCTACATGTGTATAAATGTCAAAACTTGCAACAGCAGCAGAAAAACAAAAACAAAAAACGAAGCAAGCTTGGCTTTTCGAAATGGCAAAGCCGCATTCACTTTGATACCCTTTTGGCAAGTGTTTTTTCTTTTTTTCTGCATGTCGTCGTCATCGTTGTCGTTTGTCCAACGGAAAATGTGTCAAATTTTGTCGTTTTTTTTTTTGGTTTTTTCGTTTGGTTTTTTTTTTAACATAACGAAATTTTCCTTTATGCACACCAAACGAACGTACGAGCGGACAAAAACTAGACGAGCTCATGTTTTTTTGAGTGTGTGTGTGTGTGTGGTTTGTGATGGCTTTTCGTTGGGGAGATTTTATAGCATAATACTGAAATGTAATTCCGTTGCATATCTGCTTAACAAATTTTTGCAAAAACAAAATTTTTACAAATTTTCTTTGAGGGTTTGATATGCCGCGGCGCATATGTAACATCAATTTAAAGTATAACTAAACCAATGACAGGCCGAACTTGTGTCACTTTTTAGTTCGATAAAGAAGTTTTTCTCAAATTAAAACAATTACAAATGTTAAAAAACATATTAAGAAATTCTGAGAAGACTCTCTTTGTGGACCTTTTGACATTTCCAATGTCAATTTTACATTAAGAAAGTACCTTTGACTGCAAAATTAATAAAAAGCTTAAAGATTCTCGATTATGTTAATAGCTTAAAGTCTGTTTACAAAGAATAATAATTTGTAAAAGGTGCTTTTTGTGACCGTCACAAATATATATAATGTCAGATATATCTGGGAGTTTGTCATAATATGCCTCCGTAGTAATAAAATGGAAGATGCAACAAAATCTTTCTGTCACAATTGCAACATTTATTTGAATTCACAAATCGTACATGTGACTTGTGTGACTGTATTTGTCAATTTTGCAAGCAAATCATTAACAAATTATAATGAATGTCATTTTCACTTGAAATTACTCACAATCTCCAACGAATCCAATTTTATGTGTCTGCAGCTTCTCTGTTAAAAAATTTCAACAATTTTTATTTTCCAATTAGAAAAACCACAAAAACCGAAAAATATTGCTATCAGCTTGGTACAAACTTTGAGGCAATTTAGATAGACAAAAACTGAATGTTGTCTGCAATTTTGTTTTTGTTTTTGTTTTTGTTCCTATTCTTGCGCTGCAAAGACGCCCCCATGGAGAAATTAGCAAACGTTTAAATGCAAAACGCAATGAAATTCCCTTTACGATTGCATTTCTTCATGTTTCTGTTGTTGTTGTTGTTATTGCGCTTGTTGTTTTCACTGTTCTTGTTGTTGGTGTTTTTGTTTTTGTGTTCTTGTTCCTGGTTTGTGATTGCGGTATTTTTGTGGCGCGTTTTTTTTTTTTTGGTTTATCGTGAGTTTTTGGCTTTTGCAACATTTTTTAATTGTTCCCTTGAGAAAAGCGAGCGACAACAGCAAAAACGATAACAACAAAGCCAGTACAAACAGAAGAAATCACACACACGCACATATATACAGACAGACAGATAGATAGACAGAGAAGACAGACAGACACATGCAAGCAAACAGACAAAGTAAACAATGAAATCAAGTTAACTGTCAGTCGAGATAACGCTGTCACTTAGCGCGTGTGACATATGTCATAACAGCAAAAACAGAGTCCTACTCCTTGTCGTGGTAATGGTGACTGTAGTGGTGTGGTTGTGATACCCTAACGGAGTACTTGAAAGTAGTAGTAAATAAAAATGCAGTTTAAGCAACAGAAAAAAAACGATATAAGAAACCAAATTAAAGTGGTTAACCTCGGAATAGTATGAACAAATACTTATACATACTTGAATGCCATGACGCAGATTAAGCAATACAATTATTTTATTGAAAAGCGAAATGCTTGCTTTAAAGATCTTTTAATATTTTATGCATTTTAGTTTACATGCTACCCATTCGATAGAAATACCTTTACAGCCCTCTCTGGTATTAGAGTTGGCATTTTCTTTATAGACAGAGAAAAATTAAGACTAGGTCATCCTAATATTGGTGACCTTGTTTTCACTTTCTTTGTGAATGCTCAGCGCAAGAAAATATTCGCTTTAAATCTCAAATCCATTCTATAATGTAAAATCTAAATGGTTCGGTAAGGTTGACAACGTTTAAGTGGTTGTGTATACGATTGACCTATTTTGCATACTATTGCCTATGCCATAACCTATCCTAACCCTCTTAAAATGATGTTATTTTAATTTTATTAAATTAAATTTTAAAAGTACTTTAGCGATCTTGTGCCAATACTAATGACCTGAAACATTTATATGTACATTTATCCAAGAAAAAATTTAATCTGAATATTTCTATCACAACCACTAAAATATTTAAAAATTATTTTATACTAGATAACCAATTGTTTCATTGATATTAAAGTTACATAAATACACTAAACTAAGTATACAATTCCTCTAGTAAACCTTTTATTTACCCTGTAGATTTTGTCTTTACTATGTATGCATGTGTGTGTGTGTGTAACATTTATAGAGCAAAAAAATGTAACACTCTGCCGAAAAGAATGCATACCCGCACATGTCGTGGTAAATATTAAAATTTAAATCAGTTTAATTGACACGTAAAACCTCTGCCTGGCAATAGTTCCTCTCTTCTCCTCTTCTCTTTTATTTGTTTATGTTGAAAAAGGTTTTACTCAATTTTTATGTACGTTTCCTGCCGCTCACGAAAGCTTTGGCAAAAGTTTCCAAGCGTCACAGCGCAGCGCCGTTATTTAAATTGACTTAAATTTAAGCCTATTTAAAGACGCTTTACCAAAGTGAGTTCGTGCGTGCTTCTGAGCGTTTTTTATACAATTCAGTCACGTTTTTGTTTTGCTTGTTTTTTTTTTTTTGCTGTTGTTGGTGTTTTTTCTTTTTAACTAAATAAAATTTACGTCATACTCTGACTGACTTTTAAGCCTGTTCGGTGTAAGTACCATGAGTAAAACTGAATTTTAAATATAAGTTTTGCGTATGCGCCATAAAGTATGCAAAGGGAATTGTATTTTTCTCTCTACTTAAGTCGGCAAAAACTTTAAGTAAAGTTATGCGCAAGTTTTCTATTTAAATACAATTTAAAATATTTTACATAAGCGTCTGTTTAAACAGCCACATTCGCATACAAACACACACACACTCATACACTCATACCTACTGACACGCACACACACAAACGGATTTGCGCTGCAATTTACACTCCTCAGATGGCACACATATTCAAATAATTGTCAGCTTAGAGCAGCGGAGCAGCAGCAGCAGCAGCAGTAAAAAAAAAAAATAAGGACAAACATTGTATTTTATGGAAAGAAAATATCCCAGCGAAAAATCTATTGTTTTGTTTTTACATATATACACACACACACACTCACTCACTTGCATGTGTTTGCTTGTGTAGTGTATGTGAACAAAAGTACATGCTGCTAAAGTGTAAACTATAGAAAAGAGAGAGAATAGCATAATGAAAACATACGAGCACCTGACAATTTGCACAACACACACACATACACACACATACACAGTCAGGCACACGCACATAATCACCCACAAACGCATACATACAACATACATATATACCACCCATACTAATATAGCATTAAAAAGTGTGAATGCACATTTAACAGCTCAAATGAAAACAGAACATTGCATACTTTTAGGTTCATAATTTACAACAGCAAAAAGAATACAGTATGACAAAAAAACACGAAACATACAAAATGAATATGCAGAGCACTGCAATTTAAAGCGATTGGTATTCGGCATATACGAATATTGAGAGCCCTGCGAATGTGCGAAGAATAAAAAGTTAATAAACGTTTGTAAGTGTGTGTGATTGGATGTGTAGGCGAAATAGATGATAATTAAATGAAACAAATATTGCATTCTGCCTCTTGACAATTTCAATTAATTAATTATTTAATGTAATCAATCAAATGTTTATTTAAAATACGATTTTGTTTTACAATTGCAGTAGGCAGTTTAATCAATACTATTAAATTTTGAATAAAAGAAATGTTTCCAAATAAATTATTTCTACAACAAAATTTCAAGTACTACAACAAAACTCAGTGAGAAATAAATTTAATCAATATAATAAACAAATTTATTTAAGGTAATTCGTTTCGAAAAACGTTTAAACCAATTTAAACTGAATTCCACAACCAAAAAACCTTTTCCTAAATTAAAAACAACTTTTTTGTTGTAAATTTGAGTGTTTTGAAATAGCGATATACCCTGACAATTCCCAATGTTTTGTAGGGTATTAAAAATCTAAGCAGGAAAAGGCGAAATGGCAACACAAAAGCCAACACTAAAAAATTGCAAAACAAAACAAAACTACTGTAAAAATAGTAGAGGTTTAACATAACTCAGCTAGCTATAAAAACAACAACACCAACAACAACAACGCACAGAAAAGCAATAACTTCAGACAAAATCCATAACGACCTATTGTAATAACAACAACAACAAAACGCACATATGTACATATAGTATAAAAAACAAGGCTGGCTGGCGCCGATAACTTTCCCCGTTAGCTATTTTTTTTTCGAACAAAGCGCCGCACAACCAAAATCCAACTTTTATTAAAACGTGTTGAATATTTTTTTTCTAATTCTTCTTTTGTATTTTTTTTAAATTTTGTTGTTTTGTTGTCTCTTTGCAGGATCACAAACTTAAACACATGGCCGAGCTGCAGATATCCGTGCTGCCCGATCAAGAATCACGAAATACGGTGCTAACGCAAATCCAACAGTGGGAGGAGAATCTCGAGCGTCTACACTGCGAGCAGTTTCGCTTGCGCTGTTACATGTCGTCGTTGCAGGCCGGCGAATTGCCAAATCCAAAAGTAAGTATATCCGCCGTAAGTACAAAAGGCGCTCCCTCCGCCTTTGGGTGCAATCAATAAAATATGTACAAACTTTTTACAGTTATACAAGTACAAGTAACGAATAATCGATAGATTTACAAATAGATATCGATTGCATAATTTATTGATTATAAAAAGAATTTTTTTTTTTAAATTCAAAAGCTTCTTGTCGTGCACACTTTCAAAAAGCAAAACAAAGAAGACCTTTAAAACGTTGCATATATTTGGGCTGAGTACACTGAATTTTCCATGCCGCTAGAAAATAAAAACCTTTGATATTTTTATTAAATTAAAGAAAATTAAGAAAAGCAAACAACTTTGTGTTGGCCGAGGCAGCTGAGGAAAGTTGACGTCGCCTGCAACACTTGTTGACTTTTGTCTCGTCGCAATAATAGCAAAAGTCATTTGATTGCAACTTGCAGCACTAATGACGTTGAAAATCGCTACAGAAATGTGCGTCTTTCATTTTTTTCCCTGTTTGTTTGCTTGTTTTCTTGTTTGTACATCAACTTTGTCAGTAGTCGTCGTTGTCGCCTGCCAGTGTTGCTGCCGTTCATGCTGCACCAGCTCCAGCTGCTGTGCTGTTGCAATTCATTACGTTCGTGTTCGCCTCTTTTATTTGGCTTGGCCCAGTAAAACTTTCACACGACGATGACGCGCTTTTGAATTGCAACAACAGCAGCTGCTGCTGTGGCGCAGGAGCATTCACAAGTAAAATGGTTGGAGATTCTGGCTTTTGCCAGGATAACAAGCAGGATAAACAGGACCACGACAACACAACGGAGCAGCAGAAGCAGCAGCATCAGCAGGACAACAATGTGCAGCGAAATGACAGTCATGAAAGCAAGGTATAAATAAAGCAGTAAAGAAATAAAGAAGCAACATGATTTATTATTTACAAACTTATATACGGACAGTCAGGGCCGCATTAAGCAAGAGTATGAAATGAAGCGGCACAAAGCAGAATTCGATTTTCTTTAGTTAATTTTAGTTAGATCACAAATAAATTTTCATTATATTAAAGTAAAAATTTCATCGTCGATTATTTCCTTTCTATAAAAAGTATAAAAATTAAAATTTCTTCTTTTTGACACTGCAAAATTCGGCCCTGCACACATTTACGCACATAAAACGTCAGGCAAATGGCAGATACACACAGACACACACCAAGCAGCTGCTTCCCTCAGGATATTTGTCTTACAATATAAGTTGATATGGTGTGCTTATGCGTGTATGTCGCCTGTGTCTTTTTGTGTGGGTGTGTGTCTGTGCGTGTGTGCGTATGAGCGCTTATTGTTGCTGTCAGTCTGCGTTGAGTTGGCTTAGTTATAATATCGCATTTATATCGCACACACTTTTCATTTAAGATCACAGCACAAAACAACAACAGAGAAAAAAGAAAAGGCCACACGAACCAACTACCCCGACTAACCTTCCTACTTACCGCTCAACCACTTCTAACGCTTTCTAAAAGGATTTCGGTTTGGCGGGTGAACACCTCGTCAAGTGGTTACAATCTTTCACATCTGCTTTACGTGAGCTGGATTTAATTTTAAAGTGTAGCTGCAACAACAAATAAAAAAAACAACGAAAATATTCGCTTTTTAATACTGGCGTAGCTTCCGACTCTGCTTTAGCTTATATGGATTAAGCGGTTTTAACTAAATACAATTTGAAAAAGCAAAAAGGTTTTTTATGAATCTGCGAAATGTTGTCTACAAATAAGAACAGAAGAAAAAATTTGTTTTTTGAAAACGTAATGCTTATTAAATTTTTTTTGTACATTGACAGCCCAAAAATATGCAACAGAAATGTAAATGTCGTTTACGGTTATTTAGAGCCAACTTACTCTGTTATGTGTAGTGAAAAATAACCCTTGTAAACTAACGCTGCGAACGCTAATGTTTCCCTACTCTCAGTTTGGTTTTTTTTGTTTACTCACACAGTCGTTACTCACACACGTCTCGCGCCCGACCAAGAACACGCTGAACAAATTGGGCGTCTTTACGGTTTCGTCGTTTCATGCGTTCATCTGTGCACGTTCGCCATCTTTGCTGAATAATTTATTGGCCGGACGTGGCGCCACCAAGCGGCGACCGCCAATGTTGTCACGTTCGAATAGCGGCTCCAGTCGTCGCTCGATGCAGGTGAGTCTCATACATTTCCCCCCCAACCACTCAGTAACGTTTTTAATCACATTGCAAGATGGAAAGTTTGTGGTGAAAAGTTTCCGAATGTAACTTTAATTTTTTTAAATTTAAAAAAATTTAAAATTTTTCTTATATTTTCTATCTTTTTTTTTGTTGAAACCTTGTAACATTTAATTTGATATCTCATAAAAAAGTATTTAATAATTTAATTTAAAAATTAAATTTATTGGTTTGATTTTCGAATTGAATTTGAGCGTCCCTCAACGCCGACGAGAATTATGCAAAAATTTGTGGATGCAATTAAAAGGAAATTGCTTTTTTGTTAAGCGTTTAATGTGACATTTGCGCGTTAAATTTGCATAAATTGTGCAACATAATTGCGCAAATGTAAATAATTGAATTTCGCAATTTTGTTGTTGCATGTTTTTTCTCTCTTTTTTTTTGTTGCCAATTTTTGTGCAATTTTGAATTTAATTTTTCAACGTGCTAACGTGTGTGCGTGTGCGAGTGTGTTCGTGTATGTCAGTCAGTGGGCAACGTTAAAGCTGACTGACTGCCTGCCTGACTGTCTGCCTGCCACAAAGTATAAATTTTCAATTAAAGGCACGACGAGCGTAATTGCATTCATTACGTTCGTCGTTTCATTTATTTTTATTTATTTCTAGTAAATTTATTTCGTAACTATCACAGCAGGGGGGCGGGGCAGGAGGCAGGAGGATGGTGAAAAAGTAATCGCCCTTTTATGCGGCAATTTTGTTGCAGTGGCAGGCAGTAATTGAATTAAAAACCTTTATAAAGTATTCTATTTTTGTTGTTTGTATTTTTTGTACCACAAATATGGGCAATTTATTTTCGCTGTGTCTGTGTGTGTGTCTGTTCTAATTTCGAGTTTAATTGTTGTTATTTATTTATCTATAATTTTCTAAACAATTTAAATGTTTAATCATTAAAATTGGTTGCGGTGCGACATGTTTGCTTAAAGCGTTTAAGCGTTAACTTGTTTACATTGAAATATTACCGCATTTGATTAGATTTAATAAGCATTTTTAAATTGGCGCCACTGGGTGCTACAGGTCCAGAAATACTTCAATAAAAATCGGTCACTGGAGGATTTTTGAGAAAAATCAATTTGTGTGCATACAAAAATAATAAAAATATTTACTTTATTAGTACAAATTATAAAAAGTAATCTAAAGAAATCACAATCTTGTAAAATTTTATGTTACGATAAGGTTTTCCGTTTCTATCTTCTATATATCATGTTAGCAAAGTTACCAAAATATTAGTTTTGTGAGTAAGAGCAGAACGAAGAAGGAGGCCGCTTAATGCGATGGTATTAGAGAATTAGATTTTAACTCAGAACGTCGCAGGTTCAGTTCGTGGTAACGAAAAAAAAAACTATTTCTCAATTAAAGACAAAAAGTTTTTCTGCGCGACCTTCGCCCTCACGGCAAGTATTTTCAAATCTCCCGAGAGTAACAGGTTATCATGAAGGAGCTCGTTAAATGCTCGACCTACCGGAGAGTTTCCGTGAAATCTTTATTTATAAATAAAAAATATTATATATAAATTTAATCAAGCCACCATCAATAAGTGTGTGCGTGTATGCAGAGATACCAACCCAATAAATGTAGTTGTATGTGTGTGTGCGTGTGTGTGTGTGTATTTTGCAGATGTCATGCGAGTCAACAGTCCAAATAGAAATGTAGCAAATAAAACGACGCAATTATGCAGTTTAATCACGTTTCGGCAAATGTTGTTTAGTGAACACAAACGCTTTTGTATGAGTATGTGCATGAGTATGTGTAATTTAACTTCATCATTTTTGTACGCACACAAAATACGCAGACACCACAGAGTGAAACAAATGCGAACATAGAAAATACAAACACACACACACGCAAACAGTTTCGGTCATTCAAATTTCTTGTAAACATTTTAGATATTTTTCAATTATAAAAAAAAATTATAAAAATTAAATTAAGTTATATAAAATATAAGTTTGGTAAGCAAATTTTTTTGCTGATCACTTTTTAAACAAAAAAAATGAAAATGTGTTTTTTTATATTTTAGCCACTACTGTAGCCATGCAGTCCAACTAGAGTTCGTAATAGATAATATATGAATATATGTACTTATGTAAATATATACTAGTATGTGTGTGGAAATACCAACTCCCAAATAATTCTCGAGTGTGTGTGTGTGTCTTTGTGCTTTGTTATTTTTAACATTTAATGGATTTATGCGTGTACGTGTGTGTCTCTGTGTGCTTGTATGTGTGCTTATGCGCTCATATATGTTTGTGTGTGTATTCGAGAGCATTTTGCAAATAATTTAAGCGCTGAAGGCGTGCGCTGCAAATTAATTAGCGCAGCAGTTTTTCTTATTTTTTTTTTTTTTGTTTTTTCATTGTTCTTGCTTCGCTGCTGATGAGGATTTTTTTCAAATTTTTAATTTTTTGCAATTCTTATTTTTTTGTCGCTAAGATAATTAAATACTCCGCCCAAAGCCACAAATGCGAGTCGAGTCGAGCGAGCGAAATGACGCGCACTCTTGCGATAAGGCGCCGCAATTTAGGTTTTCTGCGTCGCGCCGCAAAGTATGTGACCAAATTTTAGATTTTTACCATTTTTAAATAATTTTTAACGTGAAAGCGGTCCACAAAAACAAAACAACAACCATAGCAAAAAAAACCGAAAACATCTTAAATCGCCTGGAAGCATGCTAACATTTTGCTCGTTATTTTTCGAGCCCTACAAGAGATGTGCCGAGAAACATTTTCGCATTTTATTTGTAACGCATTTTTAGGTTACAAAAGTTTTAAACTTTTCTAAAAAACAACAACAAAATCAGGCAACAAATTAAATTTATTTCCATCTGATTTGGAAAGGAATTTGCGTTATTTAATTTCATGTTTATAACTTCGTCTTGTTGTGTAAGTTCCTTTCCTATTTACGAATCTACAACGCCTCAAAGCACGCAATAAATTTGTGAGTTTTATGCAGATTATTTCCGTTTTTTGTTGTTGTAATGTTTTAAAGGCATTTTGCCCGTTTTTTTTAAATTTATTTGGTGTTACTTCACCAATCCAATTAACAGCAACGACAACAAATCACAAATTTCCAAACTAAACGCTTTAATTACGCGCGCGCGTAACAAATCACCGCCCATTTTTCTCTTTATTCAATTATAAATGCAAATACAACAAATACAACAAAAATAAAAACAGGAACTCAATTCGCAAAACTTAAAATAACAAAAATAAAGCAATTTACAACTACCAACACAATACAACACAATAAAAACATGAAAACTTCGCAAATTTATACTACAATAGTGTTGGGCTTTGCCGAATCATAAATACACTGCCATGGTTTTCTTACACTTTCGATATAGCAGAAATTTAACCAAATAAAACTGATTAACATTATATTTTTAAATTGGCTTTCTAAATATCTTTAAGAATACGATTCGTTAAAGCGTCTTCAAATTCGCTTCCAAAAGAGCTAAAAAAATTTTAACTTCTTCTTTTGGGTCATTGAACGTAATACAAAAATGGACGCGTAATTCGACAAGGAAACCAAAACCCTTCATTTTTAGCCGACTTTTTCATTCGATTTTTGATTTTAACCTGTTTCAAAAGCCTTTAAAAAAAGAAAGCTCCTGCTTTTGGCTTATTTAATTTAATAAGAAATTTTAAAAGAACATAATACGGAAGCGAAGAAGACATTCTACTTCCAGCCGACTCTTTTACCGTTTCTTTACTTTTAAGCTTTTCCAAAAGCCTTTTCAAAGCGCTTTAAAAAAAAGAGAGCTTCTGATTTTGGGTTAAATAATATATTAGGGTATAAATAAAGTTTCCGAAAAGGAATCAAGAAAAGATCATAAATTTGTTTTTCCTTTTTACCTTATTCTAAAACTTAGTAAATTAATAAACCCAAAATATAAAAAAAAGTGTTTCCAATTTAATGGAATATTACAGTTTATAATTAAATATTAGACTCTTTTATTACATACAAGGAAAACTGTATTATATCTGAATCTGAATGAATTATAATTAACCCATTTGAATACAATCGTACAGTATTCTATACTTAGTAACTGATCATGATTGGAATCAAATTAAAGGTAATACGAGTTACCAACTGTTGTCTTTTATACTACTCCAAAGAGATATTTGAGAAACTTAAGAAATATTTGAATACCTCGTAAACGATTCACCAAACGAAAAACCACAATTAAAATGCTCCACATAACTATAAGGCAGAGGGATTAAAGCAAAAAAAAAAAAACGCAAAACAAAAATAAATCAAAATAAAAGGTGCAAAGTAAAAAAAATTGCAACAATTACACACAAAAAAAAGTTCTAAATTGGAAAAGTTTTATTATGTTGAAGGGAAAACGCTTTTTTCAAACGCAAATGCCAGCTGCAGAAACGCACACACACAACATGTACTACACAGCAGGTGGTGTCATGTCCACTAACACTAACACCGAATACACGACAGTAACACACACACAAGCACAAACACACACAATTACACCTGTTCGTGCCAACTACAACAACAAAAAATAAATATTACAAAAAATACAAATTTTTTTTAAGCGCTACTACGAACGCTCGCAACCGCTGCTTTTGCTGTGCCCTACCCCCTTGAGCTGTATTTGTTGTTGTTGTTGTCATGTCCTGCGAGTACGCTTAATTTAACCTGCGCTCGTAATGACGTCATGCATTTTTGCTGTGGGGATTTTACAAACTCAATTTTAAGCTGCGCCAAGCCAAGCGCAAAGCGGGTGTGGAGCTTCATTTTTTTTTGTTTTTTTCTTGTAGTTAGTTGTTGTGTGTGTGTGTGTGTGCGTGTGTTTGTATGTTTGTGTGTAGCGCTCCTGTTCGCACCATTTTTGCACTAAATAATTTCATTCTTTTTATTTTGTTTTTATTTTTATTTTCAATTGATATAAATCACAATTTTTGTTTCTTTTTGTTGTTGTTGTTGTTGTTGTTGTGGAGTTTTCGGTATTACTTTTGCCAAGGGTGGTCAATTGTTATTTGACTAATAAGCACATTTAATTTTAGGGAGCAGAAAAACTTAATGGAATTCTTTGAAAACTTTTTTTTTAAATGTTTCTTGTTTTGTTTTTTCAGCTTTAGTAATTTTAACGCTTTTTTTTAAAGTAATGTAATGCCGGGTATTAAACTTAAATTAAATAAAAGCTTTTCATTTTGTATTTTCAAAATTAAAAAGCAGTTCAAAAATTAAAAAATAGACTCAGAATTCGACGCTGATCATATAAAGTATGTGTATATAGTCATTCCTACCAAGCCTTCTTGAGGGGGTTACAAATGGAAGAACAAACTCAATATACCCTTCTTATTCTATTATTCCAAAAAAAAAAAAAGGATTACTAGTAACGAATGTGGCAAGCAAGAAGGAGATTCAGCTGATTACTTAATTTTGCTTGTCCTGACTGCTGCCAATTCCTCCAACTTTTCACTTACACAGTAAATGAGAATTTAATGCGCTTCTTTCTGGAATGTTTTTTGTTCTTTTGTTTACTTTTAGTGTCATGTTTCGTGTTCGTTTGAATGATGCTAACAATTTTAATTGCTTCGTTTCAATGGAAGCCAAACAAGGAAAACAGAAAGAAAAACTACATTCCAAACCGCGCATTTGGGTAAAGAAAGCGGATAAGCGACCATCTTCATTTTCAAGTCATTTGTGAAAACATCAGCTTAAGTTGCAGCTTAACTCTCAAGTGAAAGAAGCTACATTTTCACACAAACAGACAAACAGACAAACGGAAAGACCAGTCAATAAGTGTGTAGAAAGCTTAAGCGCTCAAAAGTATGCTACACTTTTCCGACTTTTAATCCCCGTATAGATGAAGAAACATTCGCAATAATTGCAATTTTCGCAAGTTCAATAGAAGTCGAAAAAAAAATTTCTGTCCGAAAATACACACAATTTAAGTGGCATAATTTTAGGCGTGTTTAATATAAGCGAAGCTTATCGCTTGGGTCAAAGTTCACAGCGAAATTATACCGACTTTTGATATGTTCTTTTTCCTACAAGATGCCCAAAGTCAAACGTGCGTCAAAACTTGCGCCATTTTTACATTTCATGTTTGTGCCGCGCTCCTAAAAATCTACTATACAGATTTATTTACCCAATCGCTGAACTGTAAGACGTCGAATGAAAAAATAAAAAAACAATAAAAAGGGTTCAACTCGAGCGCATAAAAATGTCGAGAGCACATTATTCTGCCACTTGATTTAAGCCCCATCTTCGGCTTAAGACGCAGGCCCATCCGCCCCTTCTCCTTCCCATATGGTTATTCTGTACATAAAGGTACATACTCGTACATTTCATCCCTTGACTTGCGCGCATTGACCAAAAAAAAGGATAATTTGATCAATTCAAAAGTTGTGTTTTGTATTGTGGAAATGAGCGGTACGGAAAAGGAGTGGTAGGGTAAGGTTGCTGTAAAAAAAAGGATTTCCTTCTTCAAAAGAAAATTAAAGACAAATGCTTGAACGCCAAATGAAAGCCCTATCAAAATACCAAATCAAAAAATTTTACGAATCATTTTGAGTGGCTAGGCCGATGTCGAAATGCTCTGCACAATAATGATTGTAACATAATTTAGTTAAAATGTAACCAATAATGTATGTTGCTTAAATGTAGTCAGCGCTTTAGCATTACTTTATCCAAATATTTGCGAGACAATTTTCCAAAACAATTTTAATTTTTGAACTGCTATAAAATTTATTACAACGACAATTAAAATTAATATACCCTCCGGAAATTTCCTGCGGGGTATTCAAAAAGAAACATAAATAAAAAGAAATCACACAACTACAACAGCAACAACAACAAAACAAAACTGGCGATAAAACAGCACATAAATGCGCCTTATTAGGGACACACTTTGCGATTTGTGGTCGAAGGAACAACAGCAACAACAGCAACAACAACAACATTAACGACCGCAAACATAAAAGAACGAAAGTGTTAACTTGCAACGCTTCTCTCGCATTGTCGGCTCATCTAACCTTGGGCGAAATTGGGCACGTGTGAAGCAAAACGAAGTTGCCTGATTCGGAAAGTATCACTCCTGTGGGGCAAATTGCCGCAAAAGTTTTTTATGCGATTCGTGTCGCCTTTTATGCGCGACAAAATCTTTCTCTAATTGGCAGCCCAAAAAATGTATGAAAACCAAAAAAAAAAAAAAATGTGTCCAAACTTAACGTTCAAATCCGGAAAGTAAATCCGTTAGTTTGTGTATTTAGGTTGCAAGCGTTTAATAGGCCGCACAAATAGGCTACCTAAATGCGTGCGTGTGTGTGCGTGCGTGTGTGGGTATTTTGCTGTAAGCGCAATTTTCCAAATTTGATAACATTTCTAAAATTTGGGAAATATTTCTAAAACGCTTGCATACTTAATCGCTTGAAATATTTGCTTCTGTTCAATTAGTTTAGCAAACGTTGCGGAAGTAAATTCTGTGTGATATGTGCCGCCATATTTATTTAGCTAAGCTTGCGTTTTGGCTAAAATGCGGTTAATTGAATTGGACATTTTGCACAAGGACTGTGCCGAAAGACAATTTCGAATTTTATAAATTTCATTAAACAATATTTAATATTTAAAATAAATGTTTAAACAAATTTTTTAAATCACGAATTTTCGCTTACAAACCTTCGATTAAATTTTCCTGCACACAAGGTTTTCTATAAAGCTGAAAAGTCGCCGTATACAGATGAACGGGATTGTATTATATATTATATATATATATATGTATAAACATTTTATTTTGGACACTGGTTTTTACGCTGCAATTAATTTCGCTAACTCAGCAAAAATGCAAAATTACTTCCAGTCATCGTGGACTCATGCTAAACGAAGCAGTATCGAAATATGATTTTCGCTCATGCGATAACGCAAATTCAATGATTTTTGTCATTTTTTATACAAGCACATATACATATATATATATTTTTGATACACTTTATGCGCGACGTTTGAGCGATATTCAATTATTGTTGCTTAATAATTCAATGGCACTCATACGACCTGTTGCGCTGCCAGCGAATTTGTCACTAAAATCGATTAAAACGCTGACAAAATTAAATTTTTTTATCCTTCATTCATTTTTTTTTTTAATAATCTTATTGGCTTTCTACTTGATATCATGCGCCGCCATCATAAGCGCTCACAAGTGTATTAAGTGTGCGGTGGGTGGGCGAGCGAGCGAGCGAGCGTTCGGGCGGATGAGCGTATGTGCGGTCGGAAGTAGAAGAAATGTAGCAATAAAATCAAATTGCAGCGCACAAATGGCGCCATTTATGAGCAGCGCAGCGCAGCGCTATCAAATAAAGGCACGACCTCGGCTTTTGTTGTTGTTGTTGTTTGTAAATGATGCAGTTCAAAGCAACTATGCATTTGTATGCATTACTGGGCTTGTGTGTATCTGTGTGTGAGTGTGTGTATGCAGACGTGAGAGTGCACTTTAGATTGGTTTTGTTTTGTTTTGCAGCGAAACAAACTAAATCCATTTTTTTATATATTATAAACAATTTTTTACAATCTATTCAAAGATTTTATTTATTTAATAAAATTCAAATATTTTCTGAACATTTTAAAAACTTTGTTTAATAATATGTTTAACTGAAAACTGTAGCATGCAACGGTAGGTAGATTTGCGGTGGTCTTAGTAAATTGAAGCGGATGCACGCAGGATTCCGGCCTTCTTGCTCGTCGACTAAAAGGGTGGGTTCTTTGCTTCGATCACTACGACAGCTACTGATAAATTTGATAAATTTTAGTTTGCGTGCAAAAGGGAGACAAAACAAAACAAGAGGAAATTTAACTTTCGGCAAAAGAAAATTTAATTAAACAAAAGAAAACTAGATGTATTCGTTTTTTTACATATTTGTTGTGCATAGGTAGTATTGCAACAACTATTGCCCTCCCAACCATGATCTATTTCAAAAGAAAATACCAAAAAAAAGAAAATTAGAAAAAGATCCCTACAACCAGCTACAACTGAAAAGCTTTGAAATCAAAGAAAATTATAAATTTAGTAAGACATTATAAAATTTTATTCTTAAATTATATAATTATAAACTATAATATTATATCTATTTGAACTGATTATAATATAAGTAGAAAAGATAAATTTTAACTGAAGCAAGTAGCAGAATAATTGCATGTGTGTGTAATTTAATAACAAAACAAAAATCAAATTAATTGAAAATCTAAAATTGATTTGAGTGATTGATCAAATCAGAAGAAATATATAAAACAGTATTATTTTCATATTAAATTAAAGTTACTATGCATGTAAATGAAAACTCCATCTTCCAATCAAAATTCTTGACCAATCGAATAATTTTTAGGTTAATTCCAACAACAATTCAAGAAATTGAACTGTAGCATTTTTTTTATAGCACATAGATAAAAGTGCATATGTCAAATTTTGATTGGAGAATGGTCACTCTTTAAATAAAACAACTGACTTTGCAAGAGGTTAACAAACTTAATTTTTACCGTATACAAAATGAAACAAACAAAAAAAAATTGCGGCGAATCACTTACGTTCTCTCGTTGAGTAGCTCCCACGATGAAAGATCTTTCATGGTGATGTGCGAAGAGAGGCGAAGATCTAAAAAAAAACGTTACGCGAATTGAGTGCTTGAGAGCGTCTGACATATCACCAACGTTTGTTGTTGTCATTTACACTCTCCAACTTTTTACTTATGTATTATGTTCATGATAAACTACTTTTTATATATTTCTTTATGTTATTATAAAAAAATTTCACATTTAATCAATTAATTCATCTTTAAATAAAATTATCGCTTTACACACAAATCATGCTTTAAAATTAACTTGAAAACCTTATGTCTAACGCACAAAAATTTTCACTCAAAAAAAAACATATAACCACTTGAGTTATCGCATGCGATAAAATTTTTATGTGCGTTTAGACATTATGTCTTCGTCAGAATTTTAACACATGCTTTTATGTATCGAATTATTTCGAATTTTACAAAATTATAAATTTTGGTTTTTTTTTTTTATATTAAACAAAACTTTTTAACACAATTTTTCTTTTTTTTAAACACTGCATGTTTTAATCGCATTTTTAATTAGTTTTTTTAAGCAATTATGTCACTTTTTTTTCTGTTTACATGCTTGAATTTAAGTTTTTCTTAAAACAAATTCACTTTTTATTCAGTTCATAATATATTCTAAAAATATTATTTTAAATTTTGGTAAATGGGGGGTATTTGTAAGACTTCACATTTTCTTTGTTTTTAGAGTTAGGTTTTTTTTTTTTTTATGTGGTTTTAATCAATTTTTTTGAGCGATTTTCACATATTTTCCACAAATTCTATATTTTTCAGGGGCAAAACACTTTCACATTAAATTTTGATCGGGGTTTTTTTAAGTATATGAAGAGTTCAAAGTTTTTTCACTTTAACACCAATTTAGACCGCATGGCAGGCATCTTGACGTGCCGCTTAACTCGCTGTACTGGAGACTGCTTGTGGGAGTTTGACGTTTCGTCAAAAGAGCGCTATGCCATAGCTTACATATTGGTGTATTTCACTTGCCGCTTGCCGAACCCAAAATCTGCTCAAATGGCTTTGACGCTAATCTAGCCCAAGATTAGGTGCCAAATCTGAATAAAAAATGATCTTATCAGATTATGAAGTAAAAAAAAAGAAATTGAATTTTGTTTACCCTTTTCAGGAGTTGGCTCTCTGAGAGAATGAAAAAAAAAAAAAAACCCAGATCTTTCGCTGAAATGCCGTCGTCGTTGTAGAGAGGTTAAAAAAATTGCCAATTTGAACTAAAATTGATTTTAATTACATTAATAATATTCGGACTTTTGCTTTAAAAACTTATTTAAACTTACTTTTCTTTTAAATTTCAAAAATAAATTCAGCAAAAATGAAAGTTAAATCGTTCGCCAGATTTTAAGGATGACGTTACCAAAAGCGAAGAAATTTGGTTTTTAATTTCTAAAATTAATGAAATATATTTAATAGGAAAATTTTTCACTTACGTTAATTTTAAATATATGGAAAATTTAATTTGAAAAAAACAAAACAAAAATGAAATTAACTAAGAAAATTTAGTTAGAGTTTAATAAAAAAAACTTGGCAGATTAAATTTTAATTATTAACACTTATGGGGTTGTATCACTTACCTGTTCCTTGGACGACTTGATCAGAAAAGACCGTTGGTTTTTATTTTTGTGACCAAGAAGGTTCGGTTCGGTTAAATGAGTTGGCAAAAATTGAAAAACTAGCGCAAGTTTTCCAGAAAATGAAATGGCAAATTGTATAAAAAAAATTAAGAAAATTGTTGGATAGCGAAATCCAAAAATGTAAATTCGTTGGTGATTTAGTACAGCGGTTAAGTAGATACAAAGTCTGAAAGATTTTTGGCAAGTAGAGGGCGCTATATCGCGTTAACGGATGTAACGGATGTAGGTAATTTTAATATAACTTTGAAAGCATACGCTTTGCACTTGTGCTACAAGCGCCTGTACAAAACCAATCTAGTCGAGGGGCGGGTAAGGGGTAGGTAGTGAGGTAGTGAGGTACTTGTGCCAAATGGTGCAAAAAAACATAATCAAATATGCGCTTTTTTATTTGTCGATAAAGCGCGCTTTTATCCACTCAATTCACGAAATACTCACACATGCACACATACTCACATGCATGCCTTGCTTTCTACGTGCACGTAGCATGAATGATTTCCGCTCATTGTTGTTGTTGTTATTGCAATTTTTTGTTGGCTTTGATGCCGCTGTTAAATTTATGCCGGTATTAAAAAACTTTAAATTACTTCAGCAACAAAAATATAAACAAAAGCAAATACAACAGGCCACGCCCTATAATAACATTTTGTTAAATTGCGAGTTAAGTGTGGGCCAATGTCGGTGGGTGTATTTTTTGTGTGTATAGTTTCATGTGTGAGCGTGTAATAAAACAATTCAAAAAAGGATTTTTTTCTTTCTTTTTGTTGCCTTTCTGTGAAGTGATTTTGTTGCATTAGTAACGAAAACTAATTAAAATTGTAATTTGTTGTTGTTGTTGTTGTTTTTACTTCCGTAGCTGCAGTTAAGAGTCGCGTGTTCTTTGAGCTTTATTTTTTTTTTCGTTTTACAGCATTAACTCCGAAAAATTTATTAAAATGTATATAAATCAAATGATACCTCATATGTTTTTTTTTAAATACCAGATTAATGAGTGAATCTCATTTACCATTTAACTACTTTTGAAGTGCGTTAATTGCACGCCAGAGGGCGCATTTAAAGTGTCACAATTTTAAAACGCTTGTCTGCGTATGAACATTTTTATTGATTTAATAAATCGAAGTTAATTGCAAAAAAAAAACTATATTTTTTTTATAAATGAAAGGATGATAATTTTAAAGCGCAGTAAAGGATCTCCCAAACAGGACATACAAACTTTTGCATTGAATTTAAATTGATTTAATTTTTAATGTTTTACTGACCTTAATTAAAAAAGTACAAATTTAGATGTTAGTTTAAAGACTATACAACTTTTTTTTGTTGTTATATATTTGTATATACATATATATATATATATATATATATATATATATATATATATATATATATATATATATATATATATATATATATATATATATATATATATATATATATATATATATATATATATATATATATATATATATATATATATATATATATATATATATATATATATATATATATATAATGTACCTTTATATATACGTATGTACATATTCCATGTAACGACTCTACAAGGACATTATAAGCCAAAGGAATAACAACGATATAAAAATAATTTACATTTTTGCCAATATTCCAGTGCGTTGACCTCAACTGATTGGATCGAAGTGTTTTTGTTATTTTTGTTGTTGTTTTCTGGAACGCTGCACTTAATTCCGGCAGTCAGGGCGAATCAGAATGTTACTAGGGCGCCAGAGCACTGACTGCGCTATAATTTTCTGCCAATACTTATTAACGCTTTTACGAGTGTTTTTTCTCATCTGTCTGTCCGTCTGTCTATCTGTCGATCCGTCCGTCTGTTTGTCCGCCCGTGCTTGCATATTAATTTTGTCGCAAAAAAGCCATTATTACTGCGGCATTTTTTGCTCGTTGCTGTTGTTGCTGGTGTTGTTATTTTGGTTGCAGCGTTTAAATGCAACAACGGCATTAAAATTCTTTGCTGTGGCAAACGCTGTAGAGTACTTACAATGGGTTAAAAACCTTAATTTTTGAGCACTATGATAACAATTCATTTTGGATTCATATTAATTTTCCATTTAGGGAACTATAAAATTCTGAGTATCGGGTCAGGGAGAGACTTCTCATGAATTTATTATTGTATTAAAACATATCAATAATTTATTTTGTCTAAAATTGGACTTATTGAATTTTTTGTCCTCAAGTATAACAATTTTCAATACACCATGATAGACATTTGTTGTACAAAATTTAAAAATTTTCTTTTAAAACTCGTACAAAAGTCAACAATTTTTTTATTGAATTTTACAACAGTGAGCTTAAAATAAACGATAATATTTTTATCTCCAAACAAGAAAATGTACTGTGCAACTGTCGTCTGTCCATTCTACTATCTGTATGTCGTACAAAGACAACGGCTTCCGTTGCGGTATTTGCAGCAGGTGTGCAATTGTTTGCGTGTGAAATAATAATGACACAAACACATGCAACTATGCACACCTTTTTATGTACGAGTATGTGCACATATGCATGTGCATGTTGGTACATACATATATAAATACGTTCATGGCATTGCTGTTGTCGTTATTGTTATTGTTGTTGTATTTTTTGTTGTTGTTTTCGTTGCCGTTGCGGTTGCTTTTGTTGTAACATTGTTGCACACGACGGTTTAAACATATTCCATTATCAGTGATGACCGTTTGACACCTGAGCGCCCTGACATTTTTGTTGCTGCTACTGTTCTTGTTGTTGTTGTAACTTTTGTTGTTATTGCATTCTACCAACTGAAGTATCGCTTTGTGCTGCATTTTGCATGTCTCCCTGCAATACGTGCAAAATAATAATAATAAATGACACACAAACAGAAAGACAGACAGCAACATGTGTATTTGTGCTGAACGAATATAATTGTCAGATTATTTATGCATTTGTTGCATTTGTCGCTGGTTTTTAGCGATTTCATGCCCCCAACATAAAATTTTTAGCACAATTTTATTGTATGAAGGGCTTCCGATGTATTTCAAGTAGATCAACGACAATTGACAAGCGCGCTTAAATCGACTTAAGCTGAAACTGGATTTAACCACTTTTGATATTGTTGACGTTAGAAAATCTAAGTCGATTTTGTCTAGTAATAGAATTTAATTTTTAAATGAACAAAATTGAAGTTTCGAGAGGCTTCTCTTATTTTGGAACAAATTTTGATTTAAAATGATTAATTTATTAATTAAGTGGAAAAAATTTCAATTAAAAATTAATTGTATTAATTAAAAAAATAATCGTATTGATTAATATCCTTAGATTTTTAGCTAAGTTTATTCGGCTCAAGAACCTTTTTAATATATAAAACAACAATCTCTTGGCGTTCAAAAATAGCTGGCAACTTAAGATCAAACTGATCTTAATAGATGAATTTCTTACCAATAATATGATTCGCTCTATATGTAATATTGTATTTTAAACAAAAAATATTTTCTTAAAAACTTATTTTTCTTTAAAAAAAATCAAGACGCGAATATTCAGATACATCTTTTAACTTCCACATTCTTCTCATAACTAAATTATTATCCAATATCGAAAGAACCATGAAGGGTTTCTCCTTATTTGTAGGCAAGCAATATTTCTACAAAACTACATATTTAACAGTAACTGACATTGTTGCCTTAATTAGCTCATTTTCCGCATAAAAGAATACCCCTCCTTAGCGCAGTCGATCAGCGAAATTTTCTTGGTTACTTTTACGCGTAAGTGTGCTCCACTAAACTCGCTCGAGCGCGCGCTCGTGTATTTTTGTTATTTATTTAACTACTTCGTTACAATTGAAATTTTATGCCAACACTAACGAACAACAGCAGCAACAACAACTATAACAATAATAGTGGCAATTTCAATTTGACCATACTCCTTTCTACTGCTGCAGCAGTTTGGGCAGTCAAAAGCCTTTCTGGCACAAAAGATTAATTAATCTTAATAACATGCTACGTGCTTCATCTCGTCGTCTGTCCGTCAGTCGCTCGATTATAACAATAATAACAGCAGCAGTAGCAGCATAAGCAAAACAACAACAGCTACAACAACAAAAGCAACTACTATTGCTTTGGTCGTTATGTTATCAAATTCTCGACCAAACGACCGAGCAAAAATTAAGGCGAATTTTATTTATTAGGTCAAACCGAAACCCCAAACTTACCAAACGCAATAACAACGCAATTCAAACGTCCGTTCAGCATTAATTATTATCAGCAACAATTTGAAACAGCAACAGCAACAGAAACGGCAACAGCAACAGCAATGGGAACGGGAACGGAATAGTAACGCATGAGCAGCAACACTCGCTCGGTATTCCGCTCAACAAGCAGACGTGCCATTTGAGCGGTCGTCGTCATTGCACAGTGAAATGAAACTGAAGCCTTTAATGGACAAAGAAGCCCAATTAAATCTTCGTTGGGTTTATTTGTTAAAAATAATTTTACTGCATAGGAACCGTTAATTAAGGCCCTATTATTATTTTTCTTTCTCTTATTTAATTGATTTTTTTGTACTCGTCAAAATTTTGTTGGTCGAAATAGTTTGTTAACGAAATTCAATTGGTAAATGCTGAAATATTTCACATACTTTTAGGCGATAAATACGAAAAATGATTTTGAGCACTCAATTATCAAATTAAAGAACTATTTAAAGAGAAGTATTCTGAAAACAAAAAATTAATATGAAAAAGATTTGAATTGAATCTTCAAAAAATTTTAAATTTTTCATTAATTTTTTCTACAATCGTTACACAGTGCGACGCTGTCATGTATACGCGCATGAACGCTTCTGTTCAACTGTCCAACTGACCGAGTGACTGACTGAATGAGTGAGTGACTGACTGCCTGACTGGCAGACTGACAGGCAGACATCTCGGGACATTGCTGCTTAGTTGGCCAGCTATGAAATTCAATTGCTGACGCATTTGTCAGCGTAGGCAAAAGCCACATCCTTTTGCTAATACACACACAAACACACTCAAACATACACATGCACATATACAGACACAGAGCAATCAGACATAGAAATGACATTCATTTTATTAGCATCGAATTGCTGTGCATTTATCATTGGAAGCGATTTTAAGCGTTTGCCATAATAGCTCATAACATTAGTTGCAGCTATTTATTATTATTGTATATGTTTTTTTGTAATAATAATAGTATAGCAATATTCAGCGGGTATTGCATATGATTCGAAAATGTGGAATATTAATTGTGAGCGCTTGTGAATTTACTTCGAATTCAGTTGAATTTGTAAGCAGTTTGATTCTTTGGGTACAACGAGACGTATGAGTAATAATACGATTGTGATTGGCGCGCTACTGTGCTAAAATTAATATTTTTGAGTGCTTTAATTTAAGATTGATTCAATTAGTTACATGAGGAAAAGGTTTGCATATGTATAGCTAATGAAAGTATCTAAGAAAAGCAGCTTCACATTTTTTTATATATTATCAAATATTTGAAATATTTTATAATTTATGACTTATCATTTAAATTTTAATTTATTTTTAATAAACTTTTATTTTTTTTAGTATATTTTAACAAAATTAACGTGTTTAAATTCGATTCAATTTAAACATAAAATTCACATGTCTCTAAATGCGATTATAATTCGAATTCAAGCAAATCGAATTTGTGTGCATGATTGCTTTTGATTTTATGTTCCGGCAAAGCAATTAGCACTGAAAATCAAACATAATTGACTTGCCAAACTCACAGACAGACCAACAGACGGACACGACTTATGCATCACTCTTCGATATATAGCAGACACAACACACACAACACACACGCCACACATTGTACAGTAATAAAGTATACAACAAACTCAGCAAGTGAAATTTACAATTCAAAATAAAACTTCTAACACAAATAACCAATTTTAATTTAATTCAGAAATATTTAATCTACTGTCACAATTGCACATGACATAAAGAATACCAATTATAAATTGTTTTCTTGTTATTTTTGCTAATATTAAAAAAGTTTCTATTTTTTCCCATGAGGATTTTAATAGCAAAAATTATAGTAACTGCGCGTGCACCTCTTATCACTATTTAAACACCTCCAAATGGCGTCATTTCCGGTCACAAATATGACACCACAAAAAAACGAAAATGTCTATAAAAACGTGCATGTATACAGTATACATAAAATGAAATGCATTCCAATTCGATTTTTTACACGTATTCACATTTGAGTAGCACATTAACGATAAGTAGCTTTGGTTGTGGCTGTGAAGTAAAAGTGAATTTTATAGTCAGTGCTGCAATAAGGGACGCATTTAGCCGCCCTTAAATAATGCATATAAATTTTATTGTGTATATCAAAATATGCAAATAAATTTTACTAAAGAATTTTCAATTCTAAGTCTCTTAATTTTTGTGATATAGTAAATTTGAAAAACATTTAAATAATTTTATGACAAAATCACACATAAGAGGTTTTCATTTTCAAAACCATTAAAGCCCATATCGCACTTAATTGAGGGTTTTTCCAATTTCGCTTCTGCAACTGCTTCAGCTTCTGCCTGTTTAAATCTGCACCAATGCACGTTGCAATGTATTCGGCTATATGTGCTACACTTTATTAATACATAATAAGGGCAATAATTGCAGTTGACTTATATTTTAATAATTTTCGGTTTTTATGCAAATCTTTCGCTTTCATTTTAGTCATGTTTCACATGAATAATTTAAATAAATATCAATTCATTCGTATGTAAATGTGTTCGTTTGTGTTGTGTGTGTGATTTCTTTTTTAAGTGTTTGCGCGCAAAGCTATTTGTAAATATAAAATGCAATTTATTTATTTACCGGTCCAGATTTTGACTTACACACACACACACGCGCTATAAACTACCTTCTGCAAATAAATGACGTGCTTAATGTGGCCATTATGCGTGTGAATTTTTGGTCTACTTTTGGTGGTTGTTTTTTTTTTTTGTCGCCCTGCAATTGATGAAATTTTTTTGTTTATGTGTACAGCATAAAATCGGAAATGTTGTTTTATATAAAATCAACGTAAAGAAAAGCAAAAACAAAAAAATGAAGCATGCAGCAGGCGAGTCGTTGACTTGAATATGCCAAACGCCAAATAGAGCGGAAATGAATCGGTAAATATTGACTATTTATGAATAATTAAATGCAACACAATTTGCATAGCATAAACAACAACAAGAACGCCATACGAAATTGCATAAGCAACAACAACATCATTCGTTGTAGCACGTTAATCCGCATATTTAATTAAAAACACATTTAGGGCACAACACGGCGTATGAGTGGCATTTGTTTTTATTATACATAAAATACGTGATTTTTTCCCATGCCATAAAGATTTTTTTTCTTCTTTTAATTGTTAATTAAAAGCTGCTTTTGATTACTATTTATTAAAAATAAATTGAATGTGAAAGGTTTTTTTTTGTTTGTCTTTCCACATGACGTTTTAGCAACCCGTACTAAAATGCCAATCATTTCGATTTTCCTCTTCTATTTCGGATAAGAGAAGTTTTAAACATGATAATGAAAAAGAATATAAAAGCAAATTGCAGGAATTATTAAACAAAAAAGTGAAAAGTCAATTTTAATTAAACTGGAAAATTAAAAATTGCACATTACTCACACGTCATGTTGTGCGAAAATTTATGTTTTTTGGTTTGGGGGCGTCGAAGCGCTGCAAGTGAAAAAGACGCAGATACTCGCAGTAATAGCAACAGACAGCAAAATAGCATAATCACATGCAGTCGTCTGGCCGTGATTAGCACTTAATAAATCAAAATCTGATAGAAACAAGAGCCAGTTTGACATGGAACAAGGCAGATGACCAGCTCTCAAGTACTTTGCAGTCAGGTTGACATACGCAATTTATGCATTTGACACAAGCGGTGGGAGAAAAGTGCTTGTTTTTGTTTTTGTTAGTGTTGGTGTGGATGTTGCTACGGAATTTTAAACAACTACTGCTGCTAATGACAGCTAGTGGACAACGACAACGACGACGATCAAACACGCAGTCATGATTATCTCGTATACAAGAGAGAGAAAAAAAATCATACTCGAAATACTAAAAGCTTTTTAAAAAATAGTTTATTTTATATAACAGCAAAAGACATATGTGTGTGTGTGTGTGTTAACTGTCAAACTAATTCAATTGACATGACAGCAAACACACACACATACACACACATATGCCGACATATGTAGGTATGTGATTGCAGACGTGTGCACAACGAGCGAAATGCAATTTCAAAAGAAGCAAACATCCGTTTTGTCCCGCACTGCCCCGATTTTCCGCTCGTATGTGCATCGATATTTCAATTTGCCCAAGCGAAATGCACCTGCAAATGCTACGACGAAAAAAAACACAACAACAACAAAATACGGAAAACGCTATTTCCAGTTTTTATGTTATTTCTTTTACGTTTTATAAATTCCATTTTGTATTTTCTCTTTTCTGCCGAACAGCTTTTGGCTCGAAGGATACACTGAACAAATTTTTTTCTTGGAAGCTTGGTGCACAACTTCTTTATTTGGCACAAACAAACTATTTAGTTTATCAAGTCGAGCAAATGTTTATTTGGCACAACAAAAAAAAACAAGCTATAGTTTAAAAGGTCGTCAAAAGCATTTGTTGATTTTTTTATTTGAGATAAACAAAGCACTAAAAAAACATTTCTTTGGGATAATCAAAACTTTAAAAATGTTATATTTGAGGCAAATAAAATATTGCAATAATTTAAAAATTTTTGTTTATTGATTTTAATTTCAGGTTTAATTCTTCTTTGAATTATTTTTATTTTTATTTTTTTTTTAATTTTGTTTATTTTCCTTCGATTTTCACTCAATCGATGGAAATTTTTTTTCATTTTGCACAAACACAGACACACATTTATTCATCTTTATTTCCGCTTCTTTCTATCATTCTATCTTTCTCTCTCCTTTTTCCAGATGAATTCACGTGACGAACCGGAGAAAAGTTTTAAAGTTACCATGCCCGACCATGCTTACTCGGTTGTTTATCTACGTGACGCAATGTCTGTTGAGGAATTTCTGGCGAGTGCCTGCGGCCGTCGCAACCTTAATCCGATGGAGCATTTCGTACGTGTGAAGAAACGACGTGACATGGAGGAACAGAATTATTTTGTGCCACATCGTAACGATTTGATTGAAAATTATGTAAGTACACATTGCGATGTCTTTCTCTTATTCTTTTCAAATACTTGACAAATAGTTACATATTTAGACCTACTTATAGTATGTAGGTATGTATGTATATGTTAGTTAGGCTTAAACTTATTAATAGAAAAAACTTTAATTGTATAAGTCAAAAGAGTGATAATGTAAACTCGTTCCTAAATAAATGTTCATCATACGCCTGGGGTAAATTATTGTTTGAGGTTCCATCACATGCAGAATTAATATTGCAAGTTTTTTTAAAGTCCATAATTCTCTTCTTCTTAAACTTGTTGATCAAAATAATGAATATATTAAACAAATTGGTTGGTTGGTTGGTTGGTTGGTTGGTTTAGGTGTTGCCTGAAGAAACACAAATTCTGGCCCAATTAGCACAATAGCGCCATTTTGGTTGGTTGGTTTAGGTGTTGCCTGAAGAAACACAAATTCTGGCCCAATTAGCACAATAGCGCCATTTTGATACATCACTTAAACAAATTATTAATAGTAAATATTATCAAATTTTTATTTGATATTTTTTATTTTCCTTTTATTAAGCTGCGAAAAGAAGTTCAAAATTTCAACAAATTTAGAAAACAGATATACTTAAGTATAAGTTTAAATTAAATCGTTTTAAATTGCAACAAACACCACCAAATTATTTATAATGTTATTAAAAAGTTTTTATTAGGTGTACAAATAAGTTTCCGCCGTTTTTTGTTAATAAAATAATATTTAAACGATTTTAAACGATGTGAGACTGCTTGCTGAGTGACTTCTAAACTAAGTGCAAGTTCCTTTTGTGTTTGAGACGAATCTTCACCCAATAATTTCTCCAAATCTGCATCCTCGTAAATTTTCGGCCTTCCACTGGATCTTTGTCTTTTATGTCAAAATCACCTTTTTTAAATTTTTAAAACCACTCACGACATGTTCTCTCACTCAAAGCATCCTCATTTTATGCTTCTACGAGCAATCGATGCGACTCAGCAGCAGATTTTTTTAAATTAAAAAAATAAATTAAAAGTTCCCGCATATGACACTTAGTTGGCTCAAATTGAGACATTTTTAGATGAAGAAAAATATATGATGCTAATGCGAACTTAATAACATAATAAGGTTATGTTGTTCTGGAATAAACAAACTAATTTTCAAGTAGGTTACCATCTGCGAATTCCAACGTAAACCTCGTACCACGCCATTTTTCTCAAAACGGCGGAAACTTATTTGTACACCTAATAATAATCCTCCCTGGATTTTAACTCCCAAACATTTTTCTTATTTAAAAAAGAATTTAATAACCTTTTCACTAGTTATTAATATACTACAACATTATGACGTATATGACTTTTTGTCGCAATCTTTATTAGTAAACTAAAATGTCCACTAAATCTGCTTACAAAAACGTGCCCCTGAGTGGACACTTCATTGAACATGGTTTGGCATTTATTGCTTTTATAACATTAAATACAATTACTCATATGCACCGTTCGCTTGCTCACAGATGATGTGTGTCTGTCTGTGTGTCTGTCCACGTATTGGTGTGTCAATGTGTGAAGCTGCTTTATGGCACCGCATCGCATCGTATGGCATGGCAACTGAAAACGTCTAATGATACACTTAATTGCAAAAGTACTTGCCAAGAGGTTAACATTCTGCTTTGAACCCATCAAACTATTTATCTAACTTTAGTTCAGTCAAACTTTGCTATTCCTGGTTACATACTCCCTCTCGCCCACACGTCGCCCACAACAACCCCACCCCACCCCACTCACTCCACATCATTTCACTCAAGCATATCAGAATCAGTCTCAGCATGCACGGGAAGAGAATGAAAATGCGCAACAACAACAACAACAGCAGCAAAAAAGTTTCATTTCGCAAAAGTTGGCCACAAAAGTTTACCTTTCGCCATGAAAAATGTAAACGCAAACGTTTCGTTTTTTGTTTGTTTTTTTTTTTTCTTTGCATTTGCTGCTTCGAGCTTGTCGTCAACGCACGCGGACCTGACGCTGGACAGTTGCTCTGCTGTTCATTGCTGTCCATTTGGAGTTTTGCGTCGTACTCATCGATCGATCGATCGGTCGGACGTTGCATTGGGATCTAAAATACACATACATATACACTCCCATACACACACACACATACGCGGAGCTAACTATTTAAGCTGCGCAGCACTACGTGACAATGCCCAGAAAATTGTTCATGCGGAATGTGTTGCGTGTGTGTGTGTGTGTATGTGTGAAAGTGTTTGGTAGCAAGGAAATAGAGCAGTATCTATGTATGAGTGAATGTTTGGTTGGAACTGTTGGTTTTTCTTTTCTTTTTCTTCATTCGCAAAATAATACCCGCTGTGCACTCATGGTGCAAAATGCTTCTTGATAGTTTGACGACAGTTTCTGAATCTCCGAAGGGGATTTCTTTTTTTTCCTTTCTATCCATTATTGAATTTTAGTATGAAACTTTCATTGAAATAAATTTAAAGATTTGTTTAAATGTGGCAAAAGTTGGGAGGACAAATTAAAAACAATTAAACAAGAAGTTGACAATTTTTAACGAATCCTCATAAACTTCAGAATTCATTTTTTGATATTTGAAATTGGTTTTCTCTTTAGCACACTTTTCCTGATTTATGAGAACAAATTTAAGATTCAACTAAACGTATTTTAGAAGGTTTTAGTTTACATCAAAATTGTTAATGACAATTTAAAATGATCAAAATTTCCGTTTTGCCATTGTATGTAATCCAATGGATATAATTATTACATTAAGCATTCAATTTTCATGAGAAATTTTGAGTGGGAAATTTTAGTACAGGTAAGCATATCAGCTTAAATCCTTTTAATTATTTTTCGGGCATACTCCACACCACTTATACACCACAACATAATTTTTAATTATTTTTTTTAATATAAAGTCCCAGTGAACAATAATTTTTTTATAAACAATTTATTTAAATCAAATAACTAATGAAATGTTTTTTTTTTAAATAAATGTAATCGATGTACATATGTATGTATATAAAATATTGCACACAGTTGTTTATAACAATTGTCGGTGTCTTCTATTAAATAAAAAAACAACACTTTAATTTTTGTGCTTTTGAACATTTATGTAATATTTATTTCAGTAATAAAAAGTTGTTATTTTATTTAAAAAGCGCAGCGCTCAATCCGCATTAATCAATTTCCACTTGTGACAAACAAACGAAGCCGCAGTTTAATTAATTTCCACAAGGAAAACTAAGCGTGATTGTATTACTTTAATTTTTTTCCATTTATTATGTTTAATTCAATGTAATTATTTTCATTCCAATATCTAAATTAGCATATTACCGATAATTTGCGGTTTGGTTGTGATAACAATAGCGACTATTTATCATGTCTAAGCCAAACACACTTCACTTTATTTTTGATGTGGCTGTGGTTTGAAATCATTATTAAAAGCGACCGCTCGGGCATGTTCGTGCATGCAGAAAACCATAAAAAAAAACTTTCGTATTAATCAATTTAACTGATTAATTCGTCAAATGAAGCAAAAAATAATTTAAAAGCTGATTAGATAAAACTAACTTATCTCAAAGAGACTCTGATACAAAGAACGAAATATTCTGAAACAAAATAAATCAATACAATAAATTGTTTAGTTAATACCATTATTTTTTAACTGAAACTCCAGCTACAACTATTTCAATCAATTGAATTAAATGAATTTAATGAATAGAAATTATATTCCACTTATAAACCTGCCGATTAAGACGCAAAAAATGGTTTTTCATTGATTGCTTGCCATGGCTCGAACCTGGACCTCACATTAAATACTTTTAAAAGAAAATGTTTAAAAAATACCGTTGCGCATATAACAGAACTTTAATTTTTCTTTATCATAGGTAGGCAACATTTTGCACAAAAGGAATTCTTGTTCTTTTTATTTTTTTGTAATTAACTGCTGCCCCACAAATAACCCGAGACGTTCTATTTATTTGCTCGTTTGTGTAGCTATACTTTTCGAATTTCTTTTTTTTTAGCAAAATCTGCTGAATTTTTTAAACTTTTCGCATAGTTTTCACAGGTAATTCAACGCTTAAATACGGGTTGTTTCGCTCAAGTCTGAACTTTTGAAAACTTCTAAAACTAATTTCAGCGCAAAAACTTTTGCTGCACAGAGTTCGCACGCGCATAGCAACCTGTTCATTAATAACAACACACACACAGACATACACATATATACACATAGACACGCATACATAGACAACCGGTGCAATCTTACATCAACTTTGCACACTGATTATAAATTCCCAAAAAAATAAAAAGAAACTGAAATCTGAACTCATCAACATCAACAGACAAGCGTGAGTTTAGTTAAGTTTAGCTTCAAAAATTAGAATCATTCTCGCTCACTGCATTATGCGTAACATTGTGGGCGTAACAGCGTACGCTGAATAAATACGCTGAAGCAATGGCGCTGCAACAAAGTCAACAATTGCATTCGGTGATATTTGCGGTTGGTTTTGCAGTTTTTTAATCCAATTTGGTATTTTTAATGTCAGATTTTGTTTGCAGATGACAGCAACGCTGACGAACCTCCTGAACATGTGCGCCTAAAAATCTCAAACATTTTTAAATTTTTTATTTGCCTCTTTTAGTTGTTGTTGGTGTTTTTTGAGACCCTGAATCGAATATTTAAAATGTTTGAATTGAACTCTCTTAAATAGTAGCAAACATGTTTCGCAATTGGAAAATAAACGAAAAATATTTTTACAGATAGAGAAAGTTTCAAATTTGAAATTTTCGTTTAGGATTTTTAATATCCTGAATTTGTCATCGAAAAGGAGTGAGGGAAATAAATGTCTATAGAGGCATCAGCAGCAAACCTCTTAACAACAGGTAGATTATTTTACAAACAGCCAAATACATCAACCCTATACATAAACACACACACACACATACACAGAAACACACGCATACATACAATTTGAATGACTTTTGTGGTTGACGTTGTCGCCGGGAACTGCGCTCGGTAACTTTGCCTTGCACAAGGTGTGAACTGAACTCTGACGCTCTGCCAACAGTCGCCGCCATCGCCGCCGTCGCCGCCGCCGATGCTGCTATATGTCGACATGACGACGACGGCGGATATTCCACAATCACTGATGTAAATGACAGCTTGTTTCCTGTTGCCACCGCCACCACCGCCGCTGTCGCCATCCACCACACACGCCAGTTGTGTCAAAGTTTACTTCGGCAACGACGCGCCGCGTCAATTCTGTCCCGTTTAGCGAAATGAGTTATTTTTTGCTTGGCTTGTGTTTGCAAATGATTGCCTCCCGCGTTACGTTGCGTTACGCCTTCGCGTGCCATTCTTTGTGGTTGTCATGTTTGTTGCGCCAGCCACTGTTCAAAGGCGTGACAGTCGGTGCAAAGTGGGCGGCCGCCGTTGGTTAGTCCTTGATTCTGTGCGTTCATAGGACAGAGTGATAGCTTTTGTTTAGTTTTTCCCCACTCGTTTTTTTTTTTTTTTGGTGTTCTTTGTTTTTGTTTTTTATTTTCATCTATTTATCGGTACATTTTTCGCTTGTGATTTGACAACTTCATTAATGAACTTCAGCCACAGCGTGAGCGTGTAAAATTTAATTTTATTTGCGTGTTTCTGGATTTTAATATGCGTACGAGGGGACGTATGAGTGACATTGGCGAAATTGATGTGGGAGTGGCAGTGTGCGTAGTACGCCCATTTTTAAGCACCACCAACATTAAGTACTCAATTCACGATAGTGTCAAAATAAAAACTTCAAAGTTAGCATCCTACTAGGAATCTTTTTTCGCAGGATGAGTTTTAACTATAAACATAAAAAAATAGTTTTATTTCTCTTTTTTTTCGCAATTTTTAATTAAAACATTTCCAATATAAAAAATTAACAAAAAAAAAACTTTTTCCAACTGGTCTGCAACTTCTGCCAAAGTGTAATACAATTAAGCATCTTTTCGCGCGCTCTCTCTATCTCTCGCTCTGTTTTTTCTCTGTCGCGCAGTTTGACAGTTAATAAGTCAAACAGCAAAAGTTTCAACTAAAACTAAAACAACAACAACAAAAATAATTAAAATTCCACCAGCACAAACAGAAAATAATAAAAATGCAACACTGTATAAAAATGTTGACAGTATATTAAAAAAAAATGAAATCATCATAAAATAAAAGCAGAAAAAAGCAGAAATAGAAAAAAGTGCGAAAAGTAATTGAGAAGAAAAGCGGATTTCACACGCTTCCGACTGGCGATAAAAAAAATAGCTCCAACTGACGCTGACAAAGTCGAGATATTGGCCAATGGTGCACTTATTATAAATTATTTATTTAAGGAATGATGGCGCCCGGAAGTGTAATATTTAACCTCAGTTATTTAATTAACATTTTGTAATGCATCCTTTTGGGCACTGGGTTCGAGTTAAGACAAATATTGTTGTTGCATAATTGAATGCTTTTTTTTCCTTATGGTATGGGAGTACTTTCAAAAGAATTGTATATACAGCTAATGACTAGAGAACATACACTTTTCGAAGGATTTTCCTATCCGAAACATATTCTTAAGAAGTAGTCTGAGATAAGAGCAGATTTTGGAATAGTGCTTGAATTTGATTGTACAGATATTTCGAAAACTTCCTCCAAAAACACTTTTTTTAAATGTTTTACTATCACAAAAGTTAGTTGTTATAAATCTCTGATTAAATATTAAAAATTTGTATTGAATTTTTTCTAATAAAAACTTAGAGAAAATTATAGTCTTAAAATTTCTTTGCAAATATTCTAAAACTCTTTGAACACTTTTCAACTATTCGTGGTAAATTTATGTGATATTTTGTTATAGAAAATATGCTAAAATTTAATAAATTGTTTAATTATGCTTAAAAAATGCAAAAGAATTGGATTTCCAATGCAATTAAATGCAAACAAGTTAATTAAATGTTACTCATACGTCACGAGTAAATCAAAATTGATCGCTCAATCAGTTTAACTGTCACGCGATATTCGCAAACGAATAATGACGCTCATTTCTGTGCAACGCAAGCAGATGCCACTAATTTCACAAAACCAGAATCGACGCTTTCAAAGAATGCAGAAAAGGCCACGAGACGAGCAAATCCACACAAAATCGTCCGCGTATAAAATTTCAGCCAAGTCAAGCCAAGTCAAGCCAAAAAGCAGATGCCACTATTTTGAAAATTCTACTCCTCTGCGCCGGGTCGCTGCTTTCGCTTTCGTTGTCTCTAATGAAGAAGAAAACGAAGACGCGGATGCAGCTACAGCTGCAGAGGAGAAGAAGCACATCGTACAAGTAAAGCTGAACAACAATCAAAACGCTCGCTGCTTGCTGATTTATTGCAAGCAATTACACTAAATGCACCGATAAAACAATGTGGCAGCACGACGATGAAGGCCGGGCGTGGCGGAGAACGCAAGGCGTATGAGCGTCGCTCGCTTAGAACAAAGCCAAGAAAAATACGTGGCGGAAGAAGAAGAAGATATATACATCTTGCTGCACATCAAGAATTGAGAGTTCAAATAAACCAAACAAAAGGAAAAAAAAAGAAAAGAAAACTACAACTGGAAACTTTCAATAAAAGTTAAGACACCAAGAAAAGCGCGACAGCAGCCAGCTGCAGCTGCAGCCACCAACGAAGGCGAACGAGCAGCTCAGCTGGACAGACATCAACACAAAGCGTGTGCACAGTAACTCTGATTGGCGGCAGAAAGTTAAGTTCGAAAATTAAGACTTTGGAAAAAGAAATCCTTTAGCGCTCACAAGCAGACCAAGCAAAACAGCAAAGCCAGCCACACTTTTTGACCGACGAAAAGTTTTCTAAAACAAATTTTTTCTATTAAAAAATAAATAAAAAAAACCAAAGATTTCGGCAAAAAAAATGTCGTCGATTGCACTGTGCGACAGTTTCCAACAATGAGCAGAAGAAGGAGCAGGATCAGCGCACGAGCAAGCAATTTGCTTTAATAAATACATTGGATTTAGTTGAATTGCACCGAGACAAGCAATTTTGCCGCCGGAAATCTATTAAGTGAAATATTTTTACCGATGCTACTAAGCCAGCGGAAGGTAACTCGTGTCATTTCATCCTCCTGCTGCTCCTGCCGCTGTAGTTTCTAATGATTACACAATGACGTTGCTGATAATGATGATAATACTGCATCGGATAATATCCTTGCTCATTTGAAAGATAGACTTTTAATTTTATAGATGGTTTCGTTCGTATGACAGCTGCACTTTGTCTTTATGGTTTTTTGTTTCTTAGTATCTCAACTCAATTCAGCCTGCATCTGGGAAAATGTGCAGCAGATAAAGTTGTTCTCTTGCTGCATACTTTTAATGCTTTAATCGAGTCGAGAGTCGATTCGGCTATTGGTGGAAAATAATTTTGAAATAATTTGATTCTCAGATGATGTCAGCAATAAGTGCTATTAAAGAGAAGTACTTCAAATGCTACACGAAGATACTTGAAGAGAAATTCCGTACTAAATGAACTTTAAAAATAAAAACATGTTTATTAGCGAGTTTTAATAGGAGACCTTTTTTACTATACGAGGAATCAGTTGTGTCCATTGTCAATTAAAAAAAATTTTGCATTACTTAAATATATGTAAATAAATCTGAATAAAATATGATTTATACATACAATGCAAAGTAATTAAATTCTTAAGAAAATACAAATTAAGGAACCCAAAACAGAATACTTTTTTAATTGTATATGTTAAAAGATTTGAAGAGACACGGAATTTATTCAGAGTCTTCTAAACTTGGTGTGAGAGATAATATATTATTTTCCAAGTTAGAACAATCGCTTAAAATATTGTTGGATAGTAACTCTCTGCCACATATTTTGGTTGCTCGCTTTAAGTCTTCATGGCCGCAACGCGAAATAAAAGTAAACCATCAGACGAACAAATGCCACAAAAGGTTCGGGAAAGTTAGCACGTATTTGTATTTTATAGCTAAAAGTTGTTTGCCAATATAACTTTGATCCTCCGGTATGTTAAATTAGCTTCCTTGTTTGTAAGAAACTTTAAACTGTTCACAAAAATCAAAAGTTTTGTATTTAGTTTATCTTAACATGAGTATTTAAATTAGTAAACATTAATTCTTATTTTCCTTTACATTTGAAATAGTTAGTTAAAACTAAACTTTACTACAATCCGATTTGTTTGCTTTGATTCACTTTTGTAGCTTTTTAAACAAAACTTCTTCCACTTGACTTAAACTAAATAAAACAATTCCTATGCCTATGATAAATATTGTTTAAACCTAAATAAAAAAATCAATGACTCTTCCACTTCCACAGCGTGTAGCTTGGCTGTTGAAATCTATGCTGTCTGCCACTGCTTTTAGGCAAACATTTTGTTTCTGCAGCAATTTAACAGCTTCTTTTGCATAAGACATAAATTTGCCAATTTACAAAGCCATTTTTTATTATATTTTCGTGCAAAGCCTTTGTGGCAGCTCTGGCTCGGTTCACTGCTGCAGGAATTATGGAATCGCAATGGAGTAGAGAGTGGAGTGTGTATTTTTCAATTTTACTTTATTACCGAACAATTTTGGGTCGTTAAGGTTCACTTCTGGTGCCGCAACTGCGCCTGCCTGCTCCGGAATTGACTCTTTCTTATATTTTTCTATTTGCGGCCAGGTTGCTCAGCTTAAATTTATTGTTTTGACTTGACTTTTGTCGGTTTTTTGCTCGTTTAGGAATTAAACAAATTCCATTTCATGCCTTTCCACTTTCCACCTTCCCCCTTTTCCAATTTCTTTCAACCACCCAACAACATATATAAATGCGGTTAATGTTGTGGTCGGACCTTTCCACCACACGCTCTCGACTTGTTGTTTGATTTTGACTTAAAAATGCGGATTAAATTCTGTAAACATGTATTTTGTTTATTTGTTTTGCAAATGTGTATATATACATATGTGTATACATGTGTTTGGTAATATATGAAAAATAAATATTACTCATACGCACCGTTGACTATCGTTTTGAAAGTTTTTGGGTTTTATGTGTACGACAGCACAGCTTCATCTTCAAAAGGTAATAACTTTATTGCCACGCAGACAACACTACACATACTCACATATGTATGCCTGTACATATGTATGTATGTATGTATGTATGTATGTATGTATGTATGTATGTATGTATGCACACAAGTCCCAATGATTATGGCTGGGTTGCCCACATTCATTCGACACACAAAATAAACTCTCAACCGCAAATTTTAACTTGAAACAAAAACAAACAAAGAACAAAAAACCAAAAAAAAAGAAAAGCGTGTAAATAAAAGTAGCAGCTACAGCAGTTTCTCGCTTATCTATCTTATCGTTTTACACGCTAGTTTGACTCCGCAAATCTTTTTGCTGAAAGAAGCCCTGCGTCCTTTTTCAACGCAACTCAACGCTGCGCAGCGCGTCTTTTCGCTGCTTGCTGATTTATTGACTCTGTGTGCGCCATGCAAATTGCCATATCGGCGCAACTACCACAACTACAATTTTACAGCGGTCGTTTCGGTTACACTTGAAATTAAAAAAACAAATTAATATTTGAAATTAAATGTTTAGTTTGAGACTAATATCAAATGTGAACAAAAGCGAAACTTATCGTAAAATAATCAATAATAAATTTGAAAACTAAATTTTTACTTTATTTTTATAAAAAAAAATTACATCTAGATTTGCTTTCCGAATTATTCGAGTTATGAGTTTTGAAAAGAACTATTTTATATATAAAGTTAAAATATTTTAATGTTGATAATATTTGCAAAACATTTCCGCTGAGTGTACTTCCAGCCGCAGTGGAAAAGTGTAAGCCAAACTACTTTGTTTTTCGCCCCAGGAGTAAATAAATATTAGGCCAAGACGCCTTTTTGCGGTATGTTGGGTTAGGTTTCAGGCTTCGGCTCAAAAGCTGCTTAAGTGCAGTGCAAAATGAAGTGCGCGCCCTGCCTCTCAACTGGGCGTGCCAAGTTTAATCATTGCCCGCGGGTGAGATAAGATGAGATGAGCAATCGCAAGTGGAGGTGGGGGGCATGTGGCTGCAAAAAGTGTAGAGTTCCAGCCACTCCAACCAGTTATTTTTCATATAAGTCGACTCTAATCAGAGCGGAGCACAGCAGAGCTGAGCAGATTGTAGCCAGCAAGGTGCAAGTACTCGCTTTAGTTTCAATAAAATTTGTTGGCCAACAAAATGTTGCCAACTTCTCAAATGCTACAAATTTAAGTTTGTTAATTTAATTTTTGTTTCCGGTTTTCCTTTGCTTGGCTTTTTCAATACAGAATGCAATGAATTGAAAAGGGTTGAATAAATAATTTTTTCTTTTTTTTCTAATTTTCGTTTTGAATAAGCCACAAATTAGGAAAATTAAAACGCTCGCAAGCAAGGCAGCAGATAATAAAGAAGCGACCGGCATCAATGATTAATGAAGCATAATAAATTGCTGTGAATTAAAAAGAAAAGAAAAAACACAAGCGTTTTATGAAGTACGAAAAGGGAGTGATTTGATTTCGGTCGACCTGGACGTATGAGTGACTAAAATTAATGGTGACTTAATAAAATACGCTTTAAATTCATCTAAGCTGATATTTTATTTAAATTGTCAAAGTAGACGAAGAAGAATTTAAATTATTGAAAAATTATTGGTTTACTTTAAACAAAATTTATTAAAAAGGTAAATTTTTAAAATAGGTAACTTAAAAGTATCGTTATTAAGGATATTATTTGCTGCAAGCGTTTTAAATTTAATATAAATGTAATTTAATACAATATTCTATGAGTTGATTTCATTTTATTAACCTGAACGTATAAGTAATATATATTAGTCCTGGTCAACGAAACAAATTAATTTATTTTTAGTTTAGTTAATTACATTTTAGCCTGAATAACTTGTAACAAAAAAATACTGAACATGTTATATGAGTGATGTTAATTAAACGGAAATATAAAGCAGCTTAAATTTGTAATCAACAAAATCGTCTCCTGCATAACACCGTCGTAATTCGGTTTGTTGTTGTTGTGTATTTCATGTGTTTATGTGTGTGTATTATTTCTCTACATTTCACATTAAATAAAATTAATCATACGCTGACGACTTCCTTTAAAGTTATCTGCACACAAACATGTGTATACATACACATACAGATGCATTTCATTATGTGCTCTTGCGGTTTAAAAATGCACTCACACATAAATGATTACTGCGAAAATTTAATTAAAATAAAATGTCAACATCAAATACATCACAAAGTTTAACACAAAAAACACAGAAACTTTAATTTTCAACTATAATTACATGTATACACATACATGTATGTGTGATTGTATATGTTTATGTGTACTAACGTGCATATAAAAATTAAATGACAAAATGTAAATGATGCATTTTCTTCTACTTGGAAATTTATGATGATGACATTCGCCATGAAAAACCGAAAAAACGTGTAAATATATTTATGTTCGTATGAATAAGCAAACACATACACACACATAGCTACACACACATACAGATACATATTCACGCCGAACTATACTATAATAAATATGTACATAAACGCTGTAATGAGACTTTCACACATACTTTTGCATGCTGATTTGCGCAACAATGACTGCTTGTCTCTCTGTCTGTTTCACTGTCTATCTATCTGTTTGTCTGTCTGTCTGTCTGTCTCTCTGTCTATCTGTCCTGAGTGCGTTGTCTGTATTTTCAATAATCAATCATATTTAATGAGATACAGCGTTACAAAGAATTGCTCAAGTATGTGTATGAGCGCATTAAGAGCCAAGCCAAAACAACAAGAAAACATGAAAACAAGAACAATGTTCAAATGAACAACAATGTTCAACGATATTGTTTTGTTTTTGTTTTTTTCTTCATCTTCTTCTTCTTCTTTTCGTGATTTTCTTCTTCATATTTTCGTATTTTATTATTATAAATACACAAACAAAAGTACATTTCACTCGACCGCTAGAGCACATATAAAGACAAAATTATGCAAAAGAAATAATTTTATATGAATAAAATTAAATTATCGAAGTTAAATAAATTATTTAAATTAATGTCATTTAAATTACTAACAAACTTACTCGGAAAATTATGCAAAATACAGTTTAAAATCAATTTGTAAAGCTTTTGGTTCGATTCGCTTTTAAAATGATTCAAAAATAAATTTACAAAAGCTAAAATGTATCTAAATTGTATTTCTAAAATTGAAAAGAAAAATCTTTTTAGCAAATAGGGTACAACCAGAAGTTCTTTGTATAATCCCGTTTTAAAGCGGCTTGCCATTAAAACGGTAATTGATTTTCTTGCGTCTTATTAAATACCAATTTCCGCTTTTCAAACACCTTCTGTTAAGCGCTTTGGCATTACGCAAAAGCGAAAATTGATTAATTTTTGGAAATTCAAACACACTCACACACACATCGATAAAGTATAATATTGTATGAATATAAGAAAATTATAGAATAAGTCGAAGGCGTATGATGGACATTTATTTCGAACTAGGCAGATTATAGCATTAAGCAAAAGATACACGCACACTTTTATGAAGAACGCCCCCATAAACTAATCGCATTTACTGGTTTTCTCATTTTATGTACACGCACACACACACACACACACTCTTACACACGACACGCATACAGTTGCATAACCACGAGTTCATCGAGGTCTGCATGAAAATCCTGTATCAAGTGGAGTTGTGTCGCACAACGCTCGAAACCATGTGGGGCTTCTCCGTCGAGGCGGAGCTCATCGAAAATGCCGAGCGACAAGATGAGCTGTGTTGCTATGTGAGTCGCGTCGAGGAGCGCAGCGTGGCATTAGTTAATGGTAAGTTGGAAAATATTTAAATTATGTATTTAAAAAAATTATACAACTTCTTGTACTTTAAATGTTTATTTCACAATTAAGATTATGATTTAATTAAATTTTAAAAATATTCAAAAGTAAAGAGGATAAAGTTTTCAGAGGGCTGCGAGGGTCTCACACTCTTCCATATTTCAAGCGTTAACAATTTTTTTTGTTTTTTTTTTTGTTTTTTTTTTGTTTTTGCTTTGCTTTGCGCATATTTCTAGCGTTAAATTGCTTGAAAAGTTGAATTTTATTTAACCACAGCCAAAATGAAATTAATATCAAACTTAACAACTACCACAAAGCTTTCACAAACGCTTACACACACAGACCACACATACACACACACACAAACACGCATATATATTTATGAGTATTTTTTAACCTACACCACACGACAATAGCGCAAAAAAAAAATGCAAAAACCAAATAAAAAAACCTTGAACGGATGCAAAACTCGATGCGGAATTTAATTGAGAATTGTGCGATATACGCTACAATGCGCCACCAATGGCCGCTCGCTCGTGCGAAACTTTGCGCCAGCGTGTAGTGTGGTTATTGCTGCGGCGGCGGTGACGGTGTTGGCGACAACAGCGGCGGCTGGCACTGATATCCACCCGCTTTGTATAATCAATGTCCAGACTGAAAATGCTATGCGATGCGATGCGAGGCAATAATCTGATTATCACCTGCACCGAATATCAGCGACAACAGCAACAACAACAACAACGAGAATAACAACAACTGTCGCAGCTGCTTACACTGCTACAGATAATTTTATTGGCAACTTTGTCATGACAGCAGCAGAAAAACGTACAAACGTACAGACGGACAGACAGACAGACAGACAGACAGAGAGTGAGAAAAACGCTTCGACCATACCTGCCGCCGACCTGACGCGGTAATTGTGTTAAATAGCAGTTGCAGTTGCGGCGGTATGCGACGCTAGAGGCGTCAAAAATGTTGTCGAATATTTCGAAACAAAATTTATTGCGCTTCTTTGGTGTTGAATTTTTTGTTCTCTCGTTGTCGTTGTTGTTGTTGTTGTAGCTTTATTTTCTTCTCAATTGCTGGCTTAATTGCAAAAGCCGGCGGTAGCGTCTCTATATTTATCAATGTTGACGCATGGCAGCAGTTTGGGGCACGGCACAAGCGAACTCAGGCGAAAAGTTTGTAATTTAATTTACAACGTCGAAAAATGCAATTTAAGCGCGTTTACTGTCAGTGACATACACAAACACACACACACACGCACACACATATACTGTTACATATATGCGCAGGTGAATAGCAAAATCAGAAAATAGTTGAAAACTTTAAGTTACTGTTGTTTGTCCTTTATAGAATATTTATATTTTTAAAGCAACGTACAACGCGTTGTATGAGCAACTTTTTAGTTAAAAGTGGATTTTTATTTATTATAGTTTTCTTTTTTTTCAATAAAATTCGTAAGATTAGCCATTTAACGGTAATTTGGTTTGCCGCTCAAGTCACTGTAAATAAAATTGGTTAATTAATTAAAGAACTTATTTCATTTTTTATTGCAGAAAAAAAACAGGCAACAGAAATAAATTTTCCTTGTTTGAACAAAGGTTTGTTAAAAATTCATTGCTACTATTCGGACTATTTTTTTTACACTGTTGCGATGGTACTTTTTACCATCTTTATTTTAAGAAACCGTTTTCAACAAAATTTAAAAAACCGTCAAATTATTTATTTTTTAATGTTGTTCTTATTTATTGCACAAATATTTACTTCTTTAAAAGAAAAAGGTAAAGAGGCGCGTCTTAGGTACACTATATACTGAACTAGGTCCGAACAGCTTTTAGCCATATTTAGTATTGATCAGGTCTAATTTTAGATGTAAGCGGGCTTAAATTAAAATATCTGTATTTAATAATATAATCAAACAATATCAAGATCTAATCTAATGCAGTTTGGCCCTGAGCGCCCATTTCTACTCTCTTTTACTGATTTGTTAGCTTAGCTACGTATTACAACAAAAGTAATATTTCCAAAAATTTTAATAACTTTGTTAAACGTAAACTGTTAAAAGGCAATAGCAATTTAATAAAGTCACTCATACGTCATGTTGTACAAAATATTTAGAACTACTACAGAAAACGAAAACGAAGGCTGACGATGGCAGAAGCAGAAGCAGGTCGTTCCAAAAGCAGACTTCAAATTAAACGCTTTGCACACACAAAGCCAAATTGAAACTTTACAAGGCCACCTGTTAACCTGTGATATATATATTGTATATATGTTTGTATGTAGATATTCAAGTATATATGTATGTGAATGTGAAAACGTATAATACTCATACCAACCGTAAGTCAGCGATTTACACTTAAACCGAACTCAGCTACTGGCGGCGCACACTAAACTTCCTTCCTTACTTCCTTCCGTTCGTTTGTTCGTTCGTTCGACATTAAATCGACATAGTGCGACTATGGCGCGCCCAGGCTGCTTCACTGTAATCCAATTCACTACACTGCGCAACTTCACACTCCACTCCACAACTCAAGAGGCACAAAATTAAAAAGTTCCTTTCTGTTTTTCTGTATTTTTTTTTTTGCTCATCCATGGTCGGCGCAGCGGCGCCTGCAAGTGGCATCGGCAAACAGCAGCAACAGAAAAAACGAACTAAACGAAAAATTGTTGCCGCTGATGTCTGAAACTTTTCTAATTAATTTGTCATTTTTAATGATGGCCCTTCGCTTCGCTTAGTGAGAAACTGTCGTGCAATTTCGCACAGAATTGCTGTTTTGTAAGGACGACGCCACCGCCACAGCCGCCGCTGCCGTCGTCGCCGCGAAAATGTATCGTTAGAGTGCAACCCGAAGAAAATATGTACCTCAGGCATGACGCGGCGGCGTGTTGGTCTTGTCGCGGTCCAGTGATCTTGTACGGCAATGTCACCATCTATACGTCAGTTAGTCCGTCTGTCTGTCTTTCTGTCTATCTCTCGCTGTGTGTGATAAGCCTTTGACGGTTGTGGCGCACGTACAGAAATTGATGATATACATTTGCGCAGCACACTTGAGACTAACGTTGGCATTTAATCTTAGCCAAAAAACATCAGCTATTTCAATGGATGCAAGAACGTAAAGTTATCAGTATATGGAATTGTATATAATATATTTAAATACATATAAAATAAGTATTTAAAAAATATATTCTTGCTTTTAAGTTACGTTTCCCAGCTTGAACATTTAAATTGTTCGTTGCTTTTCAATCGTCGTTTTAATTCGCTTCCGCTGTGCGCCGCCAAGACAGCAAATTAGCTGTCAATATAAAAAACAAGACGGAGAAGACGAAGAAGAAGTTAAAACATGAATTTGTTTCGTTGCGAACGAGATTCTACAAAAGAATAGATGACGGCCACGGAAAGGAAAGGGAAGCAAATGATGAAATTGACGTATAATTTAAAATTTAACATTTTCGCAGCGTTATTATTTTATTTACGCACACACACACACGCACACACACACGCGCACACATGAAAGTTAAAAAGACTTAAGCGGAAATTAAATTTTTGTTGTTGCCTTTATTACTTTGGCATGAGGCGCTTTCATCAGCAGGAGCAGCTACCAAAAGAGTTTTATAGCGTGCGCGCGCGTTGCCGGGGAAAATGGCAAATTACTTGCAATTTCTCAATTTGGCAATTTTGCTTTTCATCTTTTTATTGAAGCGTATGTGACTGTGTATGTGTGTGCGTGCATATGAATATATGAAAGATTGTGCCTGCGTACTAAATGGCAACTAATTTAATACATACGAATATGAATTTATTGTTTTTTTTATTCCTCTTTTTTCTTCGTGTTCTTTTACTGCCAATGAATATTTTTTAAATTGGCATTTAGGCTTTTTTTCTCTTTAAATTGCGAACACAAATTGTTTTTGCGTTAAGAAAACGCTGTCTCCTGGGAAATTAGACTCGAAGCAGTTTGGTATTTGTCTAAGCATTTTTGAACAACGCGACGTATGAGTAACATATAATTTATTTTTTTTTACTTTTTGTAACATATCGCGCTAAGCTAGAAAGCTAAAATTTCAACCATGCATAGCTTTGCAGTTGTAGTTTAATCTAAAATAATTTTGATTTAGTGTAGCTCAGATTATGGCCTCAATTTGAAGTACCAAAGGAGAAGTATCCAAAAAGCCCGTGTAACAATTTTTTAGCTTGAAACATTTTTTAGCAATTTTTGATACTTTATTACTTTCTTTTGTTGTGCTAAATAATTTTAAAATTTATGTTTTAGGAAAATGTTAATTTAATTTAATAATGCCTTTTTTATAACAAAACAAAATTCATTTTAAATCGAGCACAGAAAACCTCAAACATTTATATTTTCAATATTTTTTTGTGTTGTGAAAATCGGGAAGCCACGTGACATCATGACATCACATCACATCACCTGCTGGCAGATTGTCTGCCTGCCTCCGCATGCCTACTACACTTAACATACAAAAAGCAAAGACAATGTTGCCAACTTGAAATACTGTACAAAAGGGAAATGTGTGCTATGCGCCTTTTACGAGTGTGTTTAAATGCTTTTCACTTTTATGTCAAAAACTTGAGTAAATTCACTTGAGCCAAGCCAAGTCAAGTCAAACCGAACCAAACTGAACTAAACCAAACGGAGCACAGAACGAAATGGAATGGAGCAGAGCAGACCAAAGCAGAGTTGAGTTGAGTTGAGTCAAGTTGAGTCGAGTTGATTCGAGTGGCATGTGGCATACGGAGAAGAGTTAAGTGGAATGACGTAGAGGTGGAAGTGGAAATTTAAATGGAGTCGGAGTTAAAGCACACACGAAAGGAGTAGAGCACAGCACATAAAGTCAACTTTGGCGAAACATGTTTTTCGCCCGCCTGCGATTTCGAAAAGCAAACACACCCAATTCCACTTTTTTTGATACTTTGCTTATAGAAGTTAAACTTTTCTTGTTTTTCTTTTTTACTGAAAATTATTTAATTTCTTTATTTTGTTGGTTGTTTCGTTTTTTTTTTGTTTGCCACTTAAAATCAACTTTGGTTGACATTTGCATTTGATGCGCACAAAAGTCAACTTAAGTCAAGCAGCAGAAGCCGCAGCGGTAGAAATTCCTCTTTAAGTATTTTGCGATTTTTTTCCCCTTTTTTTTCATTATTTTTTTTATTGCATATCAAACGGCGTTGAGAATTATGCGCTTCTTGCTTGTGTTCATAGAACATTACCGGCATAGTTAACATGGCTGTACATAAATGACAGTGGGTAACAGGAAATGTGGGTGGAAATACGATGTGTGGCAATACACTGCACGAAAATCACAAAAGTCAACCAGATAGATAAAATAATTTGAAATCCAAATCAAGTCATTATACTCTAATTTCCTATTTTTCTATGAATACTTTTTTTAATTGCATGGAATGATTGACTTTTTTTATATATGGTGAGCATTTTTTTTAATTTAATTTATATCTTTTATAGATTCTCGATGAACATAAAACCTAAAATTTTTATCATAGCTAGTTCCATCAATCTTCTTTGAATGACTGAAGTTTGATTCGCCATGAATCTAGAAAAAGATTCCTTTGAGGCGTTAAGAAAACCAGAAGCAGTTAGAAATATTCAAAAACTTTGTTCTTAGCGTTTTTTTTTTATTTATTGAAATGTAAATAATTAATATCACAACAATTATTAATTAAACCAAGAAACGCAATAAAATGTTGGCAGTGTAATATTTAAAGTTGCCACTTTTGGTATGTTAAAAATGCGCTGCGCAGATGCATTCTCCTTAGAGACAAACGTGACGAGCTTAAACTATGGCATATTGAAAGCAAACCATATTAAACACGTGAAGAGCAGAGAAAAGAAGAGCAAAACGTCGGCGACTGCAAAGATACGCAAATCATGAATGAAATTATAGATTCAAGTGGGTGGTGCGTTTAGAAGTTTGCATGCTCGCAAAAAGTGCACAGCTTGGCTAGAAAAAAAATTACACTTAACGTCAAGATTGTCTTTGTTAATTGATGATAATACAACTATATAGAAAGTTTTATAAAAGTTTATAAATGATATGTACGCATATTCCAACACAAGCGAGCGAAGTTTTCAGAAGATGGAAACACTTTAATTAAATCAAATAGTTCTTGTTTTAAATGAAGAATTAATTCCTTGATTTCGAGGATCTTAGAACAATGCAATAGTTTTCTACTAGAAATATTAAAAAAAAATTAAATATTCAAAAAAAATTTACTCCAAAAACTTAAATAGTTGTTGTTTTTTCCGTCAAGTTTACTTTAATTGGATTTCTGTAAAGTCGAACTCAGGAATTTTTCAGAATTTTCTTAGAATACTCTATTGGAATTTTTTACTGGTACTAGTTTCTAGTATGTGTCTTAAACATGCATATACAATAAAAACTTAACACTCACAAAACAAATCCAAGACAATCGACCAACAATAAAAGTGCTCCAGTGCGCACTTTACCGCATACAAAATTCTGCTCGACAGGGAAAATTCGTTTTTCAAATTTCTGAAAAATGTTCTTTTTTTTTCTTGTAGACAACAAAACGAAATGTAAATGTGGGAATTTTAAAATTTGAGAAGAAGAATAAGGACAATACTACAATGACAATGGAAAAATCACACACACACACACACGCAATACAATACAATTACCGGAAGCAAAACAATGCAGTTATTGTTTCTTACACTTAAAAATAAAAGCACGCAAAACGTATACATAAACACAAATGTATTTGTATATACATATATATACTCGTATATAATGAAAAAGCAAAGTTTGAATGCTTGCTGCAATGCATTCTTAGCTGCGCACATTGGTTTCACAGCAGAGTTCATTCGAACCCTTTCGCATATAATGCAAATTTTTTAGTTTAACTTTACACTGAATATAATTTTCAGTGCCATACAAATTACGTTAAAATTCATATAAATGATCATTTAAGCTTTTAAAAGGACAAACAAAGTTTTTAAGTTTTAAACGTTTTTTTCCAATTGAAGTTCTTTACATTTTCCAAAGGAATCAACATTTCATCCGTTCTCAAAAAATTAATAGACGTTTTTTTAGGATTCCGATTATGAGGCAAGGTCTAAAGAAAGAGAGAAAGGCCTCAAAAGAAAATCAATTTTATACAAAATTGTATTCATTGGTTTTTGATTACAAATTTTTTCTAACGTACATTTTGAGAAGCACAAACAAATTCTTTCAAATGTTTTTAAAACCATTTTTCTTTGTGTCAAACAAAAGTTTGTCGAAAAAGTTCCCAAAAATATTTCGAAAATATTTTTCAAAACTTTTTATCTCATTTTATTTGAATTTTTTTAATTTTCCAATATTATTAGTTTAATTTCGAATTTATCCAAAATGACAGCACTAGAAGCAGTGTGCAACGCTTTTGAAGCGTTTGGTTGTATCGGTTGTTCAAATTTGTTCGCACCTGTCTTCACACTCGTTTGAATACTGCGTGGGTAAGCACTTTTCGATGGCTGTATGTGTGTACGTACACACACACATCTAAAAAAAAACTAACTTCGCAGCCGAATACAACAAACAAAACGTATTTTATTTTTTGCGAGACAACTCTTGTCTGGTTTTTGTTCTGTTCTGTTCTTTTGTCTTTTATCTTTTCTTTTCATTTCTTTTCTTGTCTTGTCTTGACGCTTCCATACATGCCCACTCACTTCCGGTCTTGTTGTGCTTGTACTTATTTGCAGGAATTATCAAGGGAGACGAAATAATGGTGATCAATGGCGCAATTGTATCCGATCTGGATATGATGTATCTGGAGAGTGTCCTGCAGGAGGAGCAGACTTTGAGCATGATGATGCGGTAAGTGAGATTTTATACTTGTTTCTTTTTTTTAATTTACCTTCATTTTTGTTTGTTATCTTTTTGCTTTTGTTTTTGTGTTATTTCTATTTTTGTTATTATTGATGTGACATTTCCGCTTGTGCAACACGCACGAATGAATGAATGAATGAATGAATGAATGAATGAATGAATGAATGAATGTGGATGTAGTCGTGCAACATTGTTGCAGGCGTACAAATGGTGAAATTAAATTTCAAAGGGCGTTTCAATGTGAAATATATATGACTGCACTTAAGAGATTTAAAAAAATTTATTAGTTGAATTTTTTTTTTAAATAATTTTGATTAAAAAAAACTAAACAATTATTTTTTTAAATTTTTATATATTTTGGAAAACAAAAAATTATATTTCTAAAATATTGCCTCGAATTTCCGCAAGCTTTCTGCACCCTTCCCCCGAAGAACTTTGCAACAATTGCAACTAATCTCAACTGTAATCATCCGACCTCAAAATTCATTTTATCATTAGAAGCGCATTAATTCACACTAATACACACTCACACAGAAACAATGCAACAACAACAACAACGGTAACGGTAACTACAACTACTAAAATTGTTAACATGCTATTTTTGACTTTGTCGGGTCAAAGATGCCAAAAGTATACAACACGTACGCACACTAACACACACTAACAAACACTTACAAACGCACTTAGCCACACATACTTGCGACATTTGCTAACAGTTACCATATCAGGCACCCCCTTCATTTTATATATGTGTATGCAAACATACACACACACACACACACTCACCGATGAAGTTCCCAGCTCAATATTAATTTAACATAAGCTTCGGTGCGTGTGTTACCGACGTATGTATGCATATACATATGCATATGCCTGGGTGTGTGTGTGTATGTGTGATTGTGCGTGTAAATCCTTTTGTAATAAAATATTTTGTTACAGGCGGGTTATGCGCTTTCGCCTTGTCAACAGAATTCTACCGCTTTGGCTTTCGGGCATATGCGTAGCTAATGTACACATACACATACTTACTTTTTAGGCTGGTTTTACTAAAAAAAATATTTAGAAAGCTTTAGCTAAAAAAAAGTCAAAATAAGACTTTTGAATACATACATTTATGCAAGCTTTTTTTAGCTTTCAGATCCAATTACTTTATTAACAACTATAATTACTTAAATTTAGTTCCATATTCGTTGTTGCTTTATTACAGCATTGTATATTTCATGCTTCCTGTAAGTTCACGAGAAAAAACTGAATAATTTTGAGAAGTTGTTCTTCCTCGCGATTTTTGGGTGGGCTTGACTTCTTGTTTAAAATCAATAATGAAAATTTTTATTAGTAAAAATTAGTTATTTATAAATAATAATTTGAGCTTTGAAAAAAAAAAGTTTTTTAAAACCAGCGTTTTTAAACGCGCCGCTTTTGTTTCAGCTAATTAGAATGAATTGACAGCGTTTGTATATTTTTTAAATTCGATCAAAAGGGGATTATATTAATTGTTATTGTTGTTGAATTTGTAATTAACCATTGACAGTATTGCCAGCAATATTGGTGAATATTAAACAAGCTTTAAAGCTTGAGTACAGTATAAATGCGCCCGACTTTAAACTACAATAAAGCAAAAACTTAAAATCGCGCGACAAAAAAAAAACTATTCAACATGCTGAAGCACACGTGACCTATGTCACCTACACGCGAGTTCGTCGGGCACAGACGCGCGCTCTCGCGCATAGGCAGAAGTGACAAGAAAGGCGTTTGGCAAGTGCTAAGGGCAGAACTGCCGCTGACGACTGCTGATGGGCGGTCGGGCGCAACAGACAAAGCGCACCGCGTCACGTCGTGTGAAAAGGGATTCAAAACACGCGCGCTGCGTTACGTTGTGGCGTACAACGTGCGGGCGTATGTGTATGTGTGTGTTCGTGTAAGGGAAGGAGAAGAGAGAGCAACACTTCTGGGCTTTCATTAAAATTTTGGCAAAGCACTGTGAGCACACAAACAAACCAGAACCGATACACAGACATACTCGTACAGTGGGGGATGCAACTAAAGCTTTTTAAGCCACACAACAATTTACGAAAATTCTAAATATTGAATATATACGACACAATGTGAATGCCTCTTTAAATGCCTCTTTAAATGCCTATTTAAATCCCTTTCGAATGATACCAATTACCAAATTAATTGTAGTGTAAAACTAGTTTTCTCAAACTAAAATCGTTGCTACACTTTCGCCCGTCACTGTATACAGAAACCAAACAAATCGTATGTCCTGCGAATGTATATGTATGAAACGCATAGTGCAGAAAATTTGAATTTGAAATTGAAGGGCTCGGCTTGGCTTGGCATACCACGACCACAATTGGAATTCAGCGGCGTCATGGCGATGATGGATGACAAAAAGATGAACGAACCGGCAGACAGACGCACAGACGGACAAATAGACAGACAGACATACGGTTGTTGGCGCTGACAATGATGGCGGCCGGATGCCGATATTTTGAGGCTTCACTTGGCGGAAATATATGAATTATTCGTTTATTTGTCTGTGTTTCCGGCGCTTTTTTGTTTGTGTGTAACGGTGCCTTCCAACTACTGCGCTGCGTCTTGCCCACACACATAAACGCGCAATACATATGAATTTATATGTCTATTTATAGAACGGAAAGTTTAGAGGTTTCACTTTGTTGGTTGTTGGCGGCCGGAAAACGAAAACCGCAGGTGCAAATTTTGAGGTTGTGCTTTTGATTTGATTTGCGTCTTTTATTTATACATACAAATATTATCTTGGTATGGGTGTTGGACTCTAAAGAAGCACCTCAAATACAATTTTGAGACGAGGGTATCTCCCCGATATTGTTGAAATAACCAAGCTTCAAACATTTAATTGCACCACCCAACTCGTAACTTCGCCTCGGATCATAGTCCGCTTGCTATAAAAAAACTACTCCTTTGATGACTCTCATACACACACACGCATACATGTAAAACCAGCCACAATACTAAATTGACACAAATGTCGCTTTCCACTGCAGTTGGAGCACTGCACACTGGTGCGCCACACTGCGTGTCACTTCGACACACAACACAAACACTCGATCAATAAGAAAATTTCCGTTTACTCTTACAGTGTGTGTGTGTGTGTGTGTGTGTGTGTAGACACTGGTAGAGGGCGCAAAAACTAAAAACAATATAAAGAAAGAGAAAAAAACTGGCAAAAGAAAATAGGAAACACATACTTCAAAAGGGAATCAAAAGGAAACAATTGAGGCGAGCAATAAGATGACAGGAGGGGACAAAACTCAACTGAACAGAACAGAATAGAAAACAGACACGAAAGGATTGTTTTTGTGATGGCAATTGTTTCTGGTTTTTGTTGTTCTTGTAATATGTTGTTCTTGTTCTTAACTAACCTGAACGAAGCATGAAAAGCTGACAGCGGAAGCGGATATGCTCCATATATACCCAGCTACAAACTATCAAAATGTTATCGACGGCAAGTGTGAAGTGTGCGGAAAGTGTACACACATACACAAACACACAAACACTCACCCATACAACCACTTACAAATATTTCATATCGCATTGTGGCCGAAGAGTGGCATATGCACCCAATGAATCGTCGAATGTGTGCGATATTGTCTTGTTGTTTGTTTAAGTGCATGTGTGTGTGTGTATGGAGCGGTAATTGACCCAACGGCACAAACGAAAAATGTCAACTTTTGCTACATTCAATTGGAAAGGAGTGGCACCACACAATAAGACAAGAGTCGGTGATGGCAAGTGGAAACCTTTCGATTTTCATAAGTTCTCGTGTCTTCAATCTTTCCTTTTTTACTTTTGGTCATTTAAATGAAACTGATTTTAATCAGGTGAAAATATTTCTTATAATTTTGTTGTTATATGCTTTTGCAGTAATATGTCGATAACAATAACTTAATTATGTAGTTATATTGTTAAAATTACAACATTCGTAGTTGTTATTTTTTACAGTATTTTCATTTGTTATGAACTATTTGGAATAATATTCTATAAAGTCGTTTCTCGTTTAAATCATTCTCGCTTGTTTGCCCCAAAAATCTTAACTCCTTTTATGATCATTAAATCCTTTTTTTAATTTTCGCATTCATTGTGCTATAACCGCTTTAAAGTCTCCCGATAGGAATTTCATATTTAAATAAGTAATTGCAATCTCTTTTAAACTGGTTCATGACCGTTTCCAGTTAATTTCCAGCACCAAAAATTTGCCTGACATAGGCACAAGTGCCTGGCCACTTGTATGTAAAATAAGAGTATGTGTTTATCGCTTAATTACAGCTATTAAAAAGTGCTTTAACAGCTTGAATGTCCTTTCCTTGTGTGCGCCGATGAACGACGAAAAACAACAAAGTATAAAACGAAAAATAAAAAAATTATTAGTATCCTTTGCCATTTAGCCGCGAATTAAGCAATTCAACTCGGGGGAAAGTATTAAAATAAAGCACGCACATACACTTAAACCAATACCACTACACAAATATATACACACACACACCATTACATTGAAACAGCTTAAGCAATTCAACACACGCACACATACATACAAAATAAAATGTATAAGATTGTGTGTGTGTGTGTACTATACTTAAGAGCATAATTTCGCAGGGTGCTGAAGCAACGCATAAAACTCTTATTAATTGCGCATAAAATCGGGTAAGTGGCTCCCTCAGGAATATCGAGTATCAATGTGTATGTATGTGTGTGTTTGCTTAGACAAAATCTTTGCCTTGAATGGTTCATTAAGAAGAACGAACGATAGGCAGACTGGCAGCCAAGCAGACGAGGCCACACGGGGCCAGACTGGGGCAGACTGCGCACGAATTACTGTGCCTAAATTAATTAAGCATAATTTCTATCTAAGCATCAGGATCAAAAAGGATTCGATTCGTTGTTGCAAGCAAACATTTGAGCAATCGTTTGCTAAGCCTACAACAACTTTAGCTGCCTTAGCGCTTCACTTCATTCCACTCCACTCTGAGGTTGTGTGTCAATATATCGCTTGAATTTCTGTACACATCCACATACACACATACGAGTACATACTCGAAAGAGTACCTATCGTAAAATAATATTATAAGAGAAATCTGAAAAACTACTTGAACTGAATCACGACAAATGTGGATCAACTTCAACAAGTGCGCTGCGATACGGGGGGAAGACGAGGCAACCGCGCTTCAGTTTAATAGATAAATTGTCACAATCTCAAATTGGTTGTAACTTTGAAATTATTTTAAATTTTTTTTAATAATATTGCGATCTGAATTAGAGATACAACAAATGTTGATAAAAAATTTTATTCGAACCAAGATGTCCATGTTAAAAAAAAATTTGTCTTTTGCAACAAAAGTTGATCCAACCACGCCCATTTAAAAGTGACCAATCAAACTCAGATACTTAATTTTTTGGAGCGATACTATAATCTAATATTTTAACTTAATTACACAAATAAGGGGCGTAATAAGAGGGCGTGCATTTACATCGGATGTCTTAGACATTAAAAAGTGAAATGAGTTAAATTACTTTTTCAAAAACTTAATTACAAAAAATGTTCATACTTCAAATGTTTTTTTTCTTGTTATGTATGATATGCAACAATTTGAATTTTCACATGACATAAAAAGTGGTCAACGGAATTTTATTGCGTTTCAAAAACAAAACAACAAAACAACAAAACAATTAAGCTAATTAGCAGTTGCCGCTTTTTTTGCATCATTTTAACATACCAAAACCAAAAAGAACAATACTTCCGATAAAACTTTAACTAAAAAAACTATTTGCAACTTTGAAGCTATTCATTAAAATTGCAAAAAACGACCGAAAGACTTAAAAAAAAAACGCAAACCACAACAAACAAACAAGCGGAAAAAAAAAAGAAAACAATCAATAAAAAAATTTTATTAAACAATCGACACATTTTTCTCCCAATGTTTTTTTTTTGTTGTTTTGTTTTTGTAGTGTGCGCGGAATTTTTTACCGCATCGAAATTTACAATTTTCATAAATTTTCACAAACACACACAGAAAAATGTCGACTGTAGTAGTAGCAACCTTTATGCGCAGCGTTCTTCTTCTAGACGCTTTGTGCATGTAAAATAAACGTCAGCCAGCAAACGAGCGCGCGAACGAGAAGGGAGCGAGCGAGAGAATTCCTATTGACGCGGAAATTAATGCAAAATGCGGAAAACATAACGGAGCGAAGCGGGCAAACGGAAAGGGCGGAAATGCATTTCCGCACATAATGACCTAATTCCGTGCAACACTGCGGTTTGGTTTGGTTTGGTGCCCCATGCCCCTGCAACTGCATTTCCCCCCCTCCACTGCTCTGTCCTCCTGCTAAAGTACATTTTTATTGACAACGTTTTTGCGGCGCGCGTGTAATACAAAAAAAAAACTCTAACCGAACCAAATTGTTCGCTTTCGTACGTTTCTCGTTTCGCGTATTTCGCTTCGGCAAACTTGAAAATGTTGTTTCGATTGAGGCGCCGCACTGTGAGCAAATTATGCAAATTATGTCTTGAATTTTTTTGTCTAACATATACAAATGAAAATGTTGAAATTAACTGTTGTGTCTAGAAGCATTATCATTGGAAAAAGTAATGATAATGAAATGATGTATAAGTATAAATGAAAAATTAAAAACAAAAAATGTCAGTCCAATTTTAAGCTTTAAACTATTTTGGGCAGCTCCTCTGAATTTTAGATAATGACCGTCAAGAGATATTTTAAACGTGAATTTTTGCCCAGTGTGCAAGCGTACCTGAATGCATCAAGTAAGGCGCAAGCAAAGCATTTGTCGCAATTCCAAATTAAAACCGGAGCAAATGCACCAAGCGCCGACCAATTTGATTTATGCGCATTTTGAAATTATTTCTAAATAAAATACGGCTTCTCTGTGATACAGTTACATACTAGTACTTAGTTACGAACTTGGCTGTTGTACAAACTTTTGAGTAAATAAGTTTCCAAATGGAAGGTTGCCATATATTGATAAAATTGAAGCGATGTTTGAGTTTTATTTTACATTTATTTTATGGTTTTTTTTTTAATTTCGAACGTTGATAAATTTTAATTAGCCACACTTACTTTAAAGGCCAACATTGACATTGTATTCTCTGTTTACGCTTGCTTAATCCCATTTGCAGGTCATCACGTACTGAGCCGCCGGAGTTAGTTGGTGGCGTTATGCGTGTCACCGATGACTTGATCGATTCGTTGGTGTGTCCACCGCCGCCATCGGATCCGCCCATCATGAGCGAGGAAATGATTAGCGGCTTAATTGTGCCAGCGCCTGGATGGAGTAAGTACATACATACATATATATGTAAACACAAACACTTTCACACAAACTGACATACACATACTAGGGTTGTTGTGAAAATGCATTTCGTTATTGTTGTTGTATTTTACAATACATTTTCTTAACTACACCATGTGTAAAATGATTATCATGATAACTCTAGAACTACTCATGGGTTTTTTGTTTGTTTTTTGGTATTAAACTAACCAACATTAATTTTCATTTATTCACAATGGGCAGCTAGCATGACTTAGTCGAACTAAAATAAAAATAAAGCAAAAGTTTCGGATATTTTTTACAGCAAAAATGGCAAAGTTATAAGCGGGGTGTACAACAAAAACAACCTTAATTACGATTGCACACAAGCACATATATGCGAACACATACATATATACGTAAATATGCATATTGTATATGCATATACGAATTTAAGTAATAAATACCAACAATGCAATTACATATATACATGTGTGTTAAACAATTTTTGTGAATACATGATGTTGTTTTGTTTTTTTTTTTTATGTGTGTATGTGTTGGTAGTTCTGTTCTCTGCCTATTGTACTCGAATGTGCATAATCCTCTTCACATTAATATTACCAAATGTTTTCTATTGGCAAATAACTTAATGAAATTATTAGCTTATATAGCTTATGATATATTGAAATGAACCATTATTTCCCATAGTGAAATATTAATTTTATATCAAAGGAAAATTTAAGAAGTTATTAAAAAAATAAGAAGAAAACATAATAAAAATATTTGATGACCGAACTCAGTAAGAGATATCGATAAGAAACAAGAATGCTGCAGGACCTTTGGTAAACGCAATCTTGACCACTTCCAAGCTTGCAGAAAGAAAAACTCTATAAATTTGACAAAGAGTGTATATGCACCCATTACCTTCGCAGTGTATACACGTTCCGATTACTTCGCCATTGTTTTTGTACATACTCGTATACTGCACAGTGTGCGTATCATATGTGCAACCACCTTCACATTTTGAATATAATAAATTACATTAATGAACTTTTCAACAATTGTGTTGAGTTGCGAAAGGAAACAACGGCGCTGCACTTTTTCCCACGAAAGTCCTTCGTCCTTCAGCGTCCGTCCGTTCGTCCGTCCGTCCACCGACAGGCTCTATTGTTTGCCTCACTATGTTGCATGAAAGCGCGTGTACTTGGATTCCAAGTACTAAATTGCTCAATTTTGTTTGTGCCATTTCTGCAGCGCTAGAGTAAAAAACTGTTCAGCCTTGCTATGCTGCGTCCGCGTGCAGTAATTAGTTGCAAAGACGCATGCAGCACCTTTAATTACTTTAAAGTATGCATTCGTGAGAGCGAGAAAAGAAACGAAAAACAGGAAAAAGGAATACATTTTATTTACGAAATTTTTCTACTTCTCACAGTGCAGTGCTGAACATAATTTGTGCAAGTGTTGCCATATTTTATGCCGCATTTGCAGCATCTTGTCGAGTTCTTGTTGTCGCTGTTGTTGTTATTCTTGTTGTTGTTGCTGTTTTAGTTGCAGTTGCACAGTTATTGATGTTAACTACACTTTAGTAACTCTCGTAAACTGCTTTTGCTACGCTGCTTCGGCTTCGGCTGCTGCGTGGGGGCAAGTACCGCATTTACCGCTCGTTGAGTTAGATTTACAGCGCGTTCTTTTTTTTTGCAAAAGTTTCGAGTTCAGTGGAAACTTTCACGTTGTCCGCCATTTTTCTTCTCTGCCACTTGTGTACGTGAGTTGGTATAGTGGTAGTATCATAATTTTCCCATCTTCTATTTTGGCCAGATGAAACCGACAAATGCAATTTAAAGTGGTGCATTTTGTGGCAATTCATTTAAAATTAAGTTGCAACTACAACAAAAAAATATAGTTCTAATGATTCTTCTATCTATATGGTTTGGATAGGAAAGTAGATCTAGTAGAATAATAAAATAAAAGATATATTCAAATAAAAGTATTAACAATTAAGCTATTGTAAAAAGAAACACCTCTAAAATAGTTTAAATACACGTCAACACCAAAAGTCAACTGAACTCGAGCACGTCATGCAGATTGAAGCACTTCCTTTGGCAGAGCGAAATCCGTAACGACCACAGCTGACGAAAGTGGCTTGGATTACAAATCCAAGAACACGAAGCACCGAACACTCCTGCATAAACTTTAGACGCCGAGACTTTGACTTTAATTGTGACTTGACGTTTGAAAATTGCGGAAACGCTACGGGTTGTAAAATACAATCACCCGACAAAAACAAGAGGAAATTAACAACCGTTCCTATTGCACTCAGAAACACACACACACACACATATATATTCTTTTGAATGTTATTCTCGCTTCTTATACGATTTTATCTTTACTTTTGCTTTTCGTTTTTGACACAGATGGCACCGGCAAAGACTTGTACTCTCCGGAAGCGGAAAGCTCTCCAGCGCCTTCATCAGTAGAACCAATTTCACAAATGGCCACATTGCAAAGCGGTACCAAACCAACCTCACGCACGAGCAGCTTCGAAATCGAGAATCTGCTTAAGACCGCCGAACAGGTAAATCCGAAATTGCAACGAAGGTGTTTGTGGGGCTATGTGTTGATTTGTACTTCTTTTTTTAACATACATATATCGCTGGCTGATATTTTGTTGGTTTAAGTAAATAGAATTTGTTTGCTCTTAATAAATCCCTACGCTCGGGTTAGGTTTAATGTTGTAATTACAGTGGCACTTGAAGTATCTAATAGTTTAGTTTGATTGTTAAATCTTATGGTAAAACAACAAAGTCGAAGAAATCTTTTCACCATCCTATTTTAAGAAACATTTTCCAACTGTTTCATCCAACTGCATCCGTCTAGTCTTTCACAGAATGAGTTTGTTACATCCACCGCTTTTTGCAATAGGATGATAGTTTTATACACTTTCAAAGTCGGATTCCATAAGTCGCTCTGACTATGTTAATACTTGTGAAGAGAAGCGAGGTGGGGATCAATTAAAAGAACATTGTACTCATTCTCAAGATGTTTTTGTAATTTACATTGGCATCTCCAAAAGTGATAAGTCAAGTCCTAAGTTTTCCATAAAATAATCTTTTTTATTATAAAAAAAGATATTAGCATTTCCAAAATTAAACACGAATGTTTCTCGCCGGGAATGGACAAATAAAGAAGCGCTTTTCAAAGTGCACCAAGCATCATGTATAAATTAAAATTTGTTCCGAAGATCAGAGTTTTTACCTGAAACTTGTCTACAGTTCCGTTATATTTTGAATTCCATTGCAAATTCCGCTGTAGAGTTGAGGAATGTAATAACTCTTCTGAATTCCAATCATACGCATTATGATCCTTGCACTTTTTCGTACCCAGCCCAACACTCCTGTTCCACACAATAACACACAAAGATGCCGAAGAACATTTTTAGTTGGATGGGAAACGGCGGTGTGACTACGAGCAAAATCGTTTAAACCAAATTACAATGTCCATAAAGTGCCTACAACCCCAAAGGAATCCCGGTAAAACAGAAAAAACAAAAACAAAGACATGAAAAAAATCGTGGTAGCAAAAAATTTAATCAATGATGGAAGCGAAAAAAAAGAAACCCACGAAATGCACTTTGTCTCTGGAACCTTTAACGCCAAGAGCACTCAACACAGACTGAAGCACACTTCATAAAATGACACTTACACCAGCAAACGCAACGCACACACACAAACACATACACGCACATACAGAAACACGAACAGGTGCACTCGCAGACACGCTGGCAAAAATTACTTTTATCTCAAGTTGACATTTTCCACGCTGTGTGAAAATTTCAAGGAAATTTAACCGGTTTTGCATCTTTTCGGTCAAAACGTCGTCTCAGAGACGAGGATGACGACGACGACATCCTGACACTTGTGCCGCAGTAGAACAGCAGCGCAATCTAAAGCCGCTTATGCAAATCAAAGCGTACAACACAGAAGCGTCAGAAAACAAAGCACAAAATAATTTACATAATGAAACAGAAAAGCAAAATAAGACAAAGGCATAAACTGAAGAAGGAGCGACGACGAATAAACGCGCACTTGAGGAAAATAGGAGCATGAAAATGTTACTACCTTTTATTCGGAAAGAAAAAAGGCACAAATACTCAGAAGGTTCAATTTAGTAGTGCCTCCAGAATTTATAAATAGAGACTTTGGGAGATTATCTAAATTGTGGTTCTTTGAATCCAAAAATAGTTTTTGTCTTATTTTTTTGGCAATGAACCACCCTAACGAGCATATACACTTACACACATATAGCTGCTGTCATTGTGTCAGCTGTCAGTATCACACGCACTTGTAAGCACCACGCACATGCTTACACAAACACACACACACCCACACTAACAAACGGTCACATAGGAAAGATGGGAAAAAATGCACTTTTTCATGTAAACCACAGAGCGTAAAAGCTCAAGACACCTTGACACTACTCAACTGTCTGGTCCCCGACAAAATCTATTAACCCTTCTCATGCCATAACCAGCCCAAAGCAAGCCAAAAGATCCTTTGCACTTTTAACATGCCACCAAACCAACACCACAATAACAAGCAAACAAAAAAATATTAGAAGTAACAATAGAAACAAGTAATATCCACACACGCACACACACAGAACACATTGTGTCGCTCTATCGCTCTCACAAGCCAGCCCCACCCCCACACCCCAACACACAAACCACGCACAATGCACGACGCCTCCTCTCACACATGCTAACTTCATTTCTTTCTCTCTTCATCATCTACAAACAACAACAAAAAATAAAATAAAAAACAATTATGTCACATCAACAATTGTTGCCCTGATGAAATCCCCAACAACACAACCAACCACAACTACACCAATTTGACTGAACGCCTAAGGTTACCGGATTTTGTCGTTCACCTCAGGAAACCCGGAAATCGAGTCCAACCGGTTCGATCACCTCGTCAGTCTCGAATACCGCTCTAACGCCATCACGTCAACTCACCGATGCCGAGAAATTGCGTAAAGTCATCTTGGAACTGGTCGATACGGAACGCACATATGTGAAGGTGAGTTCAAGTGGGTCGTCTATATTGGATTATTCTATAATATATATTTAGTTAATAACTCCATTAGTTATAATAATCAGAGTTATAGCTTCTTAAACAAAAGAGAGATAAAGTCTTTAATAAAAATCAAAATAGAATCAATCAGTGGAATTAGGGAGAGTAAAGATCGTACATAGATTATTTATAGAAGTATATATGATATAAGGTAACTGAGATTGACTTCAATGTTGATGTTTAGTCTGGAGTCAATCTTAAATAGACCAATCTAAGTAATTAGTATTTTGATTTTAAGTGAGTAATTTATGCGCTCTGAGAACATCTAGAGAATTCAGGATGTGAGGTTACAGATACTAGCCAAATAAGCATATGACGATTTGCGTTAGAGATATTATACAAGAGAATCAAAAGACAAGATCTTCAATAAATTCTAACATTGCTTACGGTCTAATTTCGAAAGAATTGATACACAAAATCTATGGAATCAAGAAATTTCAACACGACTTCAGGTAGACGAGGTTCCTAAATGATTTCCCCCGATAACTGGGTGGATCTATTTTTATTTTTGAGTTTTTTAAGATACTCACAGTTACCTCAAAAAAAACTCGTGTATATAAAAAAAAATTATATCCTTATTTTTAGTAATTTTTATTTGTTTTTACTTTGAAGATTTACTGCAAGAATGCATTTTGTATTTTCTTACAAATGACGCACAGCGCGGAGACGCGCTTGTATGCGTATATGTGCTAGTTAAGTTTACCGTGACTATTGTGTTACCAAGTTTCAGAAGAGATGACATTGTCGACGCATCTTACAAAGAAATTCGAGCCAAAGGTTGTTTTTTCTTCTCTCATTTTATGTTGGTTACCTTGGATTCGTGGAACACTCTTACATTTAAAAATACAAAAAAAAAATGTGTTTGTGTTGAAACGCACTCATAATTCCTGAATGCAACAAAAACAAAAATGCTGTGTTTGTATGTATGGAAAGAACGTGATACTATTAGGGGTACTTATGTCTTGACAGCACACAAACAATTGCATATGTATGGTACATATACATACATACATTTGCATGTAACTTATACAGCTTATGTCAGCTTGACATATAAATTCATGAATAAACAATGAAAATGTTTAGAGTCACATTTATTATAAGACATGCGAGTAAAAGTAGAAATTAAAGAGGAACTGAGGAATTATTATAAATGAAATTATTTTTAAATTAGAGCGCAGCAGGGAAGATATTATCTAACACGTTAACGTTTGCGTCTACAAAAGCGACAGTAAAGTCTATTAAAAAGTATTTTGGTTATTGGAATATACGACTGTTAATTTTAAAATGACAGTCCTTGAGTTGAGTATTTATATATGCTATGTTATAATGTTAAACTTATATTTTAACTTTGGATTCACAGTTGTTACATTCAAATTATACAGTTGAATTAACAGTCTTTTCTCTCAGTATGTTTAAAATATGTTTTCGCAGTAAAAATATGTTTCAAACGACGGTAGATTTCGGTATCCTCAATCAAAAACTAAATAATTGTTGTACAGTTTCATATATTTAATTCTTACTTTAAATTGCATTTAGCAACTGAATGCATTTAAACTTACAGCTGCATAAAATAGTAGGGAAAAGTCTTATAAAGAAAACCCAAAAAAAAAAAACAAAACAACCGAAAAAAGAGCAGTAATGCAGGCACATTAGCAAAATCTGAAAAGAAGACATACGACATTTTTTTGTTAAATATTTAAGCGAACTCAGAGCAAAGTGTAGACGACACCGCATGACAGCAGCAACAGCAGCAGCAGCACCAGGTGACAATTAATGCAAAAATAAAATGCCAGCAAAAATTTTATAGAAATAACAGTAGCAGCAGTAAATAGTAAGCGTAAGCGTAAGCGTTACGGGTAATAGTAGTAAAATAAAAGTAGGAGTACTCATAGTAATGATTGTGAATAGTGAAAGAAGGAGATAGCTGACGATAATCGTCTTAAAAATTAATTACTTTTCTACTTAGATGCGATGAGAGGAGGGCGCACCAAAAGGGGGAAGGCAGAATAAGTTCGGTTGTTCGGTAAATGGTAGTAAAAGCGCAAACCAAAGTGGCATAACGAGTGAAGGGCATATGAAGGGGCCTGTAAGGGTCGGTAGAGTACGACGACAAGTATTTGAGAAATATTTCACCCAAAAACGAAATAAAATGAGATGAAGTAAAGGAGTAAGGAAGTATAAAAGTATGGAAGTAAGAAGCGCTCAAGGTGTAAAATGCGAGTAAATGGAAATTTTATTCCATTGCCTCAGCATAACCAAAGAACGAAGCACTAAAGACGTTGCGGTTTTTAATTCGAGTAACGAATAATTAAAAGTATTCTAGAGTTAATAAGAAACGAGTTTATTCACTTTTATAAAAATTTGTGCATTCTATAAATAAACAAAAACTATTTTGTTTTTTTAATATCTCAGCTTTTATTTTTTTTCTCACTTTTAAATTTTAAATCCGAGTAATTTTGACTAACATTTTACTACGCATATTTAAATGTGAACAATTGGTACCAAATTGGTAGTGGAACAAAACCCGGTTAATATCTTTGAAGTTATTTCGAGTCTCTAACAATTATCGTAGATGTTCCATTTCGCGCTGATAACTAAGCAGAAAGGATAATAATAATTATTTTTAATTTGCAAATTATGTAAAGCTTAAGCGTTATTGTATGAGGGGGTGCGGGGGGGGGTTGGTAACAACCAAGTGCGAACTGGTTACTTTCATTTAACTTACATAAAGCAAAATTAATGGCAACATCGCCAAATGCCGCTTCGGGGGCAATTTCTATGCCAAGACAATGAAAAGCAGGGCAAGGCAAGGAAATGCGAAAATGTAAAAGTAGCCAACGCAAGTATCGGAAAATGCAAATTTCCAAAGCAAAAAAAAAACAAAAAAAAGAAAGATATCAATTTTACAAGCAAGGAAATTTCGCAGATTATTGCGCTTATTGTATAATTTTTCTTCTTCTTATTTTTTCTTCATTTGTCTTTTGTCGATTTTAGCATTTAAACCTTTTTGCTTGCTTTAAGGCGGGTTGTAGCTACTTTTTCAGATTTTTCCAAATACAAGAAATAAGAAATGGAAAAAAAGAAAAAAAAGGAGAGGAAGAAGAAAAGTAATACAAAAGCCTTACGGCTCAATTACTGTGCAAAATCTTTTAAACCACAGTCGACGTTTTCTTTTTTTCTTTATTTTTTTCTCTTTTTTTGGCCACAACGTCGCGCAACGTTGCAACATTTCGTTTGTGAAAGTTTTAGAGCAACTGGAATTCTTTTTCCACAGTGCTTCTACTCATGTAAATGCAAATTTTATGCGAAAAGTTTTGCGCTGCCGCCTTCTTTTTTGCCTAAGGTGCACGTTCGTTTTTCATTTTGCTTCTTGTTTTTTTTTACTCGGGCTTACTCCTTTTTTTGTTTCGGAATTAATTACTTTACAACAACAACAAAAACCTTACTTCCGCTATTGTATCTGCTCGCTACTTGCAGTACAAGCAGAAATTAGTTATTTGTACATACAAGAACGCTGACGATTTTATTGTCGTTATTTTCTGAGGCAGTTTTAATAAAGCTTAAACTAATATTTTGTTGTTGTGTTTTTCTTCATATTTAGCACTTGAACAATCTGCTGGAACACTACTTGGAGCCCTTGAAGCGCGAGACGTTCATGTCGATTGCCGAAATCAACGCGCTCTTTGGCAATATTCACGAAATCGTAACATTCCAACGGCAATTCTTGCAAAATCTCGAAGAGGCACTCGAATTGGAGCCAGACTTCCACAAGTTCGAGCATTCCAGTCAGTTCCGGGTAAGTGCAATTTCATGTTTATTTGTTTGTTATTAATTTTTTCACATAGTTTTACTAGAATAATTTTATTTAAATATTTTAAGCATATCTAAAGTTTTTGTGTTTAAATCACCGATTTTTTGGTTTATTTATTCAACTGAATACTGAAAGAATAACCGCTGGAAATCGGAAGCATTGTCGTACAAAAACAATTTCAAGATTAATAATTTAATAATTTAACATTGCACAATATGTCAATCAATTGCCTGCTAAGAAAAACAGTTATTTTTTGTATCTATTTCTTTTACTAAATAAGTGTAAAAAGCAACAGGACGAAAGTCCTTTTGACTTTTCGCAGTTTTGTGTTGGAATTAATTGGTAAAATAATTTAAAAATAATATCGTTTTCATCGAGGGCGGAAAATCGTTAATTCTACTTTTATTTATGTTTTACTTTTCTTTTATTCTCAATGCAAGATAAGTTTAAAGCCTATATGCGCCTTCCTTACTTCATGCAAATTCTAAACTTGAAGTTATGAAAGGATTTTTATTTCACATTATTTTTCCAGTCTTATGTAACTTTGCCATTCGATTTTTTTCTCATCTTTATTATAGCCATTGGTTTTCACTATAAGCTGTGTTGTTGTTGTTGTGATTGTTGTTGTACTTTATAACTTGCGCCATAAACTCTGCTTTATTTCCGTCGTTCGTTCGTTCGTTCGATCGTTCATTCGTTCCCTAGTGACAATCGCCCCGTCTTGTCCTGTCCTGTCCTGCCCGACCATAAGCAAACAAACCTACCGAAAAGCAGCGCTCACACACAAACGCACCGATACAAACATACACACACCATTCATTGGTCGCACCTTGCACATCTCGCAATCGGACATTGCAATTTTCGTCATTTCCTTTTGCAATCATAAATTACGCTCAACTTGTTGGCAACTTTTCTGCAACTATAGATTTTTCCTTTCTTTTACTGCTTTGCTACTTTCTCGTTTTATCTCTGCCGCCGCTGCTGCTGCTGCTGTTGCTGCTTCGTTGCCACTTCCTTTACTTCATATTCTGTCGTTCTACTCTTTTCCTTTACCGCTACTGCCACCCCCCCCCCCACTACTCACCCCACTCCATGTCCCTAATGCTATTTAAAGGAAATTGAAAATAGTTTATCCGCATTTCTTTTACCTTGTTTACTAGTGTCTCATCCCCCTCTCCCTCTTCCCCTTCACCACTGCTGCCGCCCTTCACAGTTCTGCTGCTCTTGTTTATCAGTTTTTATTTATTTATTTCTTTTATTTATTTTTTTTTGCACAATTCTTTGCATTGCTTTTGTCTTGTTTTTGTTTTGTCTCGTAATTGACTTCTTCATTCGCTTCAGCTACACAAACTGTTGTTGTTATTGTTGTTGGTTTTGTTTCCGTTTTCGTTCAGTTGCGAAAATAAATTTATTTCATTTTTCAAATCGGAAGTCGTAAAAATTTTTCCAATTTAAAAGTAATAACTGCAGCTGCTGGACATAACACAAACAACAAACACTTACATACATACAAAAGTATATACAAAAGCAACATATCAATAAAATATTGCCATCCACCTGCCCCTTCAACAATCCGCCCTTAATTCAAAAGATACAAAATTGCAATCGTAAAAAAATCGCAACCGAATTTTTAGTTTTTCACCATGGTCAACGCTTTCCGCTCCATTTTCTTTTTCTTTTTTTTTGCTCCCCGTTCTTAATGTATCTCCTAAATGCATTTGGCCACGGATGCTGCAATTATTTTTGCATTGTCTTTGTAAGACCATCAAAAAAAAAGAAAGAGTTAAAATGAAATTATATTGAATATTGCCGCTGGGATTCAGCATAACACTTTGCCATATGAATCTGCGTCTGCATCTGTATCTGAATCTGTTGATGATGGTTTGAATTAAAAGCAGGTAAATTTGTTGTTGTTATTGAAGTTGATGGTTTGGATTTAGGGGGACTTTAACGCGAACTGTCGTACCTAACGTTTAAATGTAAACTTGGTAAATTTTGCCCACATCAGGGAAGGTAATAAAAACATATTTCAGTTTGTTCATATTATTTTACAAGTTAATTTTGAGAGTGTTTTAGGGGCGTGGACAAATTTTGTAAAGTTGTTTTAAATATTTGAAATTCTTTTTTTTTTAATTTTTTTTTTTTCATAATTTTACAATTGCAGATTTTCACAAAATTTTGTTCGAATCTTGGAACTGTCTTTACTTTTAAGTCCATTGTCATAATTTTTAACCTCATGAGCGAGTTTCGAAATTTCTTCACAACGTAAGTGATTTTTTAATGAAATAATATTCTCAGAAATTTGATGGAACTCAAAAAATAACATGGAATTATTTGTCAAATATGACACATACACATATTTAACACAGCAAAAAAATGGTTAAATAAAATCTAACAGATCGTTGATAAAACTCCACAGCAATCTAAAAGTTTGTATTGTATTCTGGAGATTTTTGAAGCAACAAAACTTGAAGCAGGATCACTTTCGAGATATTACATATTGAACATTTTTTGCGTTTTGAAGAAAAAAGTTTAAAATAAATTAATTGTTAATTATAATATTCAAAATACTAAAATTCAAATATTTGGAAATTAAATTGCCGCATCAAAAAAAGTGTTTCTCACAACAGAAGAAACAACAAGAAATTCAATATAAAAATTAAATTAAATTGAAATGTAATTAAATTAAATACAATAAATAAACTTAATCAAATTAAAAAAAAAAGATGTTGTTGTAGTTGTTAATTTATGAATTTCTCGTTAACGATGTAAATATTTAATTTGTCTAAAGTATTCGTTGACTTCGAATTTTATAGCGCTGAAAGGCGTTCAATTTCATTCAAGAGACAATCTGAAGGCGTATACTCCTGTTGTTGTGTTTGTTGTTGTTATTGCATTCATCTCGGCTTTATGCTTCATTTTTATAATTTTATGTACATTTCTGTGCTGCTGTAAAAAGTAAAAACAAAAAAGAAATAATCAAAATGAATGAAAGTTGAAGAGTGGTAAAAGTGGTAAATGAGAGCTTCCACTTGTTTGTATGTATGTGTGTGTGTGTTGTCCTCAATAATGACGTCATTAATACGAATTTAATTAAATTTATACATTTGTTGGCTGTCGTCTTTCGTTCGTTCGTTCTTTCGTCTTTCGTCGCATACAAAGCCAGGAACACACACACACACGCACTCACTCGCACATAAGCAGAAGGAATAAAAGAATGCCTTAAATTGCATCACACTTAATTCGCTTTTTAATTACCGTACAAGGTGCACACGAGTGCATGTGATTGTGATTGTGTGTATGTATATGTAGGTGTTACATACTCACGCAAACGAACACACACGAACACACATACACATGCACGAGTGCAGCGCTTAATTACATTTGCAGCTGCTACTGCGGCACTTTGTGCGAAAAATACCTTTTGCAGTGGTTTTAACTGCGTGTATGTGTGAGAGTGTGTGTGCTGCTGTGCTTGAGTTTCTTTAACGCATGCACACAAACAAACTTATGTAGCCGCACACACACGCACACATAGTCTCTCTCAGTACGCCTTTAATGCGAATAATACTACCATACTCCTTTACTACTCTAGTACTTTCTGTTACTCGCATGTTTGCATTTAATTGACTTTGACTGTGCTCCCCTCCAACAATTTGTTTGTTGTTGTTAGTTTTGGACTTTAAAATAACCTCAACCAAAAAATGTCAACAAAAACAATGTTAATAAATAAAATGAATCCAACAAATTTCAATGCAAGAAATTTACGATTTTTTGTTTATAAAAAAAAGAAAAAAATCCTTTTATTTAAAATTTAACAAATAATACTTAAAAGAAATATAAATACGATTTATTTACCTCCAGAAATTATTAAAAGACGTATTTCGAAAAAAATGTTGGTTAGGTCCTTTATGCATTTTCACAGCGATATGTACATATATTGTGTGTATATATATTTGTATATATATATGTGTATAAATATGTTCACTTTTACTTTCAGTATTATTTAATTTTAAAATTGTATACGATTGTTGTTGGTGTTGTTTTATTTTTGTTGCTCTTGTTGTTAATGTCGACCTGTCCCCTTGTCGCCTGGTCGTAATGCATTTAGTTGCATTTTATTAAGCTTAGCGTCTGTCTCGATGTCACCCGCTGCAGTTCAAACAAACTCTTCCTTTGACATTTTTAAGATTCTCTTTTATTAGTGTAACAGAATATCCTTGCTGAAAATTAAAAGGAATTTCACAAATTCCCATGGCAGCGTCCCCTGCAGCTTCAGCTGCCGTACATGCAAAGCAACGTTTAATGTGAAATATCTTTTGCTTTAATCGAAATTTATTTATGCCAAACAAATACTGCCAACATTTGAAAATAAATATTTGCCATGCAGCAACGCAAACTTTTTTCTCTTTGCTATTTTATTTTATTTACTTTTTTTTTTTTTTGCGTAAAATGCACACAGAAATTCTAGAAAATTTTTGGTCGCATCTTTTTGGCTCAATATTTAAATTAATTGAAATATTTTTGTTTTCTTTTTTATATATTTAAAAATGGTCTGCAACTTTGAAAAAAAGAAATGCAAATTTATTTAAACTATCTGTGAAAGTATTTAACCAGTTGAATTTTTGTTGTATTTGTATCTTTCAGAACGTTCTGTTTGCGATCGGTTCCGCTTTCCTGTACTACGTCAACCATTTCAAATTGTATTCGTCGTTTTGTGCCAGTCACAGCAAAGCGCAGAAAGTTTTAAATCCAAGTGAGTATTTCGTATAGTTGTAGTTATATTGAAGTTAAAATACCAAACATTTAAATGGAAATAAAACAGTTACAATATGCGAATAGATACATTTAAGTTAGCTTTTTAAAGTATTTTTCTTATTTAAATAAACACTTCGAAAACGTATGCAATTTAATTTTTCACATAACCTTATTTTGTTGAACTAATGAAAGATAAATAATATTAGTAATGACATTGACACTAATAATATTAAATTAATATTTAAAAATTTAAATTTAAAGAAAAGTTCATATAAAAAAATGCATACGGGTAATTTAACAACGGATAAAAACTATAAAATATTTTGGTAGTAACTGACTTCCAGTCAGCCTTCTCAATTCGAAGTGTTTATTAAAATAAGTTATGAATTTATCTATTAAACTTAAAAGTGCTTCACAATGTATCGCACTGTATTTTCCGAGCGAGGAACTTTGTTGTTATTTTGCTAAAATGTATGATCTAAATCTATTTAAGTACATAAGTCAGACGTTTCTGCAAGAATTCCACTTATATTACATAATTTGAAAATTTCTACAAGCACAAACACATACATACTCATGCATATAGTAGAAGCACATACCCAAGGAGTCGAAAGACAACGGTACGACAGTAGTGCTCCCAAATGCACTTCCTGTTTGCTGTTTCATCGAAAGACGTAGAAGAGAAATCGTATTAAAAACGAAACAAAATCGAATCGAATCGAATTTACACGAAAACAATTCAATTTATTTGGCTAGTGTATTTATTTGAGTGTGTGTTTGTGTGCTAAACACACACACGCGTACACACAAATACACCAACAAAAATGTCGCCATGTTGAAACAACACAAACAACAACAACAACAATATTGGGCAACAAGCAAGAGAAAATACTCGATTGTATGTCATGACATTCTGATAGAGCGCAGCGCAGTGCAACGCATTTGCAACAATTCAATTTCGATTTAAATACAAAATGCAATAAATCCCAAATATACACACAGATACACTCACATAAGCACACACATTTACATAGATAAATAAATATCGACAAACGCAAATTGACACACACACACAGTGACATACAACGAACCGATAGATTCAAAGCAACACGCATTTTCGCAGCTATTCTCTGTGCATGTGTGTACGAGTGTGTGTGTATGTGTACGCGTGTGTGAAATACATATTTAAGTGCAATTCGAATTTACATACATGCTTGTGACCCTTGCATGTTTCGTTCGTGAAAGTGCTGCACAAACACAAACACAAACACAAACTCATAAAAGTATGTGTTGCATTAATGCGCTACAAATCATTTAAATTCAACAATTCTTTAAATAATATATTTATATATATGAATGTACGTACACATGTATATGTTAAGCGTAAAATAAACCACTCAGTGCGTACTTACGACGTGCTTTAAAACGTGTTTAACACGGCGTATGAGTAATTTAATTTTTTTAATTTTACTATAACTGCCAACGGGCTAAAGTGATTTTTCGCAAGTGATTTTACACATTATTTTACATAGCAGCGATGGTTGTTATTTTATTGTTGTTGTATTTCTATTGACAACGCCCACTTCAATTCGTTGCCAATCTTGTAACAAATTCATCAGATTTTTTATATACTTAATTTAAATTTAAAGTTTACGTCGATGCAATGCAAAGTTTTGTCGGAACGAACTTGTTTCTTCTAATTAAAACTCTCTTTTATTTCGTTTAATTTAAAGCATACAATATACAAATTTAAACGAGATAATCACGCAAACGCGCCTTCGCAAAAGTTAACCCAAATACGGAGAGATGAGAATCTCTGCGCAACGCAGCGCTAGCCTGTAATGCGCTAGACAACACAGCTACTTTTTGTACGCCCAACAGAAACTCTATAACAAAGTAAAATCACCAAAAAAGTTTTCCCTCTCTCACTCTCTCCCTTGCTCTGCGTTAGCATACATTTAGGCGCTGTGACAACGTTGACGATGACAACGACGACGACGACGACGACGACAATCTTTTATGCAAATTACAAAATTTCCGCAGTGGATTGAATTAATTAGCAGGGTGTGAAAAGTGAAATGTAAAATGTGAAATGTGAATTGGGTGTGTGTGTGTGTCTGTGTGTATGAAATGCAAGTGCAGCAGCAGTTGCCGCATTTTCCCTTACGAGAGGACGTGCCCGAAAAATAAACCCAACTCCCGATGTTTCGCCAGTCTGAATGTTGGCAGCTAATTGAAAATTTAAATTTGACTAATTGACAAAGCCTACCATTAGGCGCACATACATACCATATACACACTCAATTGCTAGTCGTCATTATTGTTGGCGATTTGTTATCGTACGTTTGTATGTGTGATGTATGTTTGTTTTGTTATTTGAAATTTTTATCAAAATTTAAATACTTGAGTTAAAGACATTTGAAATTATGCATAGACAAATATTTTAGTTAATATACACCAATATTTAAATTTGAAATATAAAAATTTATTTAATCCGGCATTGTTGGTAGTTAATTAAAAATTTCAAAGTTATCAACTTTTTATTTACAACTACAAAAAATATATTTTGTTGTTGTTTATTTGTACCTAAGCTGAAATGGCTCAATGCCTTACAGCGACATTTCAGAGGCCAATCAGAGTCGTCTTTTCAACTATTCTTTATGTTTGTCTGTGTATTTCGGTGTGTGCGTGTGTGTGTCGATGTTGTCCACATAATGTTAACGATGCCACATTATGTGTCATGCAATGCTTAACTCAAATTCATGGCATTTTAAATGGCTGCAATGAAAATGTTTGCCAAAATTTCGAGAAATTGCACAGAATTGTAATAATTTATTTAATTGCTTGGCACAGCGCAGAGAAAAACAAAAACAACAGCAACAGCAAAACTCGCACACTCCAGAAGTATAGTACATACATATTCGTATGTTTGTATGTATGTAAGTATGCAAGAGAAGAAACAGCTGGAGTAGTGGTGGTGGTGATTCCATTGTTGCATGAAACATTGCTTTGGCTGCTGCGCGCTGTTGGGCTGCTGGACTCCTGGACTACTACTCCTGTGGGCTTCAAAGGAACTTTGCCACAGGCATACCAAACTAGCTGACTGTGTGGGTGTATGAGTGTGTGTGTATATGTGTCTATTTCTTGTGCTCAATTATTTCGTTAATACATATTTTACTAATATTATTATTATGTATTAGTGTTATTATTATTATAATTATTATTGTGCATTTATGTATTTTGGCTGGAATTCATTACTTTGGGGCATATAAATGTACTAGGTTCAATACATAGACGAACTTTGCACTCACTATCATTATGTACGTATATGTATAGGTGTGGTTGTTTGTTTGTTTGTTGGCTTATACTCGTGTATGTGGTGGCACTTGTTTATTCGTTTTTGCTTAGGTCATGAATTACTTGGCCCATTCATATGAATTAGTGGCTATTAATTAATTAGTCGGAATTATTCAAACGTTCATTTTGTTTGCACACAAATTAGATACAATTTATTATATTACAATTTTGGCCTGTACAGCGGCAGCTAAACTTTAAACGATATTACTTAAAAATTGTATCTTATACATTTGTTTAATGTACAAGATATTGAGCAAAGTTCGTACTAACTTATTTCGTTTATAAATAATAATCTCTTATGTCTTCAATATTTAATAATAATTTCAACAATTTCTAAATTCGTTTACTCAAATAAATTAATAAATAGCTTGAATTTTAACAAATTTCTTATATTGCCCACTTTAGAACTATTTATGAACTTTCGGTTCCGCATTTTTGTGCGTAAGAAACTTTTCGAATGTATTTAAGAAATCTTCAATTTAGTGCGTAATTAAAAGTGCATGGCTTAAACCCCTTCAATTGTGCTTAATTTGGGTCATCATGGCGTATAAGCAATTTCGTAATTCTGCTTGAGTTGGCAATTGTATCGACTTAATTTGATTGAATGTGTTGTGCAAAATGGTTTATTTCTGATATACTTAAGCAAATTGAAAACACTCGAATTAGAGCAAATCAAATTAAGCAAAAATTCTTTAAATTCTTCAATTAAATATTTGCTTCGTCAATGTTGGATGACCTGATTGCAAATTGGTTATAAGCTAATTTTGCTTTGTTTGAAAAGGGCAAAAGTTTAACTTTAACTTTTCTCAATAAAGACATTTTGTTCAAGAAATTAATAAAAATATTCCAACTATTTTCGCAGACCGAATAAGGAGATGAAATGAATACTAATTGTTAAATATTGTACGAAATGCATAATTTTCTTATACAAAAACAAAAAAAAATAAAAAATTTGGCAAAAATGCATCGCAAAAACTATGTATAAAATTTTGCTAATGACGCTTTGTATACGAACATATGTACGAATGTGTGTGTGCTTATGTATGAACGTTTGTGACAACTGTCGAGTTATTAAATTACACGTTCACAACCATGAACGACTACTAACGTCTGTTATCATACAACGAAATAGACAGACGGACAGACGGACGGTCATATGCATGTACTCGCATATGTTGTATGTAACATTAAAGCTTTAATCATTTGCTTTCAAAGTAGAATATTTTTTTAATGAAAAATCGTGCACGTAATTTACCCTGAAAACTTGTTCATTTATTTATTTACCTGCTAAGTAAAATTCGCTACTTCTTAATGGTAAAAAAGCTTAAATATGTATACATGCATATACATATAGAAAAGGAAATGTGAGAAAAAAGAAGTAGCCACCCGTTAAGGAGGTAAATTACGGAGAAGCGAGAAGAAAATAAATTACAGCAACAAGTGCACTAAAGTACTTTCGTCCTTCGTTGAATGCGAGTGTGTGTGTGTGTGTGTTTGTCCGTTACAACATTCACACACAAATGTATTTATGCACATGTCTGCTTTTAGTTTTGGTTTGCAAATTATAAGCTACACGCATACGTAAAATTGCTTTTGATAAATCTACGAAAAATGCTTACAACAAAGGAAGCAGTTTCTTATGTTATGTATGAGCGTTTAATAATTGCTAGGGTCAACACTTTCCATAAATCCTTGATACTTATCACGATACATTTTAAAAATTTTTAAATGTACTTGAAGTCTTACTTCTATTAAATTATTATTAAATTATTCTTCCAGCCGATGGTAATCATGCGCTACAAGATTTCCTCAATGCACGCAATCCGAAACAACAGCACAGCTGCACTTTGGACTCTTACTTAATCAAACCGATACAGCGTATCCTAAAGTATCCTTTGCTATTGCAGCAAATGCGTAATCTTACCGATTCACGTGCCGATGAACATCTACACTTATGTGGTAAGTGAAACCACAGCTAGAAAATACAATGAGAGTTGCCGGATTATCTGTAAATAATATTCACAACAGAGTTTAATTTAATTAATTTATGTATCACAAAATAAAATCTTTCATTTCTTGAAATTTCCATTTTATCTATTCATATATTAATACTTCAATTTGCTCGATCTTGCCATTGAACAGAGGCTCTTAAGGGTATGGAGAAAGTGGCCGAGCACATCAACGAAATGCAACGAATCCACGAGGAGTATGGTGCTATCTTTGAACATTTATTCCGACAGCATCAGAAGTCGTGCAAGCAGCCGATCGATTTGAGTCCAGGTTTGTATTTAGTTTTTGACATTTTAGAGAACAATTGAAAAGCACCACTAAAGCTCACATAATAGCGCAACGCTCTTCCTCACTTCCAATGTCGATAGGTGATTTACTCTATTATGGCGGCGTCGAATGGCTCAACATTTCCGACTTCCTGGGTAAGATCAAGAAGGGCCTGGAGCTGCATGCCATGTGCTTTGTTTTTAAATCAGCGGTTGTGTTCCTTTGCAAAGAACGTTTGCGTCATAAAAAGAAGAATATCATGGTGAGTTAATACGCGAACGATCAACGCAAAGCGTCAACTAATGGCATTCTCGTCTGATGTACTTTCAGAGCGTTTCGAGTAAGTTCTACCCCAGCAGCGAATATGAAATTATACGCTATCAGGTGCTTATACCCGTGAGCGAAGTTCAGGTGCGCGCCTCGTCGGCCAAGGATATGGACTCGCACTTCCTTTGGGAATTGATTCATTTGCGCTCACAACTGCTGCGACGACCCGAAAAAGTCTACGTACTATCGAATAGCACCGCCGACTTTCGTAATGCATTCCTCAAGACTATACGACAGATAATACGCGAAAGTGTTCGCAACATGTCAATTCCGATGAAGGGATTCGGCGGCAGTTCGGGATCTGTATCGGGCATATCATCACAAGGTGCCGGCTCGGGCAACTCACAGACATTGGAACGCCCGAAGCAGCAGGTATGTTATTTTCATAATAAATATGCAAAGAACGCTTTCCATATTAAAATCCATCCATCGCACAGATAACAATCATACAAGGTTCGCAAACGCTTGGAAAACCGAAAAAGAAGTCCGGCTCGCAACGTCACTCGGCCGGCAACATCGATTATGACAACCTGTCAGGTAGTCAGGACACAGATGATGTTCCTATCATTGTGCATCACCATCACGAGGAACAGCAGCACGGACAGCTGCATCCAACTGGTTTCCGTAGTCGCAGCAAGACAGTGGGCGATGCCGCAGGTAAGCCCACCATAAAGTTCGAACGCAAAATACAAACATGTATCGACTGATCTTTTGACATATACGGCGATGTATAATTGTATAAAGAAATCAGTCAATATTTCTTTCACACTTTGCCCTTTTCCATCCAAGTTCTATCTGCAATGATTTTTGTACGCTATTCCAAAGTTAGCTTCGAAAAATCACTTCCTTCTTTCTTTCTGTCTCTCTTTCTATATTTCTGTGCCGCCTGTGTTGTTTGTGTGCCTTGTAGAACTAACCTCCCCTTCTATAGACCCACAGCAACAGCATCATCAAAAGCACATACAGTACCATCATCAGCAGCAGCAATTACAGCAAATGCATCAAGGCGACATCGAACGCATTGATCCTGGCACCAAGTCTGAAGGCGAAGAGGAATCCCAGCAGGGTACAATTAAGCCAAAGGCTACTTTGGGCCGTACCCCAAATCATTTGACGCTGAGGTAAGTTCCTATTCACACAAAAGTGGCATTTGTAAATCTTTCTAACGAACACTAACTTTTGTCCCTGTTATAACCGACAAAGTACTAACAATTTTCTTCATTCCTTCTTTCGCACACCACCTACCAAATGCTTTAATAACTTTCGCATCGCTTCGCATCATAGCACTACATCAACTCTATCGGTTGGCAGTACTGGTAGTCAAGCGCGTCTGATACAGTCATCTCATCCGCCATCGAGCTATCAGCCAGTTCTCATGAAAGATTTAGGTAAGACTAACACATTAACACATGAACTATCGTCTCCACAATCGGAGACGGCCGCAGCGAAATCAGCAACCTTGTCCACCACCACGGAGGAAGAGGAGGAAATAATGCTCGAGTCGGATTTGCATGCGGCTAGCGTAGCAGCAGCATTTAATTTAAGTCTTGGTAGTAGTGGTAGTCTATTTACAACCAGTGGTGGTAGTAGTGGTCCTAGTGGGTTTGCGAGTGCCGGTTCGGGTACGGGGGCGGGTGCTACTAGTAGCGCAGATAATATTTGTAGCAATGTACATTGTCCCATGCGTGTGTCGCCAAGACAATCGCCCAAACAAGATATCGAAGTAATTGAAATATTCGCAAATGAGCTGAGTCAGTTGACGGCTGCTCAACAGGTTTCGGTTGTGCATCACTCAGCAAAAGAGTCTTCCAAAACAAAATCAGGTAGTCGCCATGCAGTAGCAGCAGAAACTGCTGGCGAACAACATGCAAGTTTCATGGACAAACATTTGAGCGACCTCGAACACGAACAGTTGACCGAAACAACGTGCGACATAGCAGCGTATATGGCAAATTTGAAGGAGCAGTCGTTAGAATCACAGGATCTTCAAATGGATGCACAAGATCAACAGCAAAATGACTCGAGTCTTTCGCCCGAGCCGCAGACAGTAGTCGAGAATACTGCTCAGCAACAACAGCAACTAAAGCAGGCGACAATGACTCTCGTGGTAGCTGACATTGAATCACCACCACGCCCTGCCACAGAGTCCGATAGTACTGGTACAGCAGGCACCGGCACGTCAGAAAAGTCTGAAGATGAATCAGAAGATGCCGCTTCGACTGGCGGCAGCATGCATCACGTTGTCATTGATAAAAAGGTCGATAAAGTCTTCAAATCGAAGTCATCGTCCGGCTCCTCTTCATCGACGGAGAAGGTGCATAAGTCAAGCAGTGGTAGTGGCAGCAGCAGCGGTGGTGGCGGCAGCTCTGGCAGCAAATCTAAGACCACCAAATCACCGCGGCAGAGTATTTATATTTCGCCTGATCGCTCTAAATCACAAGGCAGCTCTCCGGTACGCATCATCAAGGTAAAGTCGCCACGTGCCAGCATCATTACAATCGGCGATCAAGGTCATAAACGCACCGAATTAAGTTCCAGTCGCGACTCTTCGCAAGATCGTCTTTCCGCCAGTCGCGATTCCTCGCAAGATCGTCTTTCTGCCGGGCGTCGAACTCCGAGTCCACGTCGCAGCTCCGAAGGTGGTGGCGGTATACTAAAACGCTCGGCTAGCCCTTGCAGCAGCATACTCAAACCGCCACCACCACAGAGCCCCAGTAAATCCAAATCACCCGATCGCAGCTGTCTGAAGAAGTTGGCACCCGCACATGATTGCAGTCTTGAATCGCTATCACCACACTTATCACCGCGACAAAGTATCGAGCACTTGTCACCAGATCGTGCTGGCGGCAGCGGTGGCAACATGTTGATGTGTCACCGTCATTCGCCGCGCAGCAGCTTTGACAGTCGCTGTTCCGAGCCAAATCTCGATATTCCGCGTTCGGTGCTTAAGTCGCCGCGCAGCAGCTTCGACTCGCGTTCACCCGATCGCTCGGCGATGATGAGCAGCAGCGGCGGCGGCACTGGTGCTACACTAGGCCGCAAACGCAGCCAGTCTGCGCACGGCAGTTTCGAAACAACTAACGGTCACCGCGCAGCAGCGGCAGCAGCTGCTGCAGCAGCTGAACCATACTATCAGTACTATCCCATCTATGACAATCAGACGTGCAGTGATCATTATGTCAGTGCCGCGCCAACTATATCAATGCGACGAGATAGTGGCACTGCAGGCGCTTCCACTTCAGCAGCTTCACGCCGTCTCAGCAAATCGCTAGAACGCTCAACATCACGCGAGAGTACCACGACGAGTAGCTCCTATCGAGGTGGTAGCGCTGGCGGTGGCATGTATGGCGTCTCGCCCGAACGCATTTACACCATAAACACTGGCGCCGCATTCGGTGCCGGACCGATGCGCTCACAGTCGGCAGAAAATGCATTTGCACGCTACGGTTATGATCCCGCCGCTGGTCAGCATTATCATGCGCCGACACATGCGTCAACTTCCTCCTCGGCAGCCATGTACTACGACCAGCAGCAGCAACAACAGCAGCAACAGCAGCAGCTATATCAGCAGCCTTGTTCGCACGAACGTGCTGCCGTCTATCAGTTAAGCTCGTCGGCGCCGGAACATAATACTTGCATTGACTGTTTGTACCAGAAGCGACCATCCTAGCATAAGGCCCGCGTGCGACAAAGTCGTACGCGGAAGAAGACACCACGCGGCGGCATAGGAACGCCAGCGTCGGGCGCTGGAGGCAGTGGAATTAGCGGCAGTGCCTATGACCACGACGCATCCGTGGCTGCTGAAGCAAGTGACTGTGTCGACTGTCACGATTACTATGAGATACATGTTTAAGCATATAACTAGATACATCCACGGACGGACTTAATGACGTGCATTAAATCAATCAAACGATATTATTTTCTGTTCTCAACGTATGTGCATAAACTGTTGGATTTGTTTATTGTTGTAAGAGAATATTCATTAAATTAATACATTTCATGGGTTCTTGACATAGCTTAGCAAATCTTGGAATAAAATGTTTAATCGTTTCAATGTAATTCTAAATTGTATTGATTAAAGCATTAATTGATGGGATTAATGACTCTATTTAACCAAAGAAAAAATTCAGCTAAGCCTTGAAATTAAAAATATAAATTTACACAAATTAATCAATTCAAACAAATTTTTATTTAAGTCAATTATATAATTAATTAATCAGTTCAACTAAACTTTTGAATTTATTTAATCATTTTTTTATTGAAAAAAAAGGAATTTTGTATTAAACTTTTGAACAAGGCAACCTATTAAAATATTAATCGTATTAATGAATATTCTTAAAAAACGATAAACACGAATAATTAAAATCTTAGCATATGATGATGATGTTGAAGATGATGATGATGATAATGAAGGTGAAGTTGAAGATGATGATGATGAAAAGCAACATTTATTTCACATATGCATTCTTCATCCACACAAGTCTACAATTAATGTTTAAATCAATATTCGAACTCATTCAATCAACAACAATTCAACAACAACCAACACACACACACCCACAAAAACAAAACCAAAAATCAATTACCTTCACATATAAACATAAATCTCAACAATTTAGCAAATAATAAAATTTAAAAGAAAGACATTTTTTTGTGAAAAAAAAGATGTTGCCATCCACAGAAGTCCTCATTTTACAATAACAAAATGTAAATTTACCATGTTTAACACAGGGATTTTCCAAAAGAAAAAAATTTTAAAAACATACAAACAAACAATGAAACAAACCAAAAAAAATCGAAAAATAAAAATATTCAATGTCAGTTTTAGCTTTAAAGTCTGCATTTACGAAATTTGTGTAATATTTGTGTATGTGTATGTGCATATTCAATTGGTTTTTGAGATTTACATTGATCTGTGTATGTAAATAAATAAGAAAATTTTTAAATTATTAAAAGAAATGATTAACCAAATCGATAAATTAACGTGTCAAACACTGTACAGGGAAAATAATGCAAAATTTTAACGACAAACAATTAATGGAACTTGTTACTAAGGAATTAGTACGAAAACGCTAACGAAACCCTTCTCAAAAAATAAAAAATAAATGAAAACCAATGCTCAATGAAATTAATGACGACGATTAACGTCTACGATCAGCATTAAGTTGGCAGCAGTAAGAAGAATTCTTTTAAACTTAGCGTTAAATACTAAATGAATTAAAAAGTAGTAAACAAAGAATAAATTTAAAATAATCGTATTTAAATTCACAAAATGTATATATGTACTCATACTTAGTGACACTGTGCTGACCTTTATGAAAATATCAAAGATTACGTTTAATGAGGCTGCCATTTACTACATGTAGTTGCCAAATGACCTGTCAATTTTCCCAGCTGCAATCTAAAATCGCTTCTGCAAAATAACAGACGCCAGTCAAATGGCATTCCTTTGAATTTAAACTAGTTCCATTTTCAACTGATCTAATGCGAAATGGAAAAAAACTATTCCCTGAAGTTGCTTGAAAATTCACGAAATTCGACTAGCTATGAAATTTCAGACAGTTCGAATAACTGACAGGTCAGATGACAACAACGTACTAGTATGGTGTTGTAGTAGTCTCTTGAATTATACATTTGTAATTTCTATTCCAACAAATACAAATTATTTATCATAATTGTTTCGAAAAATTGAACTGAAAGGTTTCTTTTTGCTCCACAGTGCAATACAATATATTAATTTTAAAAATATCTTTTACAGATTCACTTTCATTACAATTTGTTTACTATTTGAAATTGTAAAAGCCAAAAACAAAAGCAATGTAAAAATAACCATCGTTTTGTTCAAATGAAACCTTGTACGCACAGTGTATTTAAAACAAAAACAAAAAACAAAAACAAACATAACTACTAATTGACGACTCTTACCAAATGGCAAATAACTACTAAATGTAAATACGTAATTTAATAGGGATATTTTAATAACGAATTTTGTCGTTAGGTTTTTCATTTTTAAACAACATTTTGTCAATTTTAAAATGACATTGTATGGTAAAAATGAAACCGAAAACCTATACATGAATAAATCAAACACACACAAAAGGTGCAAATAAAATATGTATTATATAAATAACAACAACAAAAAACAAACAAACAAAAAATCAGGAATTTAAGACGAACGTATGGCAACTATACAAAAAGGGATTGAAACCGGTATCAAATAATACAAACAAAATAGTTCCCAGTTAATTATAAACTAACTAACAAAACAAAACAAAACAAAAAACAAAATTAAATCAAATAAATAATCAAAAGACAAATGACAAAAGCGAAACCTAAAAGAGTTGTTTTAAACCTGGCCTTACAGTTTATTAAAAAAACAACCGTTTTCACCAAAAAAAAAAACAAAAAACACAGTAATTTTAACTTAAAAGAAACGTAGTCAACAAATATCCAACATTAGCAAAATCTACTACAACACAACACTAGAACTAGAAACAACTACAACACCTTCGGATGTTGGTACATACTATAGAGAAAGAAATGTACTCACAAGCTATTTAACGAGAAATTGATGTCACACAACTCAAATCAACTCAACTCAACTCAACTCGAAAGTAATCAAATGAACGATTGTCTCCAACAACAAATCAAAACATTCTCAAATGTAGCTCATACTCGAGTTTACACTAAATTCAACACAACCACTCTACAAATAGAAAGTCGACAAAAGAAGTCATAAAAACGTACTCGCAACAACTACAACAAAAAACGAAACAAAACAAAACAAACATAAACAACAACTACCAGACAAGAACACTAAAGTAACTTATTAAAACGATTACCAAATACTTAAATTATGACACTATAAACCAATAAGATTTTAATATGTATGTTAAAACTAAAATTAATTCTAATCAATCAAAATCCTTAAATGAAACACAAATTTAGCTCAAGAATCATAAAACAAAAACAAAAATTTAATATTAAAAAATGTAAATCACAAAAAGAAAAATGTAAACGTTTAAGTCGCATATAGAAAAATTCGTTAACGAACAATTGTAGTTAGTGACAATTCTTGTTGTATTGAAAGTTAATCGAATTTGGTGGAAATGTTTCCCAATTCAATTTATTCAATCACTCACAATTGTGTTCTTTAACATTTATTTATGTTTTCTAACTGGTGTAACAAGGCGTTTACAACAACAATAATAACGAATTGAATTTAAATAACGATAATAAATAACGATAATAAAAGTGCGCGTTGGGTGTTTTTTGTTTGAATATTTATTAAAAAAAATATAGTTTTGAAATTTAAGTGAACTTTTCTTTGGATGTCAACTGAAATTGTGTATTTCACTTTGTTTAAACCAAATAAAGTGTGTTGAAACGTTTCAAGCTTGTAAGCGAAACTTGATTGAATCAAAGAACACTGAAATAAAAGCTTAACGCGAGCAAACTCAATTCGGGATAAATCTTAGAAAAGGTTTTTGTATAAGAAATGATTTGACAAAACAAAAAACAACCTTTTCGATGATATGCATACATGACGTAGATGACATCGTACTATTATAAATTTCATTTCGAGTCTCACTTAAAAAAAAAGGAAAACTTAACGAAATACGCAAAAATCAGTGCTAAATGTTCATTGTAAAATGTAAAATGTACCTCAAAGTTCATCAGACAAAACGATAAAACACACACGCATACACACTCACACATACTTCTTAAAACTTAAAACTTATCAATAATGTTGTTAAATGTTAATCAATAGAAATAAACTTTACGAAATACACACACACACACACACACATGGAAACTAAACTAAACTTCAATTCAGTAATTTCATAAAGTAAAACAATTTCATAACTATCCAAAAAAGAAAGAAGTATATATATATACATATATATAAAATAAATGAAAATAAAAGATATATTGTAAAAAGAAATCAAAAAAGAACAGGCTTCATAGCAACTAAATCAAAATTAACAAATAATCAACTGCAAAAGTACTGCAAAAATCAGCAAAATCAAAAAAAAATCGAAAATATACATACATGCAAAAAATCAAATGAATAAATAAACAGACAGACAAACAAACAAATAGACAGACAGACATACCCATATACTTATAAATAAACTAGTTTTAAATCAATAAATCAAAATGGAAAATATTGTAATCAAAACTTAAACGAAAAAAAAAGTTTGCGTTTGAAATTTCGATTGATGCGCATTTAGAAAATAGCAAATACATACATACTTCAATATACATACACACAAATACAAAACATAAATACACACGAAATTAGCAAACTAAAAAAAACGCATTTTAAATGTCTTCAGTGTTGTTGTTACAATTACAAATACAAAAAAGAAAAACGTCAAAAGAACATCAAAACAGTTTCGTAAATGTTAAATTCAATTAAATCAAAGAAATAAAAGAAATATTTAATGAAACATACTAAAAAAAACAAATTCCAACTTAAAGTAAATACCTAATAAATTAACAAATAAAACTACAATTTAATAATCACCGTTATGAATGCTCGAAACAACAAACATACGTCAAACAGGAAACGGAAGCGAAACAATAACAATGAATACAACTACACAAGCGTCGCGTAACAATTGAACAATCCACAAGATCGACTCTTTTGCTGTGGCACACATCTGACTAAAATGTTGTGCGTAAATCTACATTTTGTGCAAATATCCACTAGGATAGGTTGAAATATAACCAACCGATATTAACCATTTCACTTGATGTGCTTAAACTTAATGCAGTGAAGCGAATCGCCATTTTGTTTGGCCTTACCAATGATATCTTGTCGCAACGATGTCGAATGAGCACAGCTTGGGCAATAGTTTGCAATAGGGTCTAACTAAATAGGTAATACAACAAGTTAATAACTAGTTACTAATGCTAATTAATATAACTAGTTAATTACTTAGTTGAATGATTAGTTAATATAACCAACTATTCAATATAAATTAGCTAGTTAATATAACTATTTAACTAGTTATTTACCTGTTACTAGAACTCTTCAGTGATTTTTTGTTTAATATATTTATTTAGTACGAAAAGTTTTTGTTTGCTTGTTTTATGGAACTGGCGCAAATTCAGGAGGCACTTAAGATACAACAAAATTCCAAATTTAATCAAAAGTTTATTTAAAAGTTTAGCGAAATATTCGACAACGTTTACAAATCTTAAATAAGCATCCAAAGAACTTTCATTTACTTATAAGATTTACAACTAAATTACAATTACAATTACACTAACAATTTAGCTAATTTTATTAATTTATTTATGCGAAAAAGAAGAAAAAAAACTTAAAAGCAATCATAGGTTAAACTTTATTGAGATATTATCTACACTCTGAAAACGAACACAACCTTTTAAACTTAAATCGAATAACTGTATGCGTAGCTTAGTGCAATTGCTTTAAAATCTAACGAATACAAAGAAAAACAAAAACAAAACAAAAAGAATTTTTAGGCAAAAAATAAGTTTGTGATATTATTTTTAGTGTAAAGAAATTTGACAAATGATAAAAATTTAAATTGTGATGGTATACAACAAAAGTCAAAACTCAAAAAACCAAAGCTTATACCTAATTTACTATATATTATTATAGTTTTTTTTATTTTAGTTGGCATCGCTTGCAGGGATTTTGTGCGTCTAATGGAAAATGCAAATTTTCCCTTTTTCAACATGGTGAAAATTTGCATTTTCAAGAGAGAGAGAAAGAGAGAGAAAAAAATCAACTTTATCTTACGTTGCAGTTAGCAATATTAACTATTATGTCTTATGGTTGACACACCTTCCCTCACGCCCACAAATGATATCAAAAAAAAAATAAACTATTTACTTGTTAACACATTTTAAAGCCACTTTCTCACTACTGTACAAATTGTTTATTTTGTTTGTCAAAACTTTAACTTTATCACATTTTCATTTCTTGCTGATATTTTCTTATCTTTCATTAAAAAATTTAAAATTTTGTTGTATTTCGAATATTTCCTTTGAATAGTTTAATAACTTTTTAAAGTTGTTCCTTTGGAGATGACATTTTTTTAATTTAATTTTTCCTTCCGTTCTTCATTTCAAATAAATTGACCCAAAAAGTATCTACATGAATATTAGATAGATTTCTGTTAATGCCCCTAATGAATCAAGTTTAAATTTTATATTTGTATGTGTGTATTCTTTTTTTCTGATATACGAGTATATACTGAGTAATCGAATTACTCGAGTCACTCGCAATATTCGGAATATTCGCGAATTTCTTCTTCGTTATTGGAACTTTACCTGCAACGCTTAAAAAACTTTCAAGCCGTGCAAATATCTTGACAAATCTTTGAAATTCAAATATCTAAGGGATCTTTTATTTGTAGGTCGTGACTTGTAGCTAGATTTTTCATAGTTTTCTAATTTTCTTAAAGCTTTTCAGTTTGTACATGAACTTTACTTATCAATATTATTTCCTTTTTTTTTACACAATATATGGAAAATGTTGGCATAAATCTAAGCAAAATTTAATAAATTATAATTTGATTGAAACTTTGAAATAGATGGCAATGCCACAGATACAAAAAAGAAATCTTTTTTTACACTTTTCAAAAACTTACTCGAAATTCTTCCAATGCAAAATTGAAATGAGAAAACAAAGTAACAAGCGATGTCAACATTTTAGCCACAAACTTATTTCTTAAAGTTATATCGTATATCGTTGTACTATATAAATTCATGTTGTTATTGTTGTTTTATACTAGTTTTAACTGTTCACACAATGATTACATTTAATCGGAGTATTGCTTTAGAAATTTATTTAAACAATTTAAACTCGCATTGAACTCACATGAGGAATTCTTTGATTTCAAGGATAAAATCAGTTGGCTCAAAGCACCGAGTATCTAAGAGCCAATTTATTTTATTTCGCCCAACAAGTTGCATGCTTACAAATTTAACTAATCTACTGTAGATAAATGAAATTAACTGATTTTAGAAAAGTTAAAGTAACATACTCATAAATTCGCACAGTACTTATGTTTTACTTTCTTTTTTAATTGCATTCTGAATTTCACATCAAAATCCCCAATTGGACAAAACTTTTACCAAACCAAACCAAACCAAAAAGAAAATTATTATATGTACATATACTAAAAAAAAAACCATTAATAAATCTAAAAGGAAAAACAAAAAAAATAGCTACCAAACTAAATTCTTTCAAAACATTTTATCATATGATTTCCATATTTTTACTTTTCTTTCATTTAATTGTAGGGTCCCCGGTGTGGAAACCACGAGACATGATTAATTTAGGCACAGATCCGCAGGCAACAACACGCAAAGACGATGCGAAAAATTAAAAATCCCACAAATTCTGAATGATTGATTGATTGATTGATTGATTGACATACATACCTACATACATACATACGTGTTTATGTACATGTATATGTAGATATATATTAAACTTAATGTTTGTATTCGTATTCAATAATGTTTGTTTAGTTGAATCTCGAGAACTGATCAAATTCAGTTCAACCGCAAAAATGAAAAGAAAAGCAAACCTAACTAAACCAGAAATCAACCACGTCTTTTTAACGGTGTGGCAGCACTGCGCATGAACCTTAAAAGATTATGGAACATTTACAGTATCTTTATTTTAAATTAGTTTTAGTTTATGCTACTTAAAGTCTTTTTTATTAACGCTTAAAGCATTCACAAAGTACAAGAATATCCGTTAGTGCAAGCTGGGTTAATTGGTGATTATGCGAAAGTATCTTTTGAATAAAGTATCTACTGAGAAACTATAGCAGACTAGAACTAATTACCAAAACTCGTAATAAGAGCGAAATGATGGATTTTTGAACTCAAAATAAGGAAAATACTTCAGTGGTTGTTTCGGCCTAGAATACTAAATTTTAACTGAAATTTGTGATTAGTGGTAAAAAAAAAATCGGACCATGTGCAAAATAAAAAGAGTGATATGAACAAATTCGTTAAGTCTATATTTTGATTACCTTTAATCGTTAATTAACAGATTTGTTGACAAATTTGAATCATGTAATTTATATATGAATCTGTTAGATACACTTTCATATCCATCAGAACGGAAATGAAACTTATAACTTAGACATTCAAAAAGAAATACTCTCTAGCATGGATGAAACATTGTAATGGAGTCGTGGTACTTTTCCAAACGAACAAATGTTTGTAATCTTATATCGTTTCTGTATCTAACAGATACATTTAAGCTTTATATTAACACGAGAACTTTTTTTAGTTATGAAATTTTGGTTTTTCTCTAATTTTAAAGAAAGTTTCTGTAAATTGTTTATCAAATTATAAAACATAAAAATGAGGTTAGGTGCAAAACCGTCTTGCACCGTTAGAAAGATAAAATATACAAAGAAAAACCGTTGTGGAAAAAAGAGAAAAGCAAACGCTAAATTGTGACAAAACCTTTTGTTCGAGAATTGCGGCAATTTTGAAATTTTTGAAATTTTACATCGAACATTTCCAAACAAAACAAAAATCGAAGAACAACTCAAAACAAGAAAAACCGAAGCGCGAACATTTTCACCGAGAAAAGCGTTCAAATACAAAAACAACAACAAATTTCAGAATTGACGTCATTTGCGAATGGGATGCAAAAAGACTTTAATTAAACTACAAAAACAAAATAAAACAGATGCAAAAAGAAAATCATTAATTACAACTTGACGAAAAGTGTGTAGAAATGATTTGGAAAACCAAAAACAACAACATTAAACTAGAAGTAAAAAATTTAAAATTGTAAGAAAAAACAAAAACAGAAACAAAAACTTAAGTAAATCAATAAAAACGTAAAAACATTAAATTAATTATGAATGCAACTAAAACAAAAACAAAAACAAAATGACTAAAAATTTAGTAAAATTATGAAAATGTTTTTAATTTGAAAAAGTATTCACACGAAACAATTTTTGAAATTGAATTAAGTAAATAAATAAAAACAACAAAAACAAACAAAAAAGTATTACTCGTACACACAAATTCAAAAATTTAGCAAAAAAAAAACAACATAAAAAACAAAAATAAATGCGTAAAAATGTTAAAAAGAAAAGTAATACATAAAAAAAGAAAACAAAACAAAAACAAAAACAAACAATAGCAAATTTACTTACTTAAAGCGTTTTTACATTAAACCAAAAACAACAACAACTAAATAAATACATTGTAAAACGCAAGAAAAGCAAAAACAAAAATTGATGAAGAAATATTGCAAACGTCAACGCAAACAAAAATTCAATAAGAAAAAAATTATGACATTCATAACGGCAAAACAAAATAAAAACAAAAACAAAAAGAAAATATAGCAAAGAGACAAAAAAAATTATTTAAATAAATTAAATAAAGTGAAAATTTAAATTAAAGTATTAAATCAATTTTAAATGTATTCACATACAAATACACACACACACTCACACATCTATACACGCGACACACACACACTCAGAAACATGTTCTAGTAGAGTAACAAATAAATTTGATCTTACTTAATTAAATTAAATGAAAACGAAATACGAAAAAAAACAACAAAAACAAAAACAAAAGTTAAGGGTACTGCAAAGATTTTTTTCCCAAAAAATGTTCATCTTTTAAATGAGCTACTTTCAGATTTTTTTAATAATTTACTTGTTTGTTATACTAAATTTGTTACTTAACTAGTTACTTAACAAGTTAATTAACTAATTGCTTAAACTAGTTACTTAACTAGACACTTAATCAGTTGCTTAACTAGTTACTCAACTATTTAATTAATAAGTTCTTGACTAGTTAATTAACAAGTTACTCAACCAGTGACTTAACAAGTTCGTTAACTAGTTACTTAACCAGTAACTTAACTCGTTACTTGTGGTATTAATACATCAATGAACCAATTTTTTTTTTTTCAAAATATATTTGTTTATCCGCTAGTGATGTAACGATTATCATGGAGCAAGAAACGTATACAAACGATCGATAACGACTACTTGAAAGGTATTTAAGTTAAAAAAAGAAATTCTGTTAATTACAGTAAAACGCTTCTAGGGGAAAATTTTAAATAAAAATTTTAAAAAAATATATATCAAATTGATATTTTGACATTCTAAAAACAAATCCAACAACAAATACATTTATATTATAACTAATTTTTGAAGAACAAATTTTTCTATTTATTCTCTTTTTTTGATTCTCAAATCTAACAAATTTTGTCCCCAGTCGAAATTTACTTAATGCATACTTTTTCCTTCATTACTAACTACTTTGAGTTCAATCCCAGTACTACCAGGTACTTTTCAGTACTCAATTCGATACTTTCTAGAATCGAGTAACTACTATCAATTCTTTGGAAAATCGAATACCCAATACTTTGGGTATCGAACCGATTCGTCACTAATTTTGAAGATTTTCTTTTTAACTCAAAATAACTTTTAACAGTGGTCGTCAGAGTTATGAAACCATGTTTTAATTTCGAATATATTTTAATGTTTATTATTTACTATAAGTTTTCAAATAACATTTTAGGTAATACATAAAATTCAATTAAAAAAATTTGTCGATTTAATTGAAATATTTCGTTTTCGTTGCACAGTTTAGCAAAAGATTTCGTTTCGAAACTAAAATTGGTTGTGAAGGCGGTTTTCGAACAAACCAAAATTTGGCAGTATTTGACTTTGATGGAACACGAAAACAAACAAAACAACAACAACAACAAAAGAAACTCTGTTATTATAAAAAATTTTAATTAAACTTAACAAATGCGCACCTGCACACGACTTAAATGAAGATATTCAAAACAAAACAAAAACAAAAACAAAACTAGGAAGAAGAAGAAGAAATCTAAATTTTTTTTAAAAAACCGAATAACGAGTAACCAAAACACACACATACTCTCAAAAAAAACACACACACACAATCAAAATCTGCTGAAACGCACGTTTGGAGCGGCGCTTTCGGTTTCTCACAATTTCGATTGACTCAAAAAAAAAAATAAAATACTTATAAAAACAAAAAATAAATGAATTAATTAAAAACACATAACCGTTAGCATTTTAATAAAACAACAATTAAATGAAATCTACACATTTACACACTCACACACACATATACAAGAAAAAAAAATAATTATAATAATGTAAAAGGATTTTTAATTAATAAAATAGCATTGCTTAAAAAACGTTAAAGTATTTATAAATTTTTTAGTTAGTTTAATTTTTACAGTTTATATTGAAATATAAAACAGTGAAAAAATTAAAAACATAAAATAAAGATGAAAAAACCGAAAATTGTTTAATAATTTTAAAGTCAGTTTTTAAGCGAATGCAATTAAGTAATTAATTAATAAATAAAACAAAACAAAACAAAAACAACAAAAAACAACAAAAAACTATGAAGTGTTATAAAAGAAAATAAAAAACAGCGGATAAAGATGATAAAGAAGAAGCTGAGAGAAAATTCAAAGGTAGCAAATAAAAAAACAACAAAAACAAAAACAATTCACATGATAAATTTTAGTAAAATTATTCAAAAAAAAACAAACAAAAACAAAAAATAGTAAATTTCACTTAATTAGTTTTTGTTTTTTCTTCTTTTTATTCATTCGAATGCGTTCGAAAGTTGGTAGTCGGTTCTTTAGTTTTTCAAATACAAAAACCGATTACTCGTTTAATGTGTAAAACTCAGAGACCGGGTACTCACACGTTTGGCCTTTATTTTATGTTGTACATCTCTTGGTTTGGATTACATTTGAATTATTTGTATGTATATTGAATTAATTTAACAGCAACAACAACAACAAAAAACTAAAAGGAATTATTTAAGAAAATATTATTTCAAAAAAAAAGTTTATTATAAAAACGATTGAAACGAAATAAAACACAAAAACAAAAACAAAAACTGAATTACTAAGTAAGATAAACCCAAAAAAAAAACATTGAATTAACTGAAAATCACAACAACAACAACAAAAATGTCAAAATCACGCATTCAATAAAATTAATTGCAAAAACCAAACAACAACAAAAGAAAATGAAAAACCATTTTGAAAATGATCAAAGAAAACGAAAGAAAATAAAAACTATTAATTGAAAACATAAAAACTCGATTTGTTTCATTTACTGTTTGTATCTCGTTGGCTCCGAAGCTTGTGGACACGTGGCGCCATCTGTTGGATAAGCTGTTTAGCATTTATTTGAATCGCGCTATTGAACGGTAGGTAGCGCTCTTGTCGTAAGATAAGGCGACGCATAGTGTGGCACACCAACACCTTCGGAAAAGTCGGTCTAATCTAAATTTAAAGGATATATTTTTTGAACTTTATCATTTTGTAACAACAACAACAAAATCAACACGTATTTTTAATATTCTTACCTTACGAATTCACGTATAAAAATTGACTTTGTAAATCTTTAAAAATTTCCTCCAAATACTCTCCATATGACTTATACTTTCAAACAAATTAGTATACAAATAAATAATTACCCAATATTCGCCTTGATCGGAAATATCCCATTATTATCTTATTAGAACCGACCGGCCTACAAAAATCGTTGAGAATTTTGTACCTATTTAAGCAGCTGCGGTATTAGGCGCAAATAAACCTTCAGCAAGCAACCGATTTCAATTTTGCATAGTGCAAAAAACACGACAACGCAAGGACTTTTAGGCCTGGCAATACTCTGTCTGCCTCTTCCACTATAATTACTCCGAGTCCCGTTTTATTCCGCTCACTACCGCCGACTCTCTTGTCAGTAGTGCTACTAGTGCTGCCACACTGTAGTACCCATTCGGCATATTTATTTCGATAAGTAACGCCTTCAACTATTTTATACATTTAGAGAAGATTTCCCAAATAAATCTTATTAGACAGTCGTCTCAATTATGAGCAACCTCAACAACTTCTTAACCAAAAATAAAAAACACATGGAATTCTCTTTAACAATCTTCGATATTTTGTTTATTGGTTTAGGTTTAAATATATTTCTTACAGAGTTGTACTAAAACGTACTTTAATACAAATACGATTTCTATCAAATTGTTATCATTTAAAAAAAAACTCAACTAAATCAACGCTTGTGCAACAATGAAGACTGATAAAAACAAAGAATCTAAGAGATGTACAAAGTCATTATTAAATCGTTTCTTAATAGCACTTAAATGTGTGTGAAACATTTTACCAAAATAATACATAAGAGGTAAAGTAGGTGTGGTCAATAAAATTAAATTCATTACACTTGCGTAAATGTTTTTTTTTTGTTTTTCTTTTTTGCTTACTTTTGAATAAGTTTTTCGTTTAGTTTATTTTCATTGAATTTTATCGTTTAATGCAGTCTTCATTTTTCAAAAGTGATCTTCTCTTGGCGTATTTGAAACAATTCACAAAATCAAAAGACGCTGGATTCAGGTTCAATATCGCCACATCGCGTGTGTATCCAAGGGATTTTAAGTGAACCACACGTATTTTGATTTTGTCAATTGTTGTTGCATTTACACGTTGTTCGAAAATGAAATTGTTGATTTTTGATTAGTATTTGCTTGTGTTTTAATTTAACTTATGAACTAAGCATACGTAATATAATTTTTAATGTACAGATTTCGATACTTAAAAGTATATTTGCTGATATAGGAAATTTCAAGCGACCAAATACAGTCTTAAAATACTAAAAACAACGAATTTCTTAAAAATGTTTTACGTAAATTTTCAAGAAATGTAAAAAAGATTTTTAATCAATTTGAATCAACAGATTTCTAAAAAGGTGTATTTGCCGAAATTTCGCGGTGATCTTACGAAAAATCAAAAACTAAATATATTAACTAAACAATTTTTACACGAACAATAATTAAAATTATGCAATAATCTTTTCTCTGCACATTCTGACTCTCTTTCTTAGCCCCTTTCGAAAGAAATTCCCCACCCCATCCATCACACGCACACTCAAATTCCCGGGAAATTTTCTAATTTGGAAAAATCTCCGAAATAATTTCCTTCGTCTCGGACGTCAGCTTCTCGGGGAATTTGATATCGAACGCAACCAGCAAATCTCCACGTCGCGTCGGTTCCTTAGGAAAGGGCAAACCACGTCCAGAAATACGTTTCACCGTATTCGGCTTGATAATCTCACCACCGCCCTTTGTATTGACGGTGATTTTGTCGCCTTGCAACGTTGGCACCTGCAGCACGGTGCCGCAAAGTGCCTCCTTGAGACTCACCTTTGCGTTGTAACGCAAATCGCTGCCTTCGCGCTTGAAGAGGCCGTGCTGTTTGTCGCGTATGATGAAAATGATGTCAGCGGGTATTTTGCCGGGCGTCTGGTCGCCCTCTTTCTGGAAGGTAATCTTCGTGCCGGCTTTCCAGCCTGGCTTGACGGTGATATTTAGTACTTTTTCCTCTTTGTGAGCATGTCCGGTGGCCATGGACATGCGTGAGATCTTCATTTTCTTAACACAGCCACGATCTACTTCCTCCAGAGTTACGTACAGATCATGTTCGATGGGCGGATCTTGTGCCAGTTGTCGTTTGCGATTCGGCTGACCGGTGTGAAAGGATTGCGAGCGGAATGCGCCGCCGGGGACACCGCCGCCACCGCCATAATGTACAAAGCCGCCTGGACCACCCAGACCGCCATCATCCTCAGCGTAAATACCCTCGCCGCCAAGACCGCCACCGAGTCCGGGTCCGCCACCCATAAACATTCCCTGTGATTCGAACATGCGCGACGGATCACTAGAGCCGAAAAAGATGCCAAACGGATCTGCAGAGCCGAAGAACTGCGCAAAAGTGGCACGTGGATCGCCATGGAACTGGTAGGTGTAATTGCCGCCACCCTGTTCGCCAGGCGCGCCACCAGGAATGCCACCCTTAAGGCCCTCCTCGCCGTACTGATCGAAAATGTCACGTTTCTTTTTGTCGGAGAGCACTTCGTACGCCTCGGCGATCTCTTTGAAGCGTTCCTCGGCTTGCGGCGTCTTGTTCTTATCGGGATGATATTTTAGCGCCAGCTTGCGGTAGGCCTTTTTGATTTCATCGTCGTTGGCCGTCTTTGCGATGCCAAGAATCTTGTAGAAGTCTTTGCCCATTTTGTCGCTTTGTTTGTGTCCAAAGAGGCTTTCAAATAAATTTCGCTGTGAAATAAAACACAAATAGAAAAATTATTTTACGAAATTTGAAGAAAAAAAAAACAAACTAAAAGTTTTCAATTACAAAATTTATCTTAAAATAAAAAAAACGAACGAAAGAAAGAAACTACTCGAATTTTTCAAGTTCAATTAAGAAAGTTAAAACAGAAAATGCGACGTTTTTGTTTTTTTTTTTTACAACTTCAACCAATGAATGAATGACCTTTTTTCTATTTACGTGTAAACAGGACCGTACCTAGGAATTCTGGCGCCCGGAGCAAGAGTGGATATTGTCGACCTTTCAAATTTTTGTAGAATACAATTTTTTCATGAAATTGTACTTTGTTGAAAGTTCAAAAATTTTCTAAAAAAAAGTTTCTCACTTAAAATACATAAATGTCGCCCTAAAGCTTCTTCAACATGCCGCCCTTACAAAGTGGCGCCCGGGGCAATCTCCCCCTTCTACCCCCCCTAGATACGGGCCTGCGTTTTAACGAAAACAAATCACAAAAAGAAAAACCTTCAGTCAGTTGGTTTTCAATCAGTCTGTATGTCTGTCTGTCTGCCTGTCTGTGCTGCTGGCTTCGTGCGGGAATTTTCTAGAATTTCGTTTGTTATCGTTTTTCGCGCCGAATGCCAGTTTAAAATCAACAAACGAATAAAAAATTAAATGAAAGAAGACGAAACGTTGCCAACAAAACTGAATTTCCACAATGCTTTTGTTCGCCCGTTCGTATAAGCTGTCTCCCTTTGGCGCACACGATTAAATGAACCCAGAGACGCGGACGCTGCTTGCATCACAATTTGACGTCAAATGATTTCATCGATAATTCAAGAAAAAAAATCCTAAGGATTTGATTTGCACTCGAATGACATTTTATCAATATTTATATGTGTTATTTATTGTTTGTTGTTGTTATTGCAACGCAATTTATATTGGTTTATATAAAAAAAAACAATTTCGCTTACCTACCCAATTTATCTCAGCTTTCGGTTCTTCTTCTTTATTCCAAACTTGTGTGTTTTGGTTTTCGATTTTCAGCTTCAATTCGATTTGTAATTTATCTAGTTTATCACCACTATTAATTACTACACTTTCACTATTTGTTTTTAAACAATTAATTGGAAAGAATTGCTTTTATTTAGTATTATTTATCTATTATTGTTTTAATCCGACAACTCTTACAAACGATACTTATTTCATGAAGTATTTCAGTTTAATGAGTCCGGAATCGGGCCGACCTCCTCTATTTATAGTTTCCTCTCTGTCACTTCTAGAACGTTCCAGATTTTTTTGACAGCTGTCAAACCGTTCCAAGTTCTTCGTTTCTTCGAAGCCAGGGATGGTATTTTGTTTTCTCTTCTCTTTTTCGTCTTCCAAATTTTCCAAATTTTCCAAATTTCTCTCGCTGCAACTTTTGTACTTTTTTCGAAAAAGTTGCAAAATTTTGCGAATTTTTCAAAAAAGTTACAAAATTTTCGGGTTTTTCGCGAATACTCAAAATTTTGCAACTTTTTCTAAAAAAGAGTACAAAAGTTGCATCGAGAGACGAGACGACGGAATCGGGCCGACTCTCTATTTAAAGTTTCCTCTCTGTCACTTCTAGAACGTTCCAGATTTTTTTGACAGCTGTCAAACCGTTCCAAGTTATTCGTTTCTTCGATTGTCACTTTGACAATCTAGTTTAGAGCAAGACCGTAGCAAGGATTATTTGTGGGGGCGGTTTCTATTGATATAAACAAAGTTTAATTAATTTTTTTTCAGTAAATTTTGTCGGTCTAATTCGAAATAACACTCAACGAAGGTCCAGTCTGATATAAAATATTATAAAATTATTTTATTTGTATGTAAGCCTATGAAAAACGAATTTAGTAAACAAAAATTGTATTGGAAATCTTCAGGAGCGTTTGAACCCCTACCCCTGGCTACGAATTTCGTTTAGAGTAACAGAATTTCGATTGCCAAAATATGCAAACAATGCTGCTATTGGTTGATTTTGACAATCTAAAAATTAGACAACATGAATATAAACAAATTAGCTGCTGGTATGATATAACCTTATTAAGTGAGCCCTGCCAGGGATGGTATTTCCCGTATTAATTCACAGGGTGTTTTTGGGAAAACTATTCGAAAGACACAGAATGTACTGGAAATTCTAAAATACTTCGACGATTTTTTTTTAATTTCATATACGAACAAATTGTGCGAACAGGGCTCAAAAATAAATTTTACTTATGAATTTGGAAAACATTGAAACTAAATTTGTTATTAAAAAATACAATTTTAATGTTTTTAATTAATAAATTAATCATTCGAATACAAATTTATTTATTTTAACAAAAATTTATTAACAATATATAAAATGAATTGCTATTAAACAAAATTTGTTTATCAAATAAAATTTTATTGACCACTAGCGAATGCCACTTAAACAACTGAAATGTTCGCGGAACTTCCCGGTACTCCCGTTAGTAACGGAACTTCCCGGTACTCCAGTTAGTTAGCTGAACTTCCCGGTACTCACCGCTGTAGCGATTCTAAGTTACGATGGTGAAATTATCGGCAGTTACCATACAAACTCAGAAACAAAATCTAAAAATTTTTAGAATTAAATTAAACAAATTGTGGGCGTAATAAGTGGGCATGGCAGCTTTTATATATCCTGTTATTCTTTCTGGTGCATCCGGTGAAGTTGTAGACAGTGCCTATACAAACTTGGATACCAAATTTCAGATTTTTAGGACCAATATTATATATCGAAAATTTTTACAAATTGTGGGCGTAATGGTGGGCGTGGCAAAATTTGCCCAAAACCTACATTGAATACGAAATGAAAGTGAAGATAATTTTAAAACGCTCGCAGTTATTTGCTGTCTACTGAAAGAAGTGATGAGCATTTGTTTAACTTTACACAAATTATATTATTTTTATATAAAAATTTAAACAAATTTACAATTTATGTACCGTTATTGTTTGACTTAATAATATTATTTCTTATCACACTATAAGACATATCGATAAAATTGCTGACACGGTTTCGTAGCACATAAAGAACAACGCATACTATCAAAACAAAAATAAACGCTCTTATCAATGCGGCATTTAAACCTGACGAAGTCGAAGTCGTTTGCTCCTCTGCTGCGTACGTTGGCTCTTCGTGGTCTGGATTAACGTGACTATTATCTGCCTCCACATGAATGATATTTTCGGTCACGTCATCGTCGTCGTCATCGCCCTTGTCCTCTATAAGAACTTGGTTTAGACCCTCCTCACCGTGCAGATCGTAAAGTCGGCGCCTTCTCTCATCCGAGAGGACATCGTTGGCTCGACCAATCAACCTGAAAATCTCCTTGGCATATGTTGCTTTATTCTTATCCGGATGATATTGAAGCGCTAGTTTTCGATAGGATTTTTTAATAAGGTCGTGTGAAGCGTTTTTGGATACACCCAAAATACTGTAATAATCTACGTCCATCTTAACGGATTGTGTTCGAAGTCTACAATCAAACTGTCAAATTTCAAATAATTATATGCATTAGTAACTCATATTCAATTGATAATCGTTATCAATTTTATAAGTGAAGTAAACAAACAACAAACGAATGAAGTTGATATACCGGGCAGAGGCGCTATACAAAGAAAATGTTAACACTTTGTCAAGTTCAGAATAATTTTGTAAATGATGAAAGAAATGTCATTGTAATCTGTTTTTTAAGCAATCATTATTTAATTTTTGCGGTTTGTTTCTGCTATAAGACTGGAACATTAAATAATCAAAGTCAGTTAATTATTTAAAGTCGTGTCAGCTTTTTCACCAGTTATTATTAAAATATTAAACAATTTTAATAAATTGATTAACATTTTTTTATTTCACACTCACTTTAATAACTTATTACTTGTATTTCTTGTTGTTGCGGTGTCTGTATTTAATCTAATCGTTTACTTTGAAACCCATCGTGCAAATGTATCCGGTATCAGGTATCAGGTATTTGTATTTTTAGTTTTTGTTTTTTCATTTCTAGAGCCTAAGCAGGGCTACTAAATAAAATTTGGGAAATCAATTTAAAACAGAAATTTTCTTCTCGGAATTCAGGTTTAACGTTAACCTTAACTGTACTTTAAACTGAAGTTTTTTATTAGCGACATTCACAAAAACAAAAACAAGAGCAAACGAGTTCATTTAATTAATTTATTTCTCTATTTAAGCAAATCTTTTGTGACCTTCAATGTAGACTTTGATTTTCCTTCAAACTTCAAATGAGTATTTAAATATATTTCACGTCTAGGACGAATACAATTCTTGCCAAACTTTTAATTTTGGCATTTCAGGCAAATCAATAAAAGACATATTATCGCTGATGTTTAAACACTTCCATGTATCATTTGATTTTGCGTCCGGCCTTCTCACTGGACTCCAGAGGAAGTCGAAGTCCTTCAGGAATACTGTTCTGTTAGTGTGGGTAATTGGGACATTCGGACTGCCAGTCGTGGCAAATGTCGTCCACAAGTAAATCATGCGTTTAATAGTCTCATACTCACGACTATTATGCTCCATGCGACGCGACAGTACACTGCGGAAGAGATAGGCCAGTTCGTCGGTATGGGATACTCCACGCACTCCACGGCCCCAGCGCATCAGTCGAAAAGTATGCTCCAGTTTGTCCGATTCAAAATCGAAACGATACAAAAACGTTGGTTCGAAGGCGTACTTCAAACGCGAATGGACGATCGACTGCACTGGGTGCCAGAAGTACGCAAACGATAATATCTGCAAAAGAAAAACTATTGAAATTCAAAGGTTCATAGCCGCATTTACGTAACGTCCAAAGGGACATTGGTCCCGATTGACTCTGCCTTGTTTAACTTACTTCGAAATACTCATCGGTAGTAGCCCGTTCTCCCTTCACATGCAGCTGCCGCAATTTTAAGCCTTTTGCACTCAATTCTGGGCCTTTGAAACTCTTAACCGCTGATTTGGGTACAAATTGTTCACAATTTTTAATGAATAAATCGGCACCGCCAAAAAATTCCAACCTCTTTGCCACTATCAAAATGCGAAATAAAGTTTTTTTATTTGTATAATTCAATATCTATTATTTATAACTTATAATACCTGCCCGATCGTTGTTAGCTTCGGACTCGATTTAATTATTATCGACTTACCTGGCAAAAGGAAGAGACCCTCGTTGGTATTGCAGCCAATAATCAGCGGAATTGAGTTGCCCCAAGCATGTTCCATCAGCTTCTCGGGAGGTTCCACCATAAACGAATGAGGCGTACTAAATGGTTCGATAGTGGGTCCAAACCCGATTATGTCATGCCCAGAGCTGCTTGACTCAGTTATGCATTTCGCTTCGGCCTTCACAATCTGTTCGGCGGTGCAAGTGAATAGATACTTTAAAATCGCGGCTTCATTATTTTGGCCTCTGTAACCAGCTGCATGGGCAAGTGCAAAGGCATGTCTCGCACAATCGAATGTGGGAAAATCGTCTGTTGCTGCACCGGACTGGGCGATGGCGCGATGAAAAAGTCCACTGGCGCATTCGGCTAACATAAGTAGAATCGTGGCAGAACCACCAGCACTTCCACCGAAGACGGTTATACAGTTGGGATTACCACCGAAATTGGCACAATTGTCTTTAACCCATCTCAGTGCCAAAACCAGATCCTTGAGACCAGCATTGCCGGGTGTATTTTGTGACGGATCGTACAAACTAAGGAATCCTGCGAGGAACGTTGGAGTATTTTATTATTGCCGCCAACAAAGCTGAATTGCTGAATTTGCCTACCTAAAGCACCCACACGATAGTTGACAGTAACCACAATAACGTCCTCCGTCATAAAATAGTCTGGTGCATACCATTCGCGCGTCGCTTCGCCCATTTGAAAACCCCCGCCATAAATCCACACCATGACTGGACGCGCGTAAACAGGGTGCATCTAAAAACATTTTAAGAAATGTTCTAACCAATTTATTTGCAAGCTAAGGTTTCGACCCTGCCGTTACTCACATTGTTGGTGTACACATTTAAATAGAGGCAGTCCTCCGAGCCCTCGACACCGTTCTTGTGTCTAATAGAGCGCTGCATTGGTATGGGGCTGGTATGTGCGCATTTGCGAATATTTTCCCATGGCGCCACCGGTATCGGTGCTCGAAATCTCAGCACTCCTAACGGTGGTTCTGCATATGGAATACGCTCGAAGCTGTAAAATTGACCGTCGTAGATGGTGCTCCGTTTGATGCCAACGATTTTGCCGCTGTTCGTGTTGACGATGGCTTCTTCGCCTGACAACGTTTGAAGTTGATCAATCTTGTAATCCAAACTTCTATTTTTTTCAAAAATTTACCGAACAATTAAGAGATATATGAATATTAAAAAACACAACAAAAATTCGGATTTGTTGTACTGTTGAGCAGTCACTCTCTTCAAATGTGGCTCAACTCAAAAAATTTTGCTTTAAAGTTGTTCACAAAAATCCATTTTAATAGCTTTCAGAAGCCTGTTTTGATTGCCACCAAAAATTCAAATGCCAAATTGACACATTTTGAGTTGTGCCACATTCGAAGATATATAAAAAATATTATTATGGACGTTTTTTATTTCATTTTATTATCATTTTACTTATTCCATAACAGGATAATACCAAATCAAGGCGATTGAAAATGAGTTATTAAATAAAGTTTGATTAGTTTTTCTTTTTAATTTACTTTAATTTCAGATCCAACAAATCCGCATCGTATAATTCGTAGTTCATTTTGTGACTTGTTTAAAAATTAAACTTATTAATTTGAATTCGACTTGAAAGAATCACTGCAAATAATTGGCAGAGAATTGCAAAAATGAACTGCACCGATCACCAGCGAAATTACAGCTTAACTGATTTGCCCAACTATAAAAAATGGACAAATACAATGATACGAACCGCTGGCAGTGATATCAACGTTTCTCTCCTGCAAGGTTGGGAAACATTTGCAAGAGAGGAAAAGGGTAATTTTTAAGGTACTTTTTAGAAAATGCTAAAAAACAAGTAATTATTAAATAACTCACAAAAATTTAATGCTAAATGAAATCTGCCACGCCCACATATTAATTAAAAATATTCTATTAATTCGCTAAAATTGCACTAAAATCTGAACTTTCGTATTTAAATTGATATTATCGCAGTCGACAACTTCACCAAAAATGGGAGTGGTTGGCTCGATTTAAAGAAAATAGTTTTGGAAGTTCAATCGTAAAATCAAAATAAACCAACATAAAATCGAGTATATTCGAAATTTCATTGTATGAGTGAGGTTATGTAGTATCCACTTTTATCAAAACGGTTGCATTATTAACAATTCTTCGTTATAGAATTCGCAATAAAATCATTTCAGTAAAATTGAATTTCATAGCTACAGGATTATTAATACAAATAAAAATCTAATTTTTTTATCATTTTATACAAGAACCACTTTTATAATTCCATTTTCAGTTTTAGATTCCACGTTCCATATCTGTTCTCGTCTTACTTCTAAACTGGGTATAGTGGAACGTACTTTCAAATCGGTTCGAGTATTTATAAAATTATTATCGTCATTCTTTAGGGCATCCCTGGTTAACTTTCAAAAATGACAGCCACATTCTCGTAACAGTTATACATAACAAAAACAAAAACAACCGAGTGCATTTTTTAAAATTATTTATCTCTTTTAAGTAATCTTTTGATTTTCATATTTCACGTCTGTGATGAATATAATTCCCGCCAAACTTTTAATTTTGGCATTTCAGGCAAATCTATGAAAGTCAATTCATCGCCGATATTTAAACATTTCCATGTAGCGTCTGCTTCTGCATCCGCACTTCCTAATGGACTCCAAAGGAAGTCGAAGCCCTTCAATTTTAACGTTCCGATCGTTGTGGTCACTTTGAGATTCGGATTGCCATTCGCGGCGAATGTTATCCACAAATAAATCATCCGTTGTATCGTTTTATACTCACGACAACCATCCTCCATGCGACGCGACAGTACACTGCGGAAGAGATAGGCCAGTTCGTCGGCATGGGCTACTCCACGCACTCCACGGCCCCAGCGCAACAGTCGAAAAATATGCTCCAGTTTGTCTGATTCAAAATCGAAGCGATACAAAAACGTTAGTTGGGAGGAGTATTTCAAACGCGATTGGACGATCGACTGCATTGGGTGCCAGAAGTACGCATACGATAGTATCTGCAAAAGTGAAAGCATAGTAGCCGCATTCGGTCCAGGTTGACTCTTCCCTGTTTAACTTACTTCAAAATACTCTTCGGCAGTAGCGCATTCTCCCTTCACATGCAACTGACGCAATTTTAGGCCTTTTTCTTTCAATTCTGAGGCAGAGAGATTCGATGCCACTGATTTCGGTACAAATTGTTCGCAATTTTTTATGAATAAGTCGATACCGCCAGAAGATTCCAACTTTTTTACCACTGTAATAACACGAAATAAAGTTATAAATTTATTTATTTCAATATCGCGCGTCTAAACCATTCATCCGTGGATAGTTTTGAGCTAAAAAAAATTACCAAGCCCACCTATAACGCTCACAATTTGTAAATATAAGTAAAAATAATCGATTTGTTTTGCTGATATTGCTCCTGAAATTCGATATCTAAGTTTGTACAAGCACTGTCGACAATTTCCCAAAAAATGGGCGTGGTTGGATTAATTTAACGCCCATTTAAAGAAAAGGAAAATATACTATTACATTTCTAATTTTGCTCCTAAAAATTTATTTCTGAGTTTGTATGGTTACTGTCAACAATTTTATCAAAAGTGGGCGTAGTTGGAACAATTTAACCCCACCGTTATTACTCAGAATCGCTTCTACGAGGAGTATCGGGTGGTTCCGCTAACTAATTATCTTACATATTTAGAGCCAAAACTAAACCCGACGTCGGGCCTAATCGTTGTTAACTTCAGACTCGATTTAATTACTATTGACTTACTTGGCAAAAAGAAGAGACCCTCGTTGGAATTGTTACCAATTATCAGCGGAATCGAATTGCCCCAAGCACGCTTCATCAGCTTCTCGGGATATTCCACCATAAACGAATGTGCCGTACGAAATGGTTCGATAGTAGGTCCAAACCCGAATTTGTCGCGCCCACTGTTACTTGACTCAGTTATGCATATCTGTTCGGCCTTCACAATCTGTACGGCGGTACAAGTGTATAGATACTTTGAAATCTCGGCATCATTATTTTGGCCTTTAAAACCAGCTGCCTGGGCCAGTGCATAGGCATGTCTCGCACAATCGAATGTGGGAAAATCTGATGTTGCTGCACCGGACTGAGCGATGGCGCGATGAAAAAGTCCACTGGCGCATTCGGCCAACATAAGCAGGATCGTGGCGGTACTACCAGCACTTTCACCGAAGACGGTTATACAGCTGGGATTACCACCGAAACAGGCACAATTGTCTTTAACCCATCTCAGTGCCAAAACCAGATCCTTGAGACCAGCATTGCCGGGTATATTTTGTGACTTATCGTACAAACTAAGGAATCCTGCGAGGAACGTTGGTGTATTTTATTATTGCCGCCAACAAAGCTGAATTGCTGAATTTGCCTACCTAAAGCACCCACACGATAGTTGACCGTAACCAGAACAATCTCCCTCTTCATAAAATAGTCCGGTGCATACCAGTCGCGCGTCGCTTCGCCCATTTGAAAGCCACCGCCATAAATCCAAACCATGACTGGACGTTTGTGCATAGGGTGCAACTAAAAGCGTTTAAAAAAATGGTGTAATCAATTTATTTGCAAGCTGGGTCGAATTTCATATATCTGTGTACTCACAAGGTTGGTGTACACATTTAAATAGAGACAATCCTCAGAGCCGTCGACTGCGCCCTTTTGAGAAATAGAGCGCTGCATTGGTTTGGGGCTATTGATTTGGGTATTGATGCAGTTGAGCACATCTGTCCATGGACACACCGGTACCGGTGCTCGAAATCTTAGCGCTCCTAGCGGTGGTTCTGCATATGGAATACACTCGAAGCAGTTGTACCGATCCGAGAAGATGGTGCGCCGTTTGACGCCCTTGATTTTGCCGCTGTTCGTTTCAACGATGACTTCGTCTTGTGAATTCGTTTGAAATTGCTGAAGATTGTATTCCATAGATCTATTCAGAGAATTGAACATACAATTTTTTTTTAAATGTTAGTACGCAGTCTCACTTCAAGAGTGGCACAACTCAAAAATTACACTTTCGAGTTGTTCACAAAAATCGGAAGCCTATTCCGATTTTAGTTTATAAATTGCTGCCAAAAAGCAGTTATGCCTCTTTTGATGTAACGTTTGCTTTATTTTTTCAATGCTGAAAATGAATGCTAAACGGACACATTTTGAGTTGAGTCACATTTGAAGAAAAAAAAACAAAATATCGAATACTGAATCGTTTCAATCATGTCCGTCGGTCGGTCGGTCCATTCGTCCCTCCCAGCAATCACAGCTAAAGTTTAAGAGATTTCTAGCTTAAATTATGAGCACACATTCTCCAAGCGGAGGCTAAGTTCTAAGCTGAGCACGATCGGACAAACTGTCTCTTTCCATGAAATCAAAAATCGGATAAGAACACCGCCTACTTATAGTAAAGTCTCTTTTATACTATAAGTAGGCGGTATTACGTATGTGTTTAAAATGGCGAAGGTTATTTGAGCTTCGGTGTAACCGAAGATATTCTCTTTCTGGTTTTTTTTAAATTTCACTTATTCCATAAACTAAATTTACCTATTTTGCATATCCAACAAATCCGCTTCCTTTAATTCGTAGTTCATTGTGACTTGCTCAATTTAATTGTGACTTAAAAATTTTACTTGATAGATTAACTGCAAATAATTGACAGAGAATTACAACAACGAACTGCACCGATCACCAGCCAAATCACAACTAAACTGTATAAATTCTTTTGTTGGACAATAAAAAATTACAAATACAATGATACGAACAGGTGGCAGTGATATCAACGTTTCTTTCTCTCTTGCGAGATTTGGAAAGGAAGATAGTAAAAGTTGTAATTTTTAAGGTACTTTTAGAAAATGCTAAAAACAAGTGATGTTTTTTTTTAATAATTAACTCGGAAAGGTGTTGATATCTGTCAAATCTGCCCAGATTTTAATTGAAAATATTCGGTTAGTTCGCTATTATTGAGCATTTGGTATCTAAGTTGATATGTTCAGTGTCGAAAACTACTAAAAATGGGCGGGGTTTCCTTAATTAAACGAGCTGTGTTGAAAAATTTGCAAATAAAAAACAAAAGTTTATAAACCTTTTTTTTAATATTCCACATTCCACAACATTCCTAAAAACAAAATAAAATAACTTATTTATGTATTAATTTCTAGTTAAATAGAAATTTTAAAATTGAAGTTTTAAAATCAAAATAAAAAATGAAATTCGAATATGTGATGTGGAAAATAAGTAATCTATCATTGATTTTGATTCTCAGTTTTCTTTCCACAACTTGCTCCCAATAATATTCGAATACCATGGAACATATTTGTACAATCTTATCATGAAACCATTTATCTAATTCTATTTTCAAATTTAGATTCCACGTTCCATATCTCTTCTCTTCTCAACTTGAAACTGGGAATAGTGGAACGTACCCCACAAATCGGTTCGAGTAATGAATAAATTATTACGAAACACTGGTTTTTAGGTTTTAGTCTGAAATATGAACTAATCCTTATTAATAAAAAAAGAAGCTGTGGAACTTATATCCTCGAAAATAGTTTAGTTTCGTTCGAAAGGAGTGAACTCTAATTCCAATATGTTAAAGATTTTGTTCCCAGTTTTTTATATCTCCAGCAGATACAAAAACCAATAACTGTGAATATTTATATCTTGAATTTAAAAACTGAAAATGAGAAAAAATTTAAAAATGTTTAAAATATTTCTTAAGAATATTTTCAACACTTACCAAATAAAATTTCTTATGCAAATTTAACATTGCGCTAGTGTTAAAATGACATTTTGGTATAATGTCAATTTAACATGATGCAGTGCTAATTAAACATGAATTTTTTCTAATGTTATATTACAAAAATTAACATTTAAACAGTGTTAATTTAACAAGAAACATGTTAACGATTTTCCGAGTATTAACACGGCAAAAAGTATAAAATTAACATTGAGTCCTATTGGCTCTACATTTTCTATTATCAAATATTCACAGAATTTGTAAACATTTTTATCTGACACTTAAAATTTTATTTTGAAATATATTACCATGAAAATGTAAATTTAACATGATTTTTTATATTATTTAACTTTATATTCCAAAGAAAACTTTGTTTATGGCCACAACAAAATCTGATATTTAAGATAAAAAAGTTTAAGCCAGACACAACGATTTGCCCAGAAAACCATCCACAGAGTACCTTAAATTTGAGAACATAAAAAAAATGCCTCCATTTACAGCGACGATTTAACTTGGTAACAATCTCAGCCAGACTTTCAATTTTGTCATTTCAGGCGAATCCATAAATTTCAATTCATCGCCGATATTCAAACAACTCCACGCAACATTCGCATTTGCATTCGCGACCGCATTCCTCCTCCTGCACAAACGCAAACGGCTTCCAATAGACTTCCGTCGCGCCATTAATTTTTCCGGCAGCTGCAACATTTGGATTGCACGCCGCAGCCAATGTTTGTCGTCCACAGAGCAATCATGCGTTGCGTAGTGCGATGCTCGCGACTATTGGAATCCATGCTGCGCGACAGTACGTTGCGGAAGAGATAGGCCAGTTCATTCTCCACTCCACGGTGCCAAACGCATCGGTCGGAAGGGATGCTAAAGTTTTCCCGATTCAAAATCAAAACGATACAAAAATCGTTGGCATTTTGCTGGCGTATTTCAAGCGCGAATTTTGATTGTTTTCTGCCTTGGGTGGCACAAACGTCCGCAAGTGCGACTATCTGCAAATGTGAACAGTTTATCCTAGGGTATTTGGTAACTCCTTACTCAATATAATTAATTTACATTGCGATCGAAAAGTCCTTTGAGGCATTAGAAGTTTCGCGGCTATGCTGCTCGGCCGGCACCAAAGACGGTTATGCATTCGGGATGACCACCGAAGTGGACACAATTGTTACGCGGACTCGTCCATACCTAGAAAGTATTTTATTAATGTGGCCAGGAATGTTTCTCTCTATGCTTGCGTACGAAAAACATACAAACGATAGTTAACCATGTCCAGTAAAGTACTCGTAGTCCGTTTGCTCCTTGCCTCCTCCATGAGAAAACCACCGCCATAAATCCAAACCATGACTGGACGCGGTTTATTTGGTCGCACCTATAGGAAAATCGTTTGGAAAATTGTTGTGCTCCATTAATTTGAAAACCATCAACTGGGATTCCATACTCTGGTGTTTTTCTGCACCGCACGTTCCGCGTTTGTACACATTCAAATGGCGGCAATCCTCCGTCGTGCATCGTGCACTCGATACGATACTGCCCTCTTGTGCAATGGAGGGTTGCATTGGTGTGTCGGCTTAGTTTGTGCAGTCGCGCGTTTCTGATTTTTATGGCATCACAGGTTTCGGTGCTCGAAATCTTAGCTCGGCCATTGGTGGCTCTTCATTTGATATACGTTCGAAGGCGTTAAACATCGGTATAGTAGACGGTGCTTGGCGCCTTTGATTTTGCTCTGGGTTATAAACGATAATTCTGTGTTAGTTATTAATTCCAATTCCTTACAACAATTGTAACTCTAGACACGTTTTTATGCATACATACATACATACATACATACATACATACATACATACATACATACATACAGTTCTAATTTTAATTTGAATAGGTACTTAAGAACTTTAATATTTTCTAGCCTCGATGCAAAGTTTTGACATTAAGCAATGCAAAGTGAAATTCCAAGTAATGAATTACAAATTTCATACTTCATACTGCTGCATGCTTCATGTGGCATGTGGCTGCGCTGCACTCTGCCACTTGCCGCATTCATCAGCAGCAGCAGCAACAACAACAACACAACAACGCCAACGAATGTTGCCGACAGCCAAAATCTTGCACACTCATCAAATTGGAAAACTTTTTTATCGTTGTTGTTATTGTTGTCGTCATGTGGTTGGTGGCTTGTATTAGTGTGGGTGTGATCGTCATTGTTGTTGTTGTTTGTTGTTGTGCAAAAACCTCAAAACTGTTTTCATGAAAAACTCACGTGTGTTTACAACAACAAGAACACAAAAATGTATTGGTTGTTTTTATCTTTAAGAGTCGTTTAGAAGTCAATAGATTTAACTAAAAGTATTTATTTTACTTTTTTTTTATCATTTCGACGTGTAAAATTCTCATTTGTTTTAAAATTAAAATGCTATTAAGATTGAAAAAATTGCTGATGTTTGATCGAAATGTAACTTTCACTTAATTAAACAAATTGTTGGCATAATAAGTGGGCGTGGCAGATTTTGTATACCCTGTTACTCTTCCCGGTGCATTGCTCGACATGTTTTCTATATAGCGCATTAAGTTCCTGAGCAATGGTGGTACGCGTAAAATTGATCCAATCTTTTTTTAAAAGTGGATTCAATCACACCCATTTTTGGTGAAGTTGTCGACAATACTCATATAAACTCAGATTCAAAATTTACAATCTTCTTACAATAATCTGACACACTTAGTTCATAGGACTTATTTAAAATATTATTCAAAATTATGTTAATGCGACTTGGGCTTTTTGTGCTCTAAACAATTCGTTTGCACCTATGCCAGCCTTGTTGAAAGTAAGTGCAACTTGGAACTTAATAGCATAACATTTTGCAACTGAAAACTCGAAGTTTTGGCTTAGAGAAACATCATTTGCAACGTCACTCTGCGCTTGGTTGTTGTTGCAAATTGGAAGAAGGCTTTCGCACTTCCGCAGATACAAACGAGTACTTGCATCTGTTAGATAAATACGAAAAACCTTCGCTACGGATCTGAAATGAGCTAACCAAGTTTGTCTTTGTTTTTTGCGTGTTTACCAACGTCATCTTCTTGCGCATTAGGCTAAATACTAAACGCAATGAAGAGACACTTTTCCGTCTCACGCCCGCAAAAGTTTGTTTGAATTTTGAGCGTTTTAACGAAATTACGCTCATTAACCAATGTTGCAGCACAGCAGCAGCTAGCGTCTGGCTTCAATGGCGGCACAGGCACTCGTATAGCAAGGAAGTTCGTTCGACGCCCAACGCTCAACGCTCGCTTGCAATCAACAAAAATGGCAACATTTTTCATGTGCAAACTACAAACTACAGAGTTGCCAAACTTCGAATCTACTATAAAGTGCCGAATGCCTTACTTTGCCTTTGCTATTCTTTTTTTTTTATTTCTAAAGAACGAAGGGAGGGGGAGGGTGCATATTAGTTTTGCTACGTTTAGCGTACTTGTGAAATTTTAAACTATGTTCAGTTGAGTTAAAAACTTTTCTAAATTTTATGGAACAATTTTGAAAGAGCCTAACGTAGGAGTGCAAACAAAAGTGTTTTGTATCTAGTTAAGGAGTTATTTTTGAAAAATTGCTCTATTTTGTAATGATAAATTTAGGTTATCCAAATTCGGTTTTTGGTTTCTGGATGTGAATTTAACTTGAATTAAATTTTATTACTTTCTTGTGGTTGTAAAGAATGTTTTTAAGTTTTTAAAAAGGAAAATTATAATTCTCAAACAAAAACAAATTGTATCTGAATCTTATAAATACAAAATCCAATCAAAAACCGATAAATACCAATTTCGTTTTTAGCAATTCGTTGAAATATGTTCACAGTTCGTTTTTAACCCATTTAGTTTTGATTACCATTTATACTTTTAAACTAAGAAAGGTTTTTCCATTATTTTGGTAATAATATACCCAATGGATTCTTTGGTTTTTCACTTGAAACTTAAAAGATGTTTTCCAACGTTTTCTATAAGGAACTTAATGTGCTCAACTAACTCGGTTTTTGTGCGGTATAAGTTTATCTCATTTTATAATAGAATCTGAGTATTCACTTTTAGTCACTTAGAACAAAACCTCTACATACGTATATGACTTTATTTACATATGTATAAATTTCAAATCAGAGGTTACTCCTCGCTGCAGGCAAATTATGACTAATGGGGCCTGATAGATGCGTTATGAGGCATAAATTCGAAATTTAAGTTTCGTTTATAAACACCAAGAAAATGTAAATGAACTAAAACCAAATTCGTGAAACATCGAGACAGTCAGGCTGGCAGGTAGGTAAGCAAACTTCGTTTAAATTTGTTAACAATATTTTCAAAGGCGAGGTGCGGCGCATATTGAATCCATTGTTGTGATTCTCTGTCTGGCGGAATATTAATATTAATTTTTTTTGGGTATCGAGTCTGTGTTTATTGCAAATGCATTTATCAATAAGACACTTACACACAATACATAAATACACACACACCTTTGAGCGTTTAGAGTGTGATTTCGATTTGCGCTTGACGTGGGTCGTTGACTGAGTGCAGCCGCACAATTGCAGCGCAGCATATGCCACTCTTATATGCTCCTATGCAGAAAAAAAAACACTTATTACTACTGCCAGGGTGTACCTTAATTAAAAAGAAAGGATAAATTAAAATTTTCAGTTTAGCGTGATTGCTAGTAATACTTAATGAAAAAGTATCTTTGTTTTCCACTAACTGAATAATTATTAATATTTCTTTATGGTTGCCGAAACCTTTGTTACAACTAAAGATAACAAAAAAAAAACAAGAACGAAAGAAAAAAAACATACACCCTAATCAACACAAGTGTCGAAAATGGACCTTAATTTGTGATAGCCGTAAAAAGGCGCAACTTTGGCGTAGGTTAATGGAAACTTATTGGATTCCATTGTGTCATTCTGTTAGGCACTTAAGTTGGTAGTTTCTCTTGTAAATATTTACGCTCGAACAATGCTAAATTGGAGCAAATTCGGCGTGTTTGTGCCTCTCAAGTATATTTTTTTTTTGATTTTCACATACTGAATTTTTTGTATGTTCAAAATGAAATGGTCACGAATGTATCTTGGCGGTACTTTGTTGAATTTTTTTGTATTTTTAAATGTTGTTTTTTTTTTTAACTATTATGATTGGATTATTTCAACCATTGATTTTGCTGGCTAAACGACATAAGGTCAAAAATTTTTCTATGTGAACGTTTGAAGTATATTGAGTTATTTGTATTTTATTGAAAAAATAACAAATTTATAGTAGATTTGTAGAGGTTTTTCTAAAGTTTTAATATAGCCAATATTCATTATTTATTCGGCATATAAATTCATTGAATTAATTCGTTTTAATTAGCAAAAATATAAATTTTAAAGTAACAGTGTTTGGGTTTTTAATCAAGTTCACTAATTAGAGCACATGTACAAAATCTAGTTTAAATTAGTAAAACAATTCTGAAGACTATTTAAATTTATGCGTGATATCTTGCTTATCAGAATAATCAATTAATCGCTGAAAACGTCAAAACAAATTCAAATTAGGCAAGAGGAGCATATAACCAATCACCGATAAACTAACAGAGCTAGAGTTTCGATAACTCCTTTATATGTAAACTAATAATATTATACTATTATTAAAAATGCTTCTTTTATCAACACTCGATTTAAAAAATTTAATAGATCCAAATATTCAAAGATACGAAGTGACAATTTGTTTCTTCAATAAGAGCAAAGATTTCTTTGTTTGCTATTTTGCAAATAAAACTTTTATTCGATTTACCGGTTTTTGCTATAAAGCTGCTCATTTTTTATTGAAGGTATATTAAACAAGATCCACACTTGACAACTGCTCGTCGGCAACGGTTAATTGGTTTTATCGCTCTATTTGCCATTAAGCAGAAAGAAGACCGAAGAAGGCGCCAAAGTCGACAATTTCAAATTTAAACTTATAAAATATGCAAAATTTAATTTCAAACGCTAAAATGGTAGCTCAGTTTGGTTGTTGTTTTAAGCACACACACACACAGACACCGACAGTCTCTGCTGTTTACCGCTTACCGGTTCAAGCGCCGTTTGCCACAATGCAACTGACACAAAGCACGGATTTAATTGAGCGCGCTTTTAAAACAACGAAACGAAAAATCAAATTTGACTTATTTATGATTAATTAATAACAAAAACAACAACTGGCAGCAGAGATTCGTTTGAGATAAGTTTTGGCATATTGATACACCACTAACAACATTGGCTTTAGAGTGGTTCATAATTATCGAGGTCGGAGGACTAACGGCCAAACGATTTAATTTGAAATTTTTTTTTAGATTTTTCAAAAATCATATAAAATTATCAAGTGATCCGATAAATTTGTATCTCATGGATGCCATTGAAATAAATAATAAATTTGTAAATATTGTATTCATAAAATACAGCCACGCTTGTTGTCATTGTGCGTTATTAAGTTCTGTATCTGTATCTGTATCTGAAGAATGCAATTCAAGCTGTGCTTTTGAATTAATCACAACTGCCAACAATTTAAGCCCCTTTGGCGGTTATTAATGAAATTTCAATTTCAAAAAACATTTTTTTTTTAAATCAACACAGTTATCGGTTACTTAAAACATGCCATGTCATTGTTGCTGTTGTTGCTGTTGTTGTTGCTGGCATTTGCATTTATTGAAATGGAATGAAATGAAATGCATGCGAAAATACAAACAATTTCAGCGCATTTTATATTATTAAAAAAAAAAACGATCGCTCACTCACTCGCTCGCTCGCTTTGCTTGTGCTTTGCTTGTGCCTTCATCATTGGCAAAACGCGTACAATGGACCGTGCGGATTTTGTTCAAGGATAAGGACCACCCAAAATGATGACATTTCTGCTTGCTCCACACGGCATTAAGTATGATGTGCGCGAGCGCTCGCTGGCGGCCATACTGCGGCAACATTATAATTTAATTTTCCACTTGTCCGCACTTTATTATGATGCTGACGCACTGTTGTTATTGTTGTTGTTGTTGTGTGTTTTTGTTTTAACATAAAAGAAAAATTAACAATAATGCAGCTGAAATACGTAATAAGATTTAAAATAAATATCGCGATACTTACTTACTTATGTACATCTCCCGCCTGCGGATTGACTCGCGGCGCGGTTTTTCATTTATTTTGCCGCGGTTAATCGTTGTTGTTTTTCTCTCGGTGTGTTCTTTTTAAATAATGATTTCGCATATGGATTGTCATATGTTAATGTGCGGATTAAAGTCAAAGTTGAGAGCATTTCGCGATGGTGGCTTAATTTATTTTAAATTTGGCTTTTCAAAAGAATCGCGTTCTTTAAATACATTTATAATAAGTTTAATTGAGCTGTGCACTGCACATTTATTGCAAACTAAATGTCAGTTCAGAAATACATACTAAATTAGTATGTACTGCAGTTGTGCAAAGTAATAAATAAATATTTAGTATCGATCGATCGATCGAGCGCTCACAATGACCCAATTGAAATGAGTTAAAAGCGTTTAATTGTACGAGCGACACTTTTAACGCTGAATTTCAAGTGGCGCTAATGAAAATGGCATTGTTTCAAATCAATGCTAAAGTTTAATTGAATATTGATTCGTTAGTTTAACAAAAGAATACAATAAATTTCGGTCGTAAGTACTTTTAAAAAATTGGCAACAGCTACAACTACCTTTATAGCTAACTGACTTAAATCACTTTTGACGCAAAGAGTTTGGCTTAGTTTGGTTTCGGTTTGGTTTACAATTTCTTGAAATATTTACTAACCTTTTATGGACAAATTTGGCAAATTTAATTTAATATTTAGCCTATGAAAATTCGAGCTTAATAAACATCAGCACAAAAACAACACAGCACATTCATTCATACCATAGTACAGCCATCAATAAAGCCGAAGATAACACTACTATTTAGCCTTTAGTTGTATGTATTTATGTCTGACAACTGCATATGTATGAGTGGCTACTTACACATTTACTTTGTATACGCAAACAAATTTGCATAATTTTTGCATTTGTTGCAGATGAATGAATGCATTCGCATAATTCCGACAAACCATTCAACTGAAGTAAATGCTTAAATCTGTCTGAGAATGGAAACATTTTTCCCTTGTAATGTTGGTTTTGGCTGGTTTTGAGGCGATGGAAATTGTTGCCGACCGCTCGTTGAGTTGCCACACTTTGTGCGCTTCACTTCACTGCCGACAACTTCGCTGGGTTTTGCTGTTTGCTCACCAAGCAAGATTAATGAAGTTGAATAATAAATTTAATTATTTTGATTACTTTCCGTACTGGCATCTTTAGCTTTTGTTGTTGCTGCTGTTGTTGTTGTTGCTGTTGTTGTTGTTGCTGTTGTTGTTGTTGCTGTTGTTGTTGTTCTTTTGTCTGTATGTATACAGACGGAAAAAAAGTAAAAAATTTTGTATTAAACTTTTGTGCTTACATAGAACAAGAGAGAAATTTACTTTAAGTTATACTTCAGTGAAATCAAATCTAGATCTTAGAAAAGTAAGTTTTTGATCTATATAATTTTATTAGAAATCAAATCTAGATTATTAAAATATTAATATATTTAATTTTGATTTTTTTGCGAGTTACAAAAAACATGAGGAGGTTTTTAAATGCATAAGCCAAATATCTTCAAAATCAGATTTTGACAAGGACTTCTCCTGCAAGTGTATTCCTTTTGGGTCCTCAATATCAAATAAACTTTATTAGTTTACATACATACTTACATTGAAGAACAGATTTAATTAGACTTACAATATTTTGTTTTATGTATTGCTTGAATAGATACATGATACATACATGTATCAACCAAGATACTTATTTTAGAAGAAATAAACTCATTTGAATTTTCTAACATGTTTAGTGATTTCACTTGATTAGTTTGTAGCAGTGCATTAGTGCTTAAGTATGAGTTTCACCAACATTCATACGAAATAATTGAATATATCGAAAATATCCATAACCATCGTTTTAATATGTGATGTCATATTTACTCGTTTATACATATGTATAAGTATACTTAATAGTAATTCATATATGAATACTTAAAAAAAAATTTATATTCGAGGAAGGTGTGGATGTTCAAACAACCCTTATTTTTTACAATCTGTTTCACTAACATATATCAACTATCCCGATTGAAAAGGAATACAAAAAAAATCGTTTACTGCAGAATCGATGACTCCATAGTCTGCTGGAAGCACTCAAAATTTCTTTGCCGAAAACTTTTGCAATATCTTTTGGTTTTTTATTTCTCTTTGCATTTATAAAATATGTTCGCATATGAAACTTGAGACTTTTTTAATTCACGAAAGAAGGAAAAAATAAAACCGACTCGTTTAAGGTGCGTCGTTGTTGTCAGACAGACAGACATACGCAGTCAACATTGCAGCAGGTATTTACTTTTTATTTGCCTTCATCAACTTTAAACCACCTCATACAAAAATTTCGCATGGCAAATTGTCAACTTACACCGAATGGGGCTGACTGGCGGTACTGACGGATGGGCAGACAGACAGACAGACAGCCAGCCAGCCAAACAGACAGATAAACTTACAATGTTGCTGCTACTGACGGCGATGATGTTGATGATGTTGGTGTTGGCAATAACTGAAATCGAAAGCATAGCCAAGGAACCCAGTCAGTCAGTCAGTCTGCCTGTCTGAAAGCAGTATTTTGGTTAACTTGTGCTACTGTTGTAGTACTGCGAAGCGTTGCAGAATAGCAGCAGTAGCACTTTTGGCAGTGGCAGTGGCAGCAGCAACAAACTTGTCGCAAGCAGCCGAGGGAAGCAGGCAGCTGGATGGGTACTTTGGTTTGTTTGACTGATGACGGAACGTACTCACATGCGGCGTATGAGTATGATGAAAGCCTCTAGGCAGTTCAAAAGACAGTGTTGCCTACTTTTTTGTGTACTTACTTTTTTACTACGCTTTGCCTGGTATATGTAAGTTTTTTTTAAATTTTTTTTTGGTTTTTTGATTTAATGTTGCTATGTTGGGCTGTATTTTATTTTAAAAGAAAATTTTAACTTAAAGAAAATGTTTAGCTTAATTTTTGAAATAAGCCAAAATTTGATGCGAACGATTTAGGTTCGATTCTCAGATAACGAAAAAGAAGTACATTCACTTAAAAAAATGTTTCCGGCTTTTTCATACAAAGTATTTGTCGAATCTTTTCAGCTCGACAGTTTACTATTAAAAATCTCATAAATGCGCAAAAATTTTTATTTCATTTGAAATTTTTAACTTTACTTTGCAATTTAAATAATATTTGACAACATCTTTTTAAAAGGAACTTTTAAAAGTCAAATGAAATTTTCAGTCACTCAATATTGAAACAGCCTAAAAAGTATTTTTGTTGTTTTGTTGTTCTTTACTTTACTTCAAAGCAGCCGATTGGCAGTGACAGCACGTGCTGCTTCTGTGGCGTGTCTTTATTGTCGGTTTGGTTTTTGTTTTTGTAGTTGACGTTGCTGTTTTTGTTGTTGATTGTTTTTTTTTTTACCAATTTCCATGCATACAAAAAGGGAAATTTGTTATATTTGAAAAAAAAAAATAAAATGTTTCTGTCATGCGAAGGAGCCTTGAATTGCGAACATTTTTCATGTAAACACCAGAAAATGAGTTTATTTGCGGAAAACATTAAATTCGGTTGTTGTTGTTGCTGTTGTTGCTCTGTGTGGCTTTTGCTTTTTTCATTATTTTAATTTTAATATTTCTTTTTATGCAGTATTTTTATTTTTATTTTTTTTTGACACGCATCGCCCTGAGGCGAACTGACATTTCTGATGTATCTGATGAATGTATCTGACGCGCACAATGCACCACATCATTCAATCTTAATTATTTAATTATAAAAACAAAATCAACTGTGCTGTGCTATTCTGTTTGATGTTGTTTTTGTTGTTTTTGTGAATTTAAATCGTTTTTAACTTTCCTGTAAACTGCAAAAATTCGCACGTTTTTGCGATAAAAACGCTAAAGTGCAAAATCATCGCTTTTCTCTGTGTAAAGAAATTTTTTTGTTCTCTCTTATTGGCATTTTAAACAGCTGTTGTGTTTGTTTTTGTTGTTATCGTAGTTTTCTGCACTTGTTTGTTTTTCATATTTTTTATACATACATATATATTTTTTCTTCTTCACATAAAAATTCAAAAGTTTTTATCACTTTTTCTCGACTATTTCGTTTTGAAAGTATTTTCTTTGGCTATAAAAATAATAAAATTGAAAATGAAAAAATTCTGCAGAAAACTTCTCTACTTTTTTTTATCGTTTTCTATTTTTGTTTTTTATCATATACATACATACATATGTATAGTGCAAAAAACAGAAAAAGATACTCATGTACTTGTTCTGTGGTCCGAGCACCTAATCCAAAATTTCTAAAATGCAATAAAATGCAAAAACTCGTTTTATTGTGTCATCATCACCTTCGTTCGTCCTGTATGCAATAAAGGCATGCGACGAGTGTACATGGACATGACCATGGTGAACACAGGCTGTGCCGACTGTCTCTCTCTGTCTGTCTGTCTGTCTGTCTGTCTGTCTGTTTGTCCTTTGTGCTTAGCTGATATGCAAACAAAACAAACAAAAGTCCAGTGCAACTGTTTTCTCATGAAAATACAGGGCAATCAGAAAATACAGGGCAATCACTTGAGTTGGAATAAAAGCTGGATAATTTCAAATTGACCAGATTTAGTATAACACTCATATAAACAGCTGATAAAATTAATCTGATGCTTAATATTTATTAAAATGTTTTCTTTGAGCAGAGTTTTGTCTATTCCCATTGAAATAATAAATACTTTTTTCAATAATTTTGGCGTGTGAACCAAACTAATCCGGATAAAAAATATTTAACAATTAAGTTGTCAAAAACCATTTAAAGTATTTTAAGTCATTAACATATCTAAACGGCTTTTGGATCAGCAAATGAATTTTACTCTACTTCCTAGAATTATACTCAAAGATACGTTCTTAAGCAAAGCCGCATCTCACAGATTCTCAATTCTACTTGAATTCGCTAAGCCGGCTCTAGTATTCAGCGCTTATAAAAATTGTATAAATTTTAAAGCCGCGACTTTATGTCCATCAAACACCTTGTTTTTAAGACGGACTCTTAGACAAAAAATAAAAGAAAAAGAAGAAGAAGAAGAAGAAAAAAAGCCGCTTGTGATTACAAAAACGAAACCGAAATAAAAACCCAACGACGTGTTTTTTTTTTGTCTAAATTTTTTTTAATAGGCGACTTTGCGACACTTTCGTGCACAATTTATTAAATTTTTGTTTGGTCATTCGGTTTTATCAAACAACCGGCTGCGGTCCGTTGGTCGACCGGAAAGAACTCAACTATGGCGAAAAAGTTGCGCCAATTTTAACGACAATTTTCTGTGCTTTCTTTTTTTTTTACCATCTTTTTAAGTTTAGTTTTTGTTATTGTTTTTTTTTTTAGTGCAATATTGATACAGCCAGCCGGCGGCGGAAGAATTCGCTATTCATGCGGGATGAATATCCTTGTATGCCATTCCGTGTACAACTTGAGGCAACGAACGACGACGCTGCAGACTGACATCAGGGCAGATGTGGCGCAAACAGCGCTAAAAGCGGCAGGTTGCCTAAAAAGAAAGGTGTCAACGTTAAGGTGGATGCGGAGCTTGTAATGGAAAGCCAACAAATCTATTTATTTATTATTTATTTTAAAATGAAATTAGTTTTTGTATAAAAGTCATTATATCCACACAATTAATCAGGATCCTTATATTAGAATTCTAGATCCATTCAAGTCAAACTTTCCTTTAACTATTTTTTGCATATTAAATATTTTGCTGAAAACTTACTAACAAGTAAAATAACTAAAAAAATAACAGGCAATTAACTGATTATTTAGCAGTTAGTTGCCTGACTGGGCAACTATTTTAATTTAACTTAAAGACGAACAGAAAATCTCTTTTTAAAATATTCGGTCATGTAGAAGTTTCTCCACTATATACAAAAGTAAATTTAACTGATTTGGACTTCAAACAACTCAAATGTAAATAAAAAAACTGCAAGTTTTCATTAGGAATGTGCACTTTGCGCCGAGGAAAACCTTTTTTTTATTGCTAAATAGTTTTTTCTGTTTGTTTGTTTGTTTGTTTTTGCATTTCTTTCCGGTGATTTGAGGTTGGCGCTTCTTCCACCGAAATAGGTCTTTGCCAATATCACATGGTGAGCAGCCATCTCGTCGGAACTTGGAGCTTGTGCTGCGGTGGAGCGCATTCGACGGTGTTTTAAGTTGTTTTGCGCACAATTGTTTTGTAGCTGCAACACTCGCTGCGCTGGGAAAATATCAATTCAATTATTTAGGTGAAGCGAAAATTGCTTTTTATGCAGCAGCCTTTTTTAATTTGATTTTTTTTTTTTTTGGTAGTATCTAGGGTTGCTAAAAAGCACGAAAATAATGCCATATTCAACTGCACTTTTGTGCGCCGCCATCAGCATCGTTGCATGCACCTGGCGCGAGCAGCAGCCGAGAATTTCATCTTTCGCTGGCGCTGATGACTCGTTGGCACCACTGCTCAGGACTAGTTAGTGCCCTTTTGTCTCGTGGTTGTAGTTTTGGTGGTGTATGTTGTTTTGCCTGTTTTTTGCTGTAGTTGTTGTTGTTATAGTTTTGTAGTTGTTCCTGTTGTTAGCGTGTTTCTATGGCAGCATCCTCATATTTGCATCTCCGCGCTCTGACAGGGAATACGTCGTGATCCGGATGAGGGGGCGTGGGGCGTGCATGCATATTTAAACACGTTTATACTCGTAAGTGCATTCGCGTTGCTTTTGCCGGATGTTCCTGGCAATGGCATAATTTCAGATTTCGTTTTATTTATTTTGTGCACGTGTATGAGTTTTGTTTTCACTTACATATATATATGTATATACATGATGTGCACATGTATGTGTGTGTACTTAAATTAAAATTTGTTTTGTGCGAAATTATTTAGAAACTGCTTTGTTTCAGCTAGCCCCTCTCCACCATGTTAAGCTTTTATAATAGATATGCTAATATTTTAAGCAGTTGAGCTCACTCAAAATATGCAAAACTATTTTAAGCGCTGTAATTGAAGCTTTTAAACTGTGCGTTTAAATGCAAATTAAACAATTAGTTTAGTTTTAATTTAGATTTAAAACAAATGCAGTAGAAGTAAAGATATTTAGATTTATAAAAGCTTCTTTGTTTTTAATTAAAATTTTGAGTCTGCAATTATTTCCAACTGACAAATAATACTGCACAACAAAAGGATCATAAAATGCATTAAGTATGCATATATCATATGTAGATTATTGTTATCTAAATAAATTAATTAAATAAGAATATGTGAATAATCGTTTCTATTAATTTGATAAACTGTAATTTCTTAATAAAGAAACATTAACAAATTAAAGGTTAAATTAAAAGGTTAATAAAATCAGGATTTCTTAGGTTATTATTAGGTTACTATTATTGAAACCAAACTTCATCAATTTAAGGGCTGGATTTGCTGCAAGTTCTGTTGAAAGTAGTCTGTCTTCTTCTTCATTGTAGCAATATATATTTAGAGGAAAATATCGTTAAAGCAAAACTTTCTAAGATATTTTGGAAACGTTTTAAAAGGAGCTTCAAGATAACACCTTATTGAGTAACTCCAGTCAAAAGAACAAGCAAGAAAACAGGATTTTGTTTTGAAATTGTTGATTGATATCTGCTTAGTATAAAAGGATATAATAGGACAATAGAGAAAATGTTTTTAAACCTTACCAAAAGCCGTTCCAGAAAAACGATTATTTTATTTTAGGGCAATGTTCTAGCACACTAATTGATTTCGCAGATGCTGCTAACCAGAACCAAAATTTCAATATGTTAAACTAAATAGTTACAGCTAGCAGTGATCAAAATTCAAACCATTCTGGTCAACGAAAAGCTAATTACAGAAAAGATACAAACATTTGAGTAAGATGTAACAAACTTAACTTTCAATAATAAATCATTCGCATAGATACGTTCAATTAAAGCAAATATTCAAACTAAAAACATCTTGTTCTATAATAATATAACTATCATTAAAATATTTTTAAGTTAATAAACTTTTACTAATAATGATCATTTATATTATTTAATATATGCGATTTAAATAGTTAATAATATTATGGACAAAGAAATTTAATTAATACCACAAAAAACCATTACAAGATTTTTTAATGCTTTTAAGATTCAACCCTAAAGATTGTACATTTCTATCAATATGAAAAATAAATTAACATTGTATCTTTTTTTTTTTAACTTTAATTGAAAATTGCATTTCATGGCACAATGCCGCCTCTTCCAATAGAAGCAAACAACCAGCAACGAGCAACCAGCAACAGGTTGTTGCAGATGCAGCACTTACTTACGTTATTTTGTTGCTGCGGCATGCTTTTAATTGGATGCCAATACAAACACATGCACGTACGCATACATGCACAAAACTACTAACATGCGCACAAAATTCTATACTCGTATATTTAGAAAACACACACCAACACACACGTACTCGCACATATACATGCATAAATATTCAAGTTCAATTAAAATCCTTTTGTTCTCATTCCCACCAAAACGATAAATCTTGCTTTAATAAACGCTAAAGCTCAAAAGCACACACATACACACACATATATACCCACCCACATGCATAGGAAAAATCAACAACAAAAGCACTTGTCGCAAAACGCAAACGCAATATTCACTACCACGAACTAAAGAGGACGACAGACGGACAGACAGACAGACAGACAAAGCACATAAAATCGGTTGCCGAAGTAGTTGAAATGGAAGAACCCCAGCAGCATCATCATCGAACTTCCATTAAACCAGATTACACGCTCTCCTCTCATGGTGATTGAGTGGCGCTAAAGCAGTTAACGCCGCACAATGCAATAATGTGCAGTTGTGTGTGTGTGTGTGTGGGTGTGTATGTGTATTTTGTGTTGTGTGTAGGTGTGGGATGAACCAACAACAACGGCAGAAAAAATTGAATAAGAAATAGCGCTGGCTAGATCAAATTTAAAATTCCCCGCCTTCAGTTAAGTTAACTTTCAACTCTTTTGATTTTGAATAATTTTGATCGAACTTTTATTGGCTCTTTTAAGAGCTCCTCATACAGTTTTGTTTTGTTTTTGCATCTCTACAATTTTACTGATATATGTTTTACATTTTCAAGTCATGTGAGATAAAACTTCCACGTTGACGCCTCTATTCTTTACAGTGGCACACTAACGAATCAGTTGACACAATATAACCTTTAAAATTTCGGTGTGGGGCATACAAAACGGCAGACAACGCAGACAAAAATCACGCAACGCAACACAAAATCACTTCACACAAACCAACAAAAACAAAAAAGTGTTTACAACCAAATGCAACAGCACGAGACAGCAAAAAACATAAAAAACAAAACAACACAAAAGCAAAAGCAAAAAAACACCAACACCAACAACTATAACAAAAAATCACTATCGACAACATTAAACCACGGCTCGGGCATGCAAGCACGCAGCAACAATTGTGCTAGTGCAACTGTGCAAACCGCCCACAACCGCCAATCCAATCTAATCCAAACTAAACGAACAACCAACCCAACTCAACCCAATCCAACCCAACCACCCACCGAACCAACCAACCAACCCAACTCAAATGTATGCGATACCACGCATCACACGACACGGCATGACACAGCAGACCAGTTCCACGCACTGAGGTTCGATGGTGTCAAAAACAACAACAACTGCGGCAAACAACAAAATACAGAACAACACCGCCAGCAGCAGCGGCGGCAGCAGCGACGGTAACATGAAAAATTCTTACTTTTCATTTTCATTTTCATTTTCATTCATATACGCCTTGCGCGCGCAAAATCTCCTTCAAAAGTCTCGCGCGCCAGCTGCGTGAAAACTCGCGTCGCGCGTCTTATCTACGCAACTAACTATGGTCTTGCAGTCGCAGCGCGGTCGGCGGCTTCAAGTGACGGCGGCCAGCATTTTCGCAGTTGACTTTGCTTTCGCTGTTATTGGCAGCTTTTTATTGTGTTTCTTTTTGTTTTTCGTTGGTTTACTTTGCTCTCGCATTTTTGTGTTTCGTATTACACGCAGAACAACTTGTGTGAATGCTCTGTGCAGGGTTGAATTTGTTTTAGTTTGGTTAAGGCCGGAAATTTTTGGGAGTATTAATAAAAATGTTTTAAGGAATTTACAAATGGCACAAGGAAATATAAAAAAATCCAAGGTTGGGTTCGATTAAAAGAAAAGAATCGAATAAAGAGGATTAAGGAATTGTCCGAACTCTACGCTTAACATGACTTACTAAGTCATAGAATTAAAGTCACCACTTGATATGAAATGGTTTATGATTCTCTGATGAGTTTCGTACGATCCTTAATGGGTGGAAATCCTGACATTTCATAGAATTGGAGCAAGCGAGAAAAGAATTGCCTGGGACAAAATTTTGCAAGACAATCGATTGAACAGCATTTCTCCATATTTCCAATCATACACAAAGATCTAGCATATAAGTTAAGTAACGAACAAGAGTAAAGGGAACGTTGAGTATATCGTTTCAAAATCATATCAATTTCTTGAATACACCAGACTGTATTTTAACGGATTTTCAACATTTGGGAGATAACATGATCCCACAATTTGAACAACGTAAACAAAATCTTAAAACAAGATGCGCACATGATGTACTCACCACCTAACGTACTATGAGTATCGTTTCAAGCAACGTTGTTTAATGCACACCGTAAACTTTGCGAAATGGGAAGACACACAAAAAACGACGACGATGAAAAATCAAAGCAACGTGAATATTCGATAAAAAGAAAACGCGGAACACAACGAACCAACAAACAACCTAAAAGCGCAGAGGCAAGCAAAAATATCTGCACAGACAAACTACGCCCACTCATAGACAGATATCGGCCGGCGGCACAAACAAAAGGCAATATTAACAACAACAACAACAACAAGAAGAAGAACAATGCAAGCCAACCAACCAACAACCCTAAACCATTTGGAAGCACCTCCAAACATCCCCAAACCATCGAAGAAATGTGACACAAAAGTGTGACAAACAAAAAGCATCATGAGCCAATTTGCGGTGTTAGGGCCAAAAGCCGGTCGAGGCAATACCATCGGCATCTACGAGTACGTATCAACGTTCAGTGTATGTGTGTAAGTATGTACGAATGTTATGAATAACAAAACGAAAAACGACGTAGACAAGTGCTACTGTCGCCAGTGCTGCTGCTGTTGCTGCTGCTACTGTTTCTGTTGCCGATATTGCTGCTGCTACTGCTACTGGCAGCGACGACATGAATGAATCTCAACGTGCGAGAATTGCTGGCAGCATAACTCGTCGCGGCACTATGGGACATTTAGACAAAGTCTCGGATTAAAAGAATCAACTTTAAAAAGTTAACCTAGTTTGTTTCTTGATAACAAGTTAATGTTGTTTTTTATTTGAAATGACAATGTCGTGTAGATGCCAAATTCGATTGGATTTTAAAACCGAGATGACTTTCCAAAGATCTTGTTTTTCTAAACCGGTTTAGACTAACCGAAATTTTGGTCTAATGCTTCATTTTGTGAAATCGGATGCTGAAACGTTTCCTTATGGTTCAAAAATATCTTAAATAAATGTGATCATAAATAGTAAAAATAAAATAATCGGGTTAGAATTTCAACAGAGTCCAAAATGTACATTTGAAATACATACATATATAGTCCGAGAATTATAGATTTATAGATAACTTTTGATTTATCAAACGAGGCTTCAAAATCAATTTGGATTCCGAAAAAATAAAACTATTGTAAACTTTTTGAGTGACACAGAATTAGATTTTTATTTAAATATTATAGTATTTTACTAAAAGGTTTCTGGCAACTTACATAAATCTTAGGAGATATAGGCTTAAATAAAGTTTACATTTCCACTGGGTACTAGAAATCGATCCAAGATTCCGAACTCACTCAACAAACTTAAGAAACTCACCTATTGAACTATATTCATTAAGATGCCAAAATGCGAATTTACGAGATGGTCCTGACTTATAATTTCTTTAGTGCAAACTGACTTGTTCCATAACTCCATAACAATAATTTAGATCATATTGACGCCTTAGTCGGAAAGGACCGTATCTAAATTCAGTAACGAACAAATAAGAACTAACTACAAAATAGTTCGTATAAAGTTTTTTTTGTTAAAAATTGTAGATACGACTTTTTTCGTCTTATTCGTTAGAGCTACCAAATTTTTTGAAATAGTTCGGATTTTTTTTTGATGCTCGTAATTTTAATAAAATTGGATCCATAAAGTAAAACAATTGACCCTGTCTCAGAGAAAATTTCTCACGACTTATGATGACGTTGATGTTCTTTTTCACTTGTTGTAAGGATGTCGATCGACCATGGTGCGCGACTTGACGTTGTCTCGAATGGCATCGCAATGGAGTGCTGCTGCGATGCCAACAGGGCGGCGGGTGGTTAGTTGGTTGGCTGGTTGGATGGTCTTTTCAGTCGGCGACGGTCGGGTTGATCAAGTTGTTGCGGATAGCAAACAACGGCAGGCAACGCCAACAACAGTGAACAGTTGCTGGCACTGACGCTGGCAGTGGTGCTTCTTTTTAGTTGCGGCGCAGTCAAGCACAAATAAACTTAATGTAGCGCACAGATAGCAGAATGAATACGGCACGGAGACCGAGTAAGGGTCTCTGCCAACAACGGGTCTGGCCTGACTGCGACCGTTCATTCGTTTGTTCATTCGTTTGTTCGTTCGTTCGTTTGTTTGGCCGAGACTGAGCCTCTTTTGCTGCCTCGGCTTGGCCTCTGTGTGCCTGTGCCTGTGCCTGTCTGTCCGTCTGTCTGTCTGTTTGCTTGTCTGACTGTGACTGTTGTAGGCAGTCAGGCAACGGCGCGCGCTTTTGTTGCTGCGGCTGTTTTGCTGCTTGGTCGTGTCGTTTCTTGCTGCTAGCGTTGCTGTGTGTTGCTGCCGCTGCTGCTGCTGCTGTCGCCTCCGTTGATTTTTTGTTGCTGCTGCTGTTGTTTTTGTTATTATTGTTGTTATTGTTGTTATTGTTGTTGTTGTTGCTGTTGGTGTTGTGTTTTGTGTTGGGGTATCATCGTGCCAAAAGCAAACTGCCTGCTTCAGTCTGTCGTTTGACGTGCACAGAGGCAATACGGCGCACACAGCTGAGAGGCGTGTGTAAAAATATCGTAAATTCTTTGAAAGCGGCGTGCAAACGTGCGTTTGTGTTTTTTTCTCGCGTAGTCTCGCAATCTTTGTTGTTGCCTGCCTGCCTGCCTGACTGCCTGCCGGCTGGTTAACTGACTCGCGAATACGAATGGTTCGTAGTGCTTTTGTTGTGTGTTCGTTCGTTACGTTACGTTTCGTTCAGTTCCGTTCATTCGGCGCCCCCAAAATTGTTTTTGGGCGCATAAATTTATAAACAAAAATATATTCAAAAAAATAAATACAAAACAACAAATTTTAAAAATACAAAAAGAATTTCCTGAAATAAAAAAAGCGCGCGCGCAATTTTTGCGCTATTTTTGTGTGTTTCGTCGACGTTTTATCAAAAAAAAAAGGAAAATAGTGAACAAGTCATAATTTATGCATTTGGCATTACAATACATAATAAAAGAAGTTAAACAAAATTACAATAACAACAACAACAACAAAAATAGTGAATTCAATTTCGATTTCGAACTTCTGCGCCATAATCACGCCCAGTGCCGCACACCGAGACGCCGTAATAAAATTTTATAAAATTTATTGAAAGAAGAAAATTGAAAAAAAAAAAAGGAAAATTAAATTTAAAAAAAAAGTTTGCGAAAGTATCCTTCCGTGCGCTTCAGTAGACGAATTCTTTTCAAGAGTCTGTCGCTTCGAAATTGGAAATTGTTCATTGTCAAGTGGCATTGTCAACGACGACGACGCCGCTGCTGTGTGCCTCCTCTGTCTCTTCGACTTAGTCTTCTTCTTTCTGCTGTTGTGCTGTCAATACGCCTTGTATTGTGCGTATTTTGTAGCTCTGTGTGCAAAGTGACAACCCTACAACTGCTCCTCCAACGCTTATTTCGAGTTATCAGCGCGCGTTGCGTTTCTGCTTCTTTTTTGGATTTAAATATTTGATTGCAGTCGTCGTGGTTGTTGGCGACTCTTGTTGGATTAACAAAAGGTTTGTATGTATTATATTATTAATGCATCTTGTCTCTTCTTATTTTCGCTCTGCTCTGCTTTACTCTTTGACCTTAAATATTTGGTGGATACCCGTTCTTGTGAGACATATTAAATTCGTCAAACAAATTGTATGAAATATCATATTAAATCAATCTTAAAAATGCCCAAGTTAAGAAATGTCAAACTTTTAGATAAATGTGTTTTTCTTATTTTTTTCACATTAGAAAATCTAATCTCGAATAAGCTTAGTTTTTAGTTTTATCTGGCAGATAATTTTATATACGACTTAACTCTCAAAATTAAAAAAAAAAATTATGATACTCTTGTAGCTAAAGAGCGTTATGTTAGCTTAACATTTCTAAACTGCATTATACAGATAACATGGATATCTGAAATATTAATGATCGTACTAGAATAGTACAAACAAATGTTAAAGATTGGCTTTCCCACTGAGTCTCCATTTATTTTCATGTTCAAATACACGTAAATCCAAACCAATATTAGAGAACATCAAAAGGTCAATCTGAAGAATTTTATATGTGTGCGTCTTAAGATAGATTTAAAGCAATTCAAACGAATTTAGGTTAATCGTAACAAGTTAAGTTAAAAGTTAGGTGATTATTTATAACTGGCTTAACACCATTTATGAGTCAGTTAATTTATGCAAATAAATGAAATTTGATCTATAAGATTCTTGCATCTGAGAAATTGCATCCTACAAATCAAATTTATTCTTTATGCAGTTGAAACTTGGTAAAGAAACTTGCATAGCTCAGCCTATCGAATAGAGTAAGCTATCAAGCGAATGAGTCGGCTTTAAGCTTCCTAACAAGCTACCTTAGTGATATTATCCGGTTGAATGCAAACAACCTGACAGATAAACTTGCCGAAATATATAATAAATGCGACAAAACTTTGTCACTTCATATCTGACTGGCCTTTTGTTATATGAATTTCATTAAATTATTATTTTAATGTTCTTCTTCTTATTCGTATTTGTATTCTTCTGTATTGTTTTGATTTGTTTGCAATTTTTGTTGTTTTCTACCGGCGCAAATAACTTGTTTAAAATTTACATTCTTTTTACGATGTTTTTTTTCTTCAAAATTTCAAGCTACTTATTGCAAATCTTTAAAATGTCAAATTTTGTTTGTTAGTTAAACTTTTTAGCAACCGATTTTGTTGTTGTGTTAATTATTAGAAATTGTTTGTTAATTTTATTTGCTTTCCTGTTTAGTATGCTGAAATTAAACAATGTTAATTTAAGAAGCAAAATTGTAATGTTCTTTTGTATACTTGTATATAGAAGTAGCAATAAAGTTTTAATATTGTGACGTACATTTTACATTCTATACAAAGTTAAAGGTTTCATGCATTCTATAGTATTTTGAATAGTACATTTCATCTAAACTGGATATGAAAAATTTTTAATAAAATTTTTATTTATTATTTAAAAATCTATCAAAATGTATCTTAGAATTTGTTTAAGTGTACTGATAAGAATATGAAGCAAACAATTTCACTCATATCAATTTCATTCATAACGCTATACTATGCGAATGAAGCATTTGTGAAGTATTCTACTCGCCAGATACTCGCACTCGTTCTCGCATATACGAGTACAAGCAGCTGTCCGGTTTCATGTTACATTCGTACGCTTGGTTTTCGTAATCAGAGGCGTTTTTTCTAACACTTGCAATTATTATCGAAACTAAGTGTCAACTGGAGCATTTTTGTAGCAAACATTATCAGGCTAATTCGAGCACTGGAACGGGTCCAATGATAATGAAAGTGAATCTTTAGGTTTGTTAAATTTTAATCCGACTAAGTAAGCGTAAGGCACTAAATGCTGAAGGTGTGGCTATCTCCTCTTTTTGTCCGGCGGCAACAGCTGGTGCAGATATGCTAATTTTATAATAAATTAGTTTTTAATTGCTCTACATATACATACATATGCAAACATTGCTGCAAAATAAACACAAACACAAATAAAACCACTTGACTGGGACTTGGTCTTGGTCTTGGAAAACTATTTTACTTATGTGTGTATGTAGGTATGTCGTAAAATTTATTGCTTTTTAATTTAATTAAAAGCTGAAAAATAACTTGTAGATTTTGTAGATTTCGTAAATTGTGGTTCCAAAGTGTTGAAAGCCATTTGTTTGATTATTTTTAAATCCGTTGCCATGTTGCCGAGTCCGAGATGAATTATTGCGCTTGCCATTAGAACGAATTGAAATTCTTTCTCAAAGCTAAATCAATTGTGCCATGCCAAGAAACATTTGTATTTTATGGCCTTTAGTAAATGCTTAACTGAAAATAAAAAATTTATTTTTAAACGAATTTAACATCTGCATTTAATATAATTTTTTACCACTCTTCTTTTATATTTCATTCGCATTGGTATTAGTTTCTTTTACTTCTCTTTGGCTTTAATTCAGTCGGCGTTAATCGATAGCGCCTAAAAGACTTGTTCAACACACTCCAGCCCCATCGACTTATTGACTCACCCAAAAAATGCATTCAACAAACGTACAACATCCACACCTCTCGATAGTTGCCAGCGAGTTTAACTTGTTGCACTTGACAGCTGCTGGCGGCAGCATGCAGCAGGCAGCAAGTAAACGTAATTTATTACTGTCAAATTCAAAAGCATGCAAAAATTTAGCAAAATTTCCACATTCAAAACTGTCGAATTTTAATTTAAATGCGCTTCGTTGCTAACTCCAGACAGACAGGCAAACAGACAGACAGACATACAGACAGAGAGACGCAAACAAGCGTTAAAACGCGCAGCCAGCATGAATCAATTAAAAGTGCGCAAAATACGCAGACGCGCATGCGCCAGACAAGAATTTTAATGAAAAACGTCGTGAATGCTATAAAAGAGTTTGTTTCATGCCACATTTGTGCGGACGCACAGAGGCACATCAGATACAACAACAACAATAACAACTACAACAACAATAACAACAATAACAAAATTGTGTTGATGACTGCGCCGACAATTGCTGACAATGGCTTATGATGCCACAGTGACACGTTGAGCACGGCAAAACAAAACAAAAAAACAGAGGTGGCAACACTGCCCACTGGCAGCACAATAAATAATCATGAAAACATTTGCACAAATGTGCAGCGTCAGCAAATTGTCAAATTTCGCGGTTACAAATGCCATGTGGATGTGTAGTTGTAGTTGTAAATGTAGACGTGAACGTAAATGTAAATGAAAGGTTGAGTGCGAAAATCGGTTCATTTTGAAAATTTTGCAATATTCAATAAATTAAAAAATCTCCAATTTTGACATGGTTAAATCGCTCAATGAAATCATGTTAAAATTTCACAAATTTCTGGGTAAATGGAAGCTGTGACTACTTTTAAATAGAAAAAAATTATAAATTTTTATACAATTTGAGTTTAATGTCGATCATATATTTACTATATAATAGCAACTAACCTGACTTTTTGCATATAGCTTTTTTTGTCCGATATCCTTTAGCTACAAATTAAATCTCATAATTGGACCAGAAGAGTTTTTGATATATTTTGTTAAGCTTGAAAATTGTTTATAGCTTAAAAACCATTTACGTGTTTCATACACACAGCAAATATAATTCAAATCAGTTCAACGACTTAGACGTAAATTCTTCACATACAAACATACAGACAGACAGACATTGAATTTTATTCAAATTGATATATAAGCCAGTTGCATTTTTGCTAATTGCAAATCAACAGAGGCCGGAAGATAACACGATCGTCGTAAATTAACTTAAGCTAACTTTTAATGTGGAGAAGTGTGTGTGATAATTAATTTACAGCTAATAATTATAACAAAAGGTAAAAATGGCGAATACAAAAATTAAATGAACAAGTTAACGAAATCATGATATATGGAAAATAATTTATTGCACTCAGAGTACACATTCGTATCCCGATGCACTTTATTCATTTGCAACGCATGTGGCACAAAGCACTGCCAACAACAACAACAATAGCAATAAGAAGAACAAAAGCAGGAAAAAAGCAACAACGTTGCGATCACATATGACACAAATGCATTGAGCTGTCACGTTGACAGCTTTTATGGCGCTCTCTTGTAACAATGAAATAAATTCATATTCCACAAAACGGGCGGGATAAAAAACAACAACAAAACAAAAACAACCAACTTGACAATGGTCATTGTTTCAGCAAAATGAACAACAACAACAATAACAACGAATCGAGCATATTAAAAAAAATTATCCTATTTAAATAAATGCCAAAGCAAGTGAAACACCACCACGACGTACTCCGTCCTCCGTACTCTGCACTAAAAAGAGCTAAAAAGCCATCCGGCACTGCACGACGCTCTCGTATGCTTGTCAACTGTCAAACTATTCGCATGCGTTGACATCATAAAAAGGATCTGTCATCGCAGTGAAATGTGTGCTGAGTTGAATGGTTAGAAACGTTTTTCATTTGTTTTATTGCCCGGGAAATAATTTTTTAATAAATTTTGAATTTTTTATTAATTTTTTGTTGGTTTGTGTGTGTGTGTGTGATAGTTTCAGTTATGCAGTTTCTATGTATTGCATGTATGAATCATTTGCAACATGACGCGCACACGTACATCGTCAACAACAAAAGCAGCAGCAACACCAATACGATCAACAACACCCGGTCGGACGGACGGACGGACAGACTGTAAAATGCAAATCTCAGTGCACTTTGCAATATTTGTGTAAATTGTGCTTTTTCGCATTTTAGCACCGAGGGGAAGGTGGCATATAGGTGTGTGTGTGTGTGTACTCGGTGTGTGTACCTCTTCATTGCACTCGTCTGTGGCATAATATCCAAATTTTTAGTTAAAACATGAAATTTTAAGTTTTTGCATAATTGTGTTGTTGCTCGCAGCAGGCAGACAGGCGGACAGACAGACAGCCAGACAGACAGCCAGGCAACATGATGGCATCGTTTGTAGGTTGGTTGGCTGGTTGGTTGGTTTGTTGGTGACAACTCATCGGGGACATGACACAAATTCCCCCAGTGTAATGTCACTTTAATCCGGCTGCTGTGTAATATTGGCTGTTATTGTAGTTCAAATATCTGTTGTTATTGTTGTTTGTGTAGTTGTTGTATAGTAATTTAAATATTGAACATTAAATGGTTCGGTGGCACTTATCAGTAAAATTTGATATATAAATGTTTTAACTTAGCTCGGAAAAATAATTTGGATACATTCTCCAAATTGAATTTTTAATGTAAGGCAACTAAATATTGAACAAATATGTAAAGCACCTGAGAATTATATGAACAAAAAATAAAATAACTGAAGAAAAAAAATATTGCAAATGACTTGATTAAGACCTTAACTTTAAAAATTAAAAATGTCATTACAAAAATCACAAGATTTTTATTTCTTGAAAAAATTGAATGTGAATGTTCATGTACATTTGTGGTGAACTTTGTTGGAAATTCTATTTCAGTGGTTTACACAATGACATAATTCGCACAACAACAAGTAAAAAGCGATAAAAAGGCATTTAATGCATTTCTACTTTAGACACAAAACGGAAATAAAGAAAAAAAAAAATGAGGGAAGCGCTGATATCATTTACAGTAAAATCAAAACAAACGTTATACTTAAACTTTAACTGAAAAAAGCTTTCAATTATCGGACTATGAAATACAATTTAATAGATTTTGACAAAGTAGTTTTAAATTAAGATAAACTTTTGCTTAACTACGTCACAGTTCCGTTTGCGTCAGCTGTTGTTTAAGTATTTGCAAGTCTAATAAGAGGCTGAATGAGATGAATTTAAAGATAAAGAAGCATTGAGTCAAAATACTACTACTATATATTTTTGTTTGTAAGAGTATCTAAGAGATTCTATTTTCTTAATTACCTGTATTTTGTATAACAATATTCGTTGACTTAATTATAATTTTAAAACGTATTATCACAAAACTATTGCAAAGTGATGCACATTAGATAATTAATCTTTACATTGAACCGGTCATAATTTATATATACAATCAAACAGACAAACAAACAAACAAACAACAATTCCACATTATCTGACACTAATGCGATACAATCCACTTGCTAAATGGAAGCAGCGCTTTATTTAAATTTATCAATTTATGTTCCCACATCTAAGCGTACAAATTATTCACAAAGTAATATTTATATCTGTCGGTTTAAAAAAACAACAACAATAGATTATATCTAAATCAAGCATTTAGTAACAACGAAACCGCGTGCGCAACCACACCACACCACACCCCATCCCATCCCGCACAACACTTCGGGTTTTGCATTTTAATTTGTTTCATGCGAAAAAACGAAACAAAGCAAAAAAAAAAAAAAAAAACAAAGCACCCAAACGTACGTAAATTGCCCGGCGCTAACCACATCAACCGAACCGCATGTGGCGCCTCCGTCGCTGCCACCACGCTACGCCGCCTCTCTATTATAATTGTCAGTTGAACTGCAAAAATACCGAACGAACGATCGATCGATCGATCTGACAGATACTCACTCGTACTCGTACTCGTACTACCATATAGACGCGCTTTGTCAAACTATGAATTATGCATAGATAAATTTGATGTTAAGCGCTCCGCCGCCACGGCGCGTTGCCATTTAACCGAGCGCTGTTTTTTTTGTTGTTGTTGTTTGTTGCGATTTTCCATATTTAGTGTTATCGCGTCGCTTTAATCCGCGTTAAATTAATCGCGCAGACGAAACACAAACCGAAACCGAAACACTTGTTTCGCATGGGAAATTGCGCCTATTCGATTGTTTCATGTTTCGGTTAGATTTTGAGCAAAGTGACGCGTCGTCTATCTCGAACTCAAATCAAAAATCGTTTCTTAATTGCAACAAATAAATGAAAACAAACAAAAACAAAAAGAGTGAACCAGTTCTGCTGGCTCGAAACTTGTCGCTGCATTTATTGCAATCAACTTTTGACGCCATTTTAATTGTTTCGCTGTTGCGCGCTAATCGAATTTGCCAATTTAGTCACATTCAGTTAATAAATTCAGTTAAATTTAACACTTTATTGAAATAATTTGACGGTTTTTTTCAATTAGTTTTTAACTGGTTCATATTTAGAAAATACATAAAAGATTTGCTTAAAGGAATGTTCCTTGTTTGAAACAAGTTCTTTAAAAAAGTATTTTGTGATATGATTAAGATGTATTTTTTTTATTGTTAAGTGTTTTATAAACAGTTTTATTCTTTCACTATTTAGTTACATTTAAATACCCGACTTTTGCCATTAATTGACTTTAGTTTGTCTAGTCTGTTTGAATTTTTGAAATATATTTAGCTAATAATTTAATTGGCTAATAAAACCCAGACAAAAATAATACTTCAAGTGATTGTGGTTATCCTTCAGTCACATTTAACAACTTTTCAATAAATTTTCCATTATATTATTTTATTTTTAAGTTAACGACTCAAACCTATTTCACAACATTCATGGGTGTACTCCATTCCTATATATGTATATGTGGTCATACATAAGTAAAATGTATAATTGCCAATTGAAAAATGTTCCAGATATTTTTAAAAGTACGAAAGAGATTCCGACCTCAAGTTAAGTTAGAACTTGTTTTTTTTTTGTTTTAATAAAACGTTAATTTATATTTTAGTCAGATTGCAAATTTTAAAATTGTTAAATGTATATATGTACAATTTTTAGGTTTCAAAATTTGTTGTAGTTTTAGTTTTTCTCACTAAGTTTATTGTTCTTACGTAAAAGTTGCACAAACTCACATTCAATGTTTGTGTTTCTTTTTTCCACTCGTTTCTTCAGTTGCCCTAAGAATTTTTTTCGGATTTTTATATAAAACAGATGTCCGGCAATATCGGATTGTATTTGGCGCTAGACCTGCTCATGCGATCATTAATTCTACTTGAACTTTGCAATAAATTTTGGATAAATAAATTTGAAATTTGATTTCGCATGGCGAAAATGAAAATCAAAATCAAAATCAAAATGAAAATGCCTATCGACAGCAAACTGACTTAGCAACATTTTTGTTTTAATGGTAAATTGAAAAAAATTCAAGCAATTTGTTGTTGATTCAATGAATTTGAAAATTTCGGATATTTTGTCATTAATTAGGGTTTTTACATATGTACGATATGCCTAATTTGATTGACAGTATCCATGTTTGCTTTTCCGATTTTATGACATCGTAAATCTTCGAAAAAAATGTTAACAATCTTCAGATGGATGTTTTCGCTTTTGAACTTGCCACCAAAGCAATAATTTGATGTTTTATTTTTATGGTTTCCTCAGAAAGAAATTTGAAAATGTTTGCTTTTATGTTTCTCATATCTTAATATTTAATTTGTATTTTTGAAATATTTATTTTTTTATTGTTGAGGCGCAGATGTCGATTTGCATTTTATAGAAAGTGATTTATACGATTTGCTCAATATTGCAAAAGCAACAAAGCACAAACACGATGCCCAGATGACGCTATGCTGAAATGTTCCAATTACATCAAACGCGTTGATTCATTTTCTTATCTATCGAATACGAATAGTATATGAGTGTGTACGTATGTATGTATGTCGGATTATAGTCTATTGAATATTAATATTGAATTCAAATTATATAGAATCACAATTAAAAACACTTTTGGCGCGTCATCTATTTGCGCTTAAGCTTGTTATCGTTCGCCGCCGGTCGGGAGCATGTTTTAATTGTCATAAAATTATTTAAATGCTATTTAGTAATTCAGAACTGTCAATTTTTAATATATATGTCTTACTTATTAGCGATAATGTTTAGAAATAAACAAAATCTTGCGCCAAGTTGACAATGAACTACTTTTCCATATGGCAACGAAATATGTTCAGACGAGAAAAATGAAATACTTAAGCGGCCTATTGTAATTTCACCTTCGCTATAAGAAATACTATAAGCGGGCAGGCAGCTGACGCCAGCACTACAGAAACAACTTTTGTGGTTTCACTTTTCAATTTGCATTCTGAAATTGTGTGTAAATTTCACGGATACAAAATGATTCATAGTTTGTCATATATGTATGTAGATTAATTAGTCATGGGAGATTTTTGCAATCACAGTCACATACAAATCTCAACATTCCCAAACCAATTACGGAGCTATGCAAAATTTCCATAATCAAAATAACCTTTCAAATATGAAACTTAAAATTCTTAATTGACGCAACAAAATTTTAAAATCAATTTTAAAAGTTCACCTTCAACTAAATTTCTTTTTTGGAAAGTAAGTATATTACATTTGTATTGGTGTAATAGATACAGTGTGCCAAACATGCGTTTGATTTTTCAACACAATTTTGAACTACATCATAAAAATGTACATACCATATATAAGTCAGCGTTGTGCATTTTTTAAAGATACATACACTCCCTGCCCTACCCTCAATACCGCACTTAAAAGTGTAAAAGAGCCATACAAAAAACAAAAACCAAAAAAAAAAAAAAACAAAGAGAGCCACTACAAAACTTTGTGCTATTGAATTGCATTTAACAAGGATGCTAAGGATCCAAAGTGTGCTGAGGATGGTTTCATCCGAGCGTTGCTCACGTTGCGTCGTAAAGCATGACTCAAGTTGATGTTAAAAGTCAAGCAGAACATTCTAAGATGTTAATACGTAAACGTGTTCAGGTGTTTGTGTGTGTAAATGTATCTGTGTGTTTGAAATGAGGTTTTTTTAAATGTTGTAACATTTTAATAAGTATCTTAATGAGCTGTGAGGGGAGAATGCAGTTATAAAATTTTGAATACATGACATAAGAATTGAAGCTTGCTTGTATTTGTTTTTACTTAAATTGTATCTTATGAATTAAAAAAACAGTTTTAGAATTTGATGATATTATATTTTTTACCTAATTATTACATTAAATATATAAACAACATAATAATTTCTTTTAAATACAAAATACCAGAGGAGTCAAATCTCTACCCTCCCATATTGTTGATATTTTTATTTTTTTTTTGTACATAAGTACTTTTATCTTGTAAAACTAAGGCAAAAATGTGTTTGTTTTTGTGTGTATGTGTGTGTGTGTGTCCTTATACAAATCCACCCCAGAGGGTAAAAACTTAACTTGCCGCACTTAGCCGAGTTGATGTGCATTAAAGACATTTTTGACTTGTGTCTGTCTTATCAACGTTCACAGACACGACGCGCGCACTTCACTTAAATTCTTCCGTTTCCGCTTTCGATCTAAGTACAAGCGAAAAGACACACATATACGCATGCAAAGAGAGAGTGTATCTGTGTGTGTTTGTGTACGAGTATGTGCTTGAGGTTCTTTTCTTTACTCATCGAAAACATGCACTTTGGCACTTAACCTTTTAAGATGTGTGCTCCTTTTCTTTTCCTTTTTTTCCCTTTTATTTTCTTTTGCTGTTTCTGCTGCTGCTGGTGTTGTGTCAAAATGAAAAAGCGTCCACTACGCAGGACCAACAACAACAACAACAACTGTAGCATCAAAAACAGCAACATCAATGAAATGACCCTGTCCCCGGGGACATGTTAGTCGCACGCACGCACTTACAGTCGCCGCACATCAACACAAACACACGCAAATTGACTTTGTCGTGTATGCGTTTGTGTACATATGAGTAGCTTCGAATCAAAAGCCGGCAAATTGGATTTTTCATTTATTGTTGACAAAAAATTTAAAAAAAATTATAATAACTATGTACAAAACTTTAAAACTTGTTTTCGTTAAATTTTACCATGTTCAAAGGATATTTGAGTATCCCAGAGCGAATTAAATTTTTATAAGGTTTGAATTTGTAAATACTTTCAAAGCGAGTTTCCAAAATATTTTGAATAATACATGAATAAATCTGCTGGATCACACGAATCTTTCCTGGTCATAAATTCCAAAATCTCAAAAAATTTAAATTATTTTTATGCATTGATTTATAAATGCGATTATAGTAATCAATAAAATTCTTTTAAAAATGTTATTAAAATTTTGAAAATGTTGTTTTTGCTATTTCAAATTTATCGATACTCGACAGCCTTTTTTTTGCTTCCGGAAGTGAGAAAGAAGTGCGTTTAGCTTCTTGAGTGGCTGCGCTGTCTAAAATATGCCTCAAAGCCACAATTTTTTTTTCGGGGGATTTTCTTTTTCGCAGCCATCAGCTCATCCTTATCCTCAACGTCGTCAACATTATTTATATATGTATAAATATTTACTTTTTTTGTTGTTACATTTTTTTTTGCAATGGAAGGGTGCGTTTCGTTTCGTATCGTTTACGCAATTTTTGAAAATTTTCCATCATCATGATAAACGCAATTTATCTGCACACACTCACACGAACACACACACATACAGTCGGGTACGTGTGTGTTTCTGTGTGTGTATGCGCATAACATAATGCGAAAATGATTATCTCAACTGGGAATTGCAATATTTTGCTTGTTAACGGCGCTTATTATTAACTTGGTCCTTTGTCCTTGGTCCTTGCCGCTTGCCGCTTGTCTTGTAAATCGTGTTTTTTTCTCTTCTTCGTCTCTTTTGTTGTTGTTGTTGGTGTGGCTTTTGTCGCTTGTAAATGTCTGCTGTTTCATTTTTATTCTTATTATAGCTCAATTATATTTCGGGGGCGTGATAGATTCGTATTTTATGCGCCTCCTTTTGCCTTTGCCTTTGCCATTGCCTTGTGGCGTCGTTACGCCTTGTTGAAATGCGCTCTTTGCATTGGAAAATTGCTGGCGCGGAACGTGGCGTATGTGGAATTATTTTTACATTAAGAGCAGATTAATAACTTTAGATAAAATATTACATTCGGATAAAAAGAAAACGATAATTTGCCGAGGTTCTTTTATTGTAAAACTTAATTTTTTGCAGCACATGACTTTGAAGATATTTGGCAACATTTTTAAGTTAAATTTTGTTCGGCCATTTTTTTTTGGTATATAGAAACGACGAAATTTATCAAATAAGTATTTGAAGAATTTGCTTTAAACCATAAACGAGGAGTTGCGAAGAGTTTACTTTTCTCTTTAATCAACAAAATCTTTGTTGCAGAAACTAACTCAACAACTTTTGTATTTTCAGGATATTGTCAACAGTAACGACAGCAACAACAACAAGTACAACAAGCACTAACACTACAACAATAAACACAACAACATCGGCAATAATAGCAACTAGGATAACAGCCGGAAATTGATAACAAATCATTTGAAAAAGTTTAAACGCAAACGACAGCTGCAACCACATAGATAAAACGGATAAAACCGCTTCTAACCGTAACCGATTTTTGTGACTTGTACGTACGTGCGTGTATGCGCGTGTGTGTGCCGGCATAAGCAGAGCGTAAAGAGTGGTTTTGAGCGCCGGAAAATTAAAAATTTCCGCAAAGCGTATGTGGGCGGGCTGGCTGTGGGTGCGTTGTTTATACTGTAAAATATAACACACGCACACGCATACTTACGCATTGCTACGGTACATATTAAAGTTTTAAATATGATAAATGAAGCATAGGCCTGGCCTGCCTAATGCAGCATAAATCAAAAGCCTAGAAACGTGTTAGCAGCAGCAACACGCCCGCGCTCACTCGCTCGCTCGCTCGCTGCTGTGTGTTTATGCAAAGCCAAATAAATGCGTTTAGAGTGACTATCCTGACCCTGTTCATGATGTGAGCGTGCGTGTGTGTGTGTTGGCCAATTTTGATATAGCCAAGTAAATAAAAAAGCGTTAAGTGGTTCAGTTGTGATAAGCGCAAAAAAAGGCAAATGCTAAAAATTCAAAACTATAAATTATGAAAAAAAAATGTTGTTTCATTTTTGTTTCCATATTATTATAAAAAAATATCTCAGCTAAAGTGGAAATTTGTACATATATTAACTCACACATTCAAAAGAACTAAAATCGTATAAGTAAATTTTTTGCATTCAATTGAAATTATGAAGGGTAAAATATAAATAAAATATTTAACTTTTTACATAATTTATTTAAACATTTAACGTAATTGTGGATGGAAATTCAGTTTAAACCAAAATACGCCCACAGAAATCCGTAATACAATTTTCAATATAAAAAAGTGTTTTTTCCAGTTGAGAAACACTTCAAATCGCTTAAATCAATCATTTCAATTGCAAGCGTTCAGCAAGTCATTTCATACATCGATTGGCATTGGCCATTGGCCAATGGCCATTTGCCGTTATGACTTCATTAATTATTTTCGGACTCATTAAAGCAGCTTCGATTTCCATAAGCCACTTCCGACCACTTCCGATCCACTGCCACATACACACATACTCGTACATATGTACACAAATGCACAAATGCAATTATGGCATCACTCTAAATGCATTTGTTGGCCACATTCGCAAAAGGCCAGCCAGCCAGCCAGCCGACCAAACCAAACCGTAACAGTTCGTTCGGCAGCTGCCAAACGATTGAGCGGTGTATTCTCATTTAAAAGCCACTATCGATTGCAATTAATCTAAATTGATTTGCCGCATTCAATTTAGGCTCATGTTTAGATGCAAATCAAATTGAAAAATTAAAACATAACAACAAAAACAAACATAAAAACAAAAAACCATTCAATTATAAAAACTGTAATGCAAATAAAATTAAAAAACTCAAAGTGAATTAATTGCACCGAACGTACGACCAACCAACCAAAGTTGGTCGAAACGCTTGTCAACAAACTTTACCAAACATAAATTATCACCAAAACCAAAAAAAAAAAACAAATAAACAGCAGCAAACGTTTTGTTACAAAAACAACAACAAAGTAAAACGAGTCAGAGTCAGCGGCTCTTCACCATGGAGCGGCCGTTAAAAATTCAAATAATGTGGTAAGTACATTTAAAGCGCTTTTATAAATGTATGTAGCTTACTCTGCGAGTATCTATGAGTGTGTGTCTGCGTGTTTGTGTGTGTGTGTGTGTTCTTTTAATTATAGTTACCAACCTTGTTGTTGTATTTATTTACGGCTTCGTTGCATCCGCGACTCACCAACCGCAAAATGTCCCTTTTTCGACTGTGAAAAGGTTCTTTTGATGTGGCGTCATGCTCATAAATGAGTATTTTTCTCTCCGAAATTGCCATAAATATTTCATTAATTACAGTAAATTGAATGAATTTAATTTCTATTTTGAACAATCAAAGTTTCAACATTTCACAGATGAAAATTTAGTGATTTAACTAGGAAAAGGCTTTGAAATAATTTTGTACGTAACATATACAGATAGGGATGGAAAAAATTCATATATCGTTAAATCGATATTTTTGCGCCAATATCAGATGTATAATCGAGATGTTTTAAATAAAGGTATGTCAATGCTATCGCTGATTGTTTTGACGTGTGTTTATTGGGAATAAGAATGGCGTTTAATTTCGTGGTTACTAATTAAAATATTGATATTTTTTCTATCGATATCTCGATATACTGATTTGAAATCCGATTATTTTGACGAAACAATTAATAAATACAATATACATTTTTTAATATCAATAGTTTTTCATTAGATTTACTTAATAACCAAATTTTTTTTTCGGTTATATCGATATTGGCAAAATCGATATTTTTTCGATATGTCATCTCTATTAAAAGTACTTGTTTAATTTATTGTTAAGGCCTTTCTTTTGCCACTGTTTAATATGTTCTCACGTTGTAAGCAATTAGTCGCACGTATTTTACACAAATCGCTTTTGAAGCCAAATTAGCATTTAAAGTAAGTGTCAGTTGTGAGATATGCCAAATGAATACCCGAAATACAAATTGTTTTGGCTAAAATGTACACACTGCAAGCCCAAACAGTGCATGCACAAAACATTTGTCAACGAAAGTAATTACATCGGAATGTCAACAGAAATTTAATTAGTATTAGTGACTTTGTTTTTCCTATGAAGTGAAAAATGATATTGCGAAATGAGTTTGATAATTTAAATTTTTCAAAGCGAATAGCAAAAGGATATACCCTACGGAAAAATCGATTTGTTATGGATCATCGAAAATACTTAAATGAGGAGCCAGAGAAAAAACAACAATCTTTCTTTGTTCACATAACCTTAAGTTCATATCCGGCATAAAAAGTTAAAATTCGACCTGCTAGACTTGACCTGGACTTTAATCTGATTAATCTTAAACAAATTCTAAAATTGTGAATCAGAAAAAAGCTTCTTAGGAATTAAATTCCAATAATGTACCCTTAAGCTAAAAACTACGATATCTAGTTCCACATTTAAACTATCCATTTTTGGACTTGGTTGGTCACTCTAAATTTTATCAGTTTGCATGTATATGAAAGAATTAAAAAAAATCGTATTTTCTAAGGGGTAAGAATTCATTAAATATTCTGGTCGATATTTCTGTGAATAAAGTTTTATAAATTTTCAGGTTTTATATATAAAAATTAAAACAATGTTTTCTCTCTGATGCTCTTGACCCTTTTGAATACAATAATATCTGCTATGGTTGCTTTTAAATAATGTCTCAGGTCCACCCTAGCGAATATGGTCGATTTTAATTAAGTTCTCATTTCGAAATAATTTCGATTTGTTCTTTTTTTATAAATAGACGCAGCAGTCCTTTTGGACATGCCAAAGCAAAAACGCGTGTGTCTCTGCGTTGGTTTGACGATGCGTCGTCGTGTATGCGCCGCGTTAAGTAAACAGAATTGCCGCCGTATTAACGCGTTTGTGTGTTAATGTTGCAATTGCACTATTTTCCAAAATATCGTCATTCGCCAAACGAAATATTCTTAGAAATTTTTAATATGCGAAATGTTTCATGTTGCATAGTAGAAAAAAGAAAAAAATTGTGTGGCCTTTGCAAGCCGCCTTTTGCTTTGGAGTTTTGTATTTGATATACGCCAGCACGCTTGATTCATGCATGCGGCGACAGCTATTTTTGGCTGCACACAAAAATTAAAAGTTTTCGCTTTGTGCATCACGAAAACAAAAACAACAAAAAACGGAAACTAAAAAAATAAGCAAATTCTACAAGAGCGTCCGTCGCCAAATAAATCCAGACGAAAAAGACAGGTTCAGTTTTTTCTTCGCTGGCAGTAGTCACTGAAACCGTAAATCGTAGGCGGCGTTCTGTAAGATGATTTCTCTCAAGCAATGAACTTTTACTCCACTTAGGCTGTCTTCCACCGGATTTTCTATTTTTTTTTTTTGGGTACCAAGTAATTGCATTTTTTTATTTCCTTTAAAATAAAGTGTCTATCAAATTGGCACAAATCCAATGAAAGCAATCTTTACATTTGGCTAGTTTATGCCCGCTTGCTTAAGTTTGCCGTCAGAGATAATCGCAAATTAAAATATTTAATTATGCAATTTAAATATAGAATTTAATTTCAAAACGTCGGCTAATTGAAATTTGGGCAGTACCCATACCAAGTATCTACTCGTATACAGTTTCAGTTTTTATTTAAAAATACATTTGAGATGGTTCTTTAGTTTTGTTGTTGTTTATAATTAGCACAGTTGGATGTCTTGTATCTTATAATTAAAATAAATCACAGGTATGTATCTATGTATCTACGCTCAGCTGCTTTAATATTTGGCATTGTATAATGTCGTACCGGCATTTCAATCTTTCAGATGAGCGCTGACAGCGAACAGATTAATTTATGCACTTTGTGACCTCATAAATATCGGCTCTTCAGATCATCCAACCAAATAGTTTCTTCTTTTTTGTATGCATGTATGTATGTATGTATGTATGTATGTATGTATGTATGTATGTATGCAATTTGTTGACAGATGACATGATTCGAAACAAAAAAGATCTTAAATTACAAATTAGTCAAACGACTGCTTAAAATCGCATTTGTCAAGCACCACGCTCCGCCCTACGACTGAGAAGAAGACAAAACCCAATGAAGCGACAACATGTTGCACATGACTTGACGCATGTGTGGGCAACATGCAGCCAGGCAGCATCAGCGCCAGCCAAGTGCAACACTAGAGAAACACTTAAAAACTTAAAAAACTGATGACTCTGCAGCGCTAAAAGAGGCTAACGTTTTGTTTTTTTTTTTGGTTGTGGCAGGCAGCAAAAGCCATCATCGTTATGATGTCATTAAAAATCGTAACTAGGTGAGGGGGGAGTTGCGTCGGACGCTACAGCGAATATGGGCGAAACCTATTTTTGGTGTCAGCTGTTGTACTTCAAGACTGGCAGAAGGCAAACATTAACAAAATTTTAAGAATTAAAAACAAAGGGGCGGCCGGAGGGAGGAGACCTAAAATATGATTTACGCGCACGATTGCATTTAGGCGTGTGTGTGTGTGTGTTTAACCCGCTCGGTGCTTTAACTAAAAGTTTAATTTTTAACTTAAAAATTACAAAATATTTGAAAGTTTTGAGAGTTTTTAAATTAAAACTTTGAAGTTTTTTTATTTCAGTAAAAGTTTTTTTTTAGAAAGTCGATAATTTGTAAAATTAGGCATTTTAAGAATTTCCTTTTTTGGTTTTAAAATTTATAACGAAAACAATTCTTTGTTTTTGCTTTATAAATAAATAAATCACGTTTTTTGTTTCTATTATATTTTAAATTTAAGTTAACCTTCAGTACTCAAAGGGTTAATAAATTGTTGCCAACTTGTTGCCTCATAGACATAATATAAAATTCATGCCTTTGGTTTGGTTGTTTATTAAACCAAAAAAGAAAAAGGGAAAAAATCGGACATGCCTCATTTTCGTAATTGCAACATTGCTGCAAGAACTGTTGTGGTTGTTGTTGTTTGTTTTGCTTTTATGTCATTTTTTAATAGTGTTCTTCTTAATTTTTGTTCTACAGCTTTTCTTTAATGGAAGCCAATGATATGCCTGAGTGGCGCAGAAAGTGCGTTTCTATTTTTTTTATTTGATTTACTTTTTTTCTGCTTGAGCAAAACTTTTTAATTTTTTTAAGCGATCCCTCGTTTCTGTTGGCAATATTGCCTTCTCATTTTGTTCTTCTTTTTTGTTTTTGTAAGATGATTTTGTGGCGCCCAACGTTGCGTTGCAGTCAATGTGCTGTCACATTGCTCGTTGCCTCGCTGCCATTGTTGCCAACGCGCTAAATTAGCTCTTGTCTTTTTCTTCTTCGGCGCCTTTTGTTCATGCTGATGCTCCTCTTCCATTTTTAGCCATTGGTGGTTTTTTGTTTGTTTTGTGTTCGGTCGGAGTTGCCACTTTGAAACACTTATCTGCGCTGGTAATGATGCGTTTCGACATGTTGTGATTGACTTTTGATGTGGATTATTGTTTTGCGCTACTTTGAAGTCTACTGTTGTTGTTTTTGCTGTCGTTGTGTTGGAAAGTGTTGAGACAAGTTGGCGAGAAAAGTAGATTGCACAATTATTGACATGTAGAAAATGTAAAAGCTACATAAATCATGAATAGAGTTTCACTTCGAATTTTTTTTGTTCTATTTTATGGCTTATTACAAAAACTTAAATTTTCAACATAATTAGGATTACCCCTCAACAAAAATCAAAATCACTTCCGAATTATTAAAAATTTGCCAGTAATAAGAGGATCAACGATAGAAATTCTTTTGAATTATTTACACATCTAAGAGTCGTTATATTGAGGGAAGTTTTATTTGTATATTCTTATATCTTCATACAAAATTGACGATTAGTTTTTAGTGACTCCTACTAAATATGTTACTCGTATAAAAGGCGTAGTTAAACATAAATTTTTTTGAAAATCTGATCTATAAGTTCAATCTAATTGCATTCGTCTTCATTAATAAGAGGCAAGAGCGTTTCTCACTTTATTTCATAAACTGTGGCGCCATCTAGAAAAACAATATAAAATAATTCCGAATAGATAATGTAAGAAACGACAGCTACCGATCAACAGAATGATAATTATATTTGCTAAGCAACATTTCTGATAGATGGCGCTGCATTATAACGGACTTTAAGACTATCTATCTATTTCTCGTGAACATTTGTTGGCCACTTATTATCGAAAAACTTATTTATTTACATTTGTTAAAAAGTTGAGTTAATGAAATCCAGAACATTCATTTATTTGTTAATGGAAAATTATAATACTATTTTCCAAAATTTTTTACATATTCTTGTATAATTTATAAAAATTAAAAATTTTCAATATACGAAATCACCCAACACTGACATCAAGCAAAGCGATGCACTTGATTGTCAACTTTTGTCCGGATGGTTTAAGTATTTTGTTGTTATTGTTTTCCACACAATCAACTGAAATTTCAACAAGAGAAACGTACAAAAACAAATCTAAGGTTGACTTAATTCAGAGCTGATTTAGTTGTGGGTTTTGTGGGTGTTGATTTGTGCTGCAATAAAATAACTGCCAACGCCGACATTTAATGTGAAAAACCAATAACAATAAAGTGTGAAATTAGTTTCTTTTAAGAAGACTTGTCAAAGAGTTAGTCAAATTCAAAAATTATCGTTAATATTTAAATTTTAAAATAGGTTTTATACACTTTTCAATAAATTTGATATAAGTATTTAAATCTTATCCAACAAACAAATCTCTTTAAGCCATGCGATAAACTAAAATAGATCCGCCTGCATTAGCGGCAATGAATTTAGCCAACTTTATCAATACCAAAAAACAAAAACAAAACGTTTAGAATTCCAATCAATTTGGAAACATAAAGCAAACGCCTCAACGACTAAACTTGTTGATTTAAAATAGTTAAACCCCGAACATAAGCTCAAAGGAAACCCTGATGTGCCGCTGCTGCTGTTGCTGGCTTAGAGCCAACTTCATCATCACGTAAATCGCTCAATAAAATAAATTGCAAGAACAAACGAAAAAGCACGCAAAAATATGCAAATCAAGCACCCTTTTATGTTGGGAGAGAAGCGCGCAAAAAACATTTGACACTGAAATTCTTTTCGCTTTCCAAACACACATGCACACACACACACATACAACGATGGGGGGCAGAAGAAAAGAAATTCGCGCGCCGCCACACTTTTTTGACACAGTCAGCCGAGTCAGTCGCATGAGAATACGTTCGTTGCCTCATGCGCCGCGCGCGCGACACAGTGGCACACATTTGTGTGGCATCATCGTCATCGACGACGGCAGCTATGGCTGCTGTATGCGCTGCTACACGCTGTACACGGGAGCAACGCCCTTCTGCGCCTTAAGCCATGCCATGCCATGCTGACTGAGCCGATTTGCTATAAAATAAAATTTTATTTCCTAAGTAAATTTGATTTGGTAATTTTTTTTGTTTTTTGTTTTTGTTTCTTTCCGTGTTCTTGTGTATGTGTGTGTGTGTGAAAATCATTTCCGCTGTGGCAACTTCATCTTTGACGTTTTTTCTGCGGCTTCTATTTATTTACATTATAAATTTGTGTATGTGGCGCAGTGATTTGTTAACATACACAACCACATTTTCCTCCTTTTCACTTTACATTGCAAATGTAAATAATTTTAGTCGAGCCGCTTCGGGAGCTTTTCTGTCTTTCCTTGACTGCTTTATTTGGCGAATTGTTGAACTGAAGTTAAATCGCTTCCAGGTTTTGCTGAAAAGAGGGTTTGAAAAAGTTCTCACAACGATTTGGAATACATTTGTACGAGTGTACTTAAGTGGGATCCCGTCGAATTCTTTTAAAGACTTGAGCAGACATTTGAAAATCTCAACTTGTGGCGACCTATTTGACTGAAAAGATGTCTGTCTGTCTGTCTGTCTGTCTTATTAGCCTTAATCTATGCAAATACAAATTTGTATGAATTTATGAATAAATGAAAATTTGTTTAAGCAGAAAGCCCAACATAACAGTAATATTTTAAAATTGCAATAGTTTATTAAGAAGTTCAGATCCAAGCGATTAAAACTAGATCAAGAGTTCATTCGGGTGTAAAGAAAAAATATTTATTAGCTTTCCTTGAACTACCCTAAGAAATGTTATATAGATAAAAATGTCTCCTAACTCCACTTTAAATTCCAATTGTGTCCGCCAAACGAAATCGCGTATTGAAATTACAGCAACATTTCGAAAAAAAAGCGAAATTGTAAAATTGACACGCTCCGAATTCAGCGCTGTACGATATAAACTTTGTTAATTCATAAATGCACATGTGCGAACATTTAACAAATGCATTCCAAATGCAAATATTTATTTTAATTGATCGCGTAGTCGCGGCGACAAACTTCGTGCAAAACACAAAAATCACAAGCGCGCAAGTGCACGCATGCGCACTCGCGCACATTCGCTGTACGGTTCGAATTTCAATGCAATGCAGCAGCTGCCATGTGGTTAATGAATGACGTATTTTGCGCGTAGACAGACAGACAGACAGGCAATTGCATTGGCAAGTGCCAATGTTGTCTGGCTGCAGCGCGTTTCTCGTTTGCTAATTGCGAATAATCGCACGCGTTTGCGCGCTTTGCTAAGACGCGCATAAACTCAAATTATGCTTTTGTGTATTCGAATTGAAGGGCGGATCCAGATTAACATTTCAACGTGTTTTTCGCCAGCTCTCCTTTGTGCTACTTCATTTGAGTCATTTTATAATTTAATTAATCAAGTGTTTAGCCCAACGATCATTTCATATATGGCTCTTAAAAATGTCACATATACCCTTTTGTATTTAATCAACAAAATGATTTATAAATTGTTCCTAATATCGAAATTAATTCCCTGGATCAGCCCTTGTTTAACTCGTGCATACTGTGGCCTCTTTCAGACTACGAAGCCTGAAGCAGCACATGCAAATGATTTGAGTTCGATGCTGAATGCTTAAGTCATTACGAACGCGGCTAATTGCGGCTGCTTGTTTTTTTTTGCTCGATATTTGGCAATCAGTTAACGTTAACAAAGTGATTCAATTTAGTCAGTTTAGTTGAAATTTTATGATAGTTTAGTTGGAAACCCGCTTCGATGGAGTTGCATAATCATAATCGCGAGATAAATTATTCATATCGTGATAATCTAATCTATTAACCTTATTAAGAAATCCAGTTTCATTTAAGGATTTGTTTTTGAGTTTTATACATTTTTGAGATACCAGTTCAACTCTTTGAGTAAGAAGCGAAATGTGTATGAACTGAAAAAATTAAGTAATGTATTAAATTTATAAGATTTAAATTCGTCGTTATTAGGAATATAAACAAATACAAATCGAGAATCTTTGGCAGAAAAAAAACAATCTAATGGATTGTTTCTGAACAATCTAAAGGTTGAGTTTCAGTACCCAAATATACGCTTAAAAAGTTACCTTTTTATTCTATTATGCTTACAGTTTAATATAACCGAAAATAAAACAAAAATTTTAATAGCTGCATAATTGAAATCTCCGCTTGTTCATCTCAATGCAAATACGAAAATTGTATTTACTATTTCGGTCACGCATCTAGGCACCGAATTATACAACAACACAAAAAATGCAATTACAAGAATCGGTTTTACTTTAAATTGCATTTGCAAGATGACATGATATTTGAATTTTAATAACTATACATTCTGGCCGAATAAACAAAGTCCATGGAGCAACAAAAACTCAAAATTTGCGCTCCAAACGAATCATTTTAATATGATGTAATCGCAAATGGTAAAGCACACAATTTCTTGTTTCTGGCAAATGTAAATGTAAATAATCTGAGGCGACCGTAGTCGAGGCTGCATAGGCAGAAGCATGTCCAAATTTATCTACAACAACAACAACAATATTGAAAATTGACATTTCTATCGGTATTGAATTGAAATGCCTTCACGTAAATTGCACTTGGACGCAATTTAGGTAGTCGAACCTTTGAAATTGATTTTAATTTGATTTTCAATCAGAAACCTATCGATCGACGGATGCACCGATGGAGCGTGCGACGTTGTGCTCTGCAGTGCAGTTGGCTACAAAAACATTGAACTTGATACTGACGTTCGCATACAAAAACAGTGACCTGACTGTGAAGCGTTGCATGCCAAAATGTTAGTTAAGTTTTAATAAAATGTATTAAAATAAAAAGGTTGTATAAAATAGAACAAACATATATTCTAACTATATAATATATATTCTATTCTATACTATTTTTTTAACTTTTATTCTATTCTAATCTATTCTATTTTATTCAATCATTTAATTTTTTTGTACTAATACTAATATTTTTAAACTTGTGTTGCTACCATTTGAGAAGTTAAGAGGCAGCAAGCAAGCAAGCAAGCAAGCAGAGCATGCAACAAATGCGTTCGTTGCTGTGTCTCTGCGCAACAAGCATGAATTATTTGCTATAGTATTCATGTTGTTGTTGTTTTTTTTGTTATTGGAACTGATATCAGTTGGTTTGGGTTTGGTTGTGGTCGCTTAACTATGTCTGGCACAGTGTCTGCTGTGTATGTCTGTCTGTCTGTCTGTCTGTCTGTCCGCTTGGATCTGATCTGCGATGCGTTCCATTTGCAAAAGTCACAAGAAAAGAAAACCAAATCAAGGCGCAACTTTGCATCGTCGCCCCTTCCCCACACTCCTCACCATTAAAAGTGAATTCCTTTGGGTTTCAACTTGGAATTTGCTTCCTTTCGCTTTTGCACATTTTCGTTATCAGCGCATTCTTATCGAGCAGCAGCAGCAGCAAAAGTTTTTCTCTCATTATTTTTCTTTTTTTTTATCTATAAAGTAATTCCATGTAGCTACAAGCTTAGCTTACATTTTGTTAAATGTGAGCTTTGTGGATTAATTCAATTCGGCATTTGGCTGCGGTATTTAAAAGTAAGAAATGTTATTCTTTAAATTTCTAACTAATCAAGTTAAACCAAAAAAAAGAATAACCAAATATAAATTAACGGCTGTAAGAAACTTTTCGCTATAAAAAACCGACAAACTCGTATTTCTTAGAGCGTTTTTTTTCATCGATTTTTTTTAATGTTTTCCGATGCGTTTTTATCTTTTGATGTTGTTCCCCAAGTGATTCACAGTCAAAACAAGTCGAGGCAGTAAAATTTATTAAAAAATTTCAATAAGTTAAATAATTTGACAGCTTCAATGAAACTGTCAAAGGTAGCTGCAACAACAAACAAGCGATTACAACTTCAAGCGACATAATTGAGAAATGAAGCCAACCGCAGCAGTCAAAGCAGTCAAAGCAGATATTAGAATATACCAGGGAGGCGCAATAATAAATCTGAATATTTTCCACAACTTTTTTAATAATCGAATATTTAAAATCGTAAATTTAAAATGTTAAAAATGGGATGATTTCATTTGACAGAGGCGTGGTTTTGTCCGATCTTGTTCGATTTAGAACTCAACTTTTGCTCGGAGAGCAGAAACTCACATAACAAGTTGCAGTTTATTTAAAAATTTAGTTCGAATATAAATTTCGGTAATAATAATGTGTTCATATATAATTATATAATTAAAAAAGTATATATGTGTATATATATATTACAATAACTGCATTGTCGCCTTATTGGCGTTAAAAGTAAATGAACTCTTTACACTCTGAGTCAAGAGAGTGCGTGGTTTAGGCTAAACTAAATATATTATTAATGAACCCTGAATTTGTTCTTCCATTTGAAACGCCCATTTAGAGGCGGGGTATAACTGACAGTGTAATTCTAAAAACTATCAGCGTAAATATACAAAGACAAGTAATAAAAAATGTTATATAGATTTATATCTCTAATTTGAATATAAAAAATAGTTGGTCATTAAAATGTGTACATCCCTGTAAGCTACCGTATATGAAAAAGTGACTAAACGTCAAAATTTTTATTTTTTTTTTAACGCATAAGCTTGTGCGTGTGGCACAAAGTAATCGACGAGACGTGAAATTCATGCAAAACAGTTTTATTTCGGTAGTCAATGAAGGAGGCCTAAACAGTATGATGAAGTAGAAAAAGAAGACGAACACGACGAACAAGAAGAGGCGGCAATAGAAATAGAAGCTGACGTTGGTGTTGGCAAGGTATGGCATAGCACGTCGCAAACAAGAAGGTGTGTCCGTCCGGCTGTGTAAATGATGACAGTTCATTATGTCGAAAGCGACGAAGAGAAACATAATTTCAATACACAAAATTCAAGTAGGATTTCTTATTTATTACCTAACCAATCTCAAATTAAATAAAACAAGTAAGAAATTATAGTCAGTCCTACCGACTATTACAAATGCACCACATTGTTAAATATCACAATCAAATTATGGCTAAATCGACTCAGTTTTTGATCCAGAGCAAGAATATATATACATATGTCTATATGTATCTTGAGTATTTCTCTACGTTACAAACATTAGACCAAAACCAATATACACCATAAAAATTGGCATTTAGTATTTATATGTGCCGACCAATTGTGCGTTGTTAGAACACCAACCACAAGCATCTGATCAGGCGACCAATTGAAAGCGAAGACTTGAAAAGATTTTGTTGAATTGGAATTCATCAAATTTGAAAAGTTGTTTTCACGTTGGACCGCAGCTCAGTTGGAGTAGGAGGAGTAGAAGAGGGTAATTTTTAATTTATCTTAAATTGTTTTATTTTTGTTTTGTTTAGTGTTAATCTTTTGCCTGCCAGATGTCTGCATCGATCTTTCTCATCCGATTGTTGCCCATCAATTCCCCCATTTTGTAGTAGTAGTCCAAAACGATGGGACAATTCTCGTTTATATACAATCGAAATTCACGATTTGTATTCATGCGATAGTAAAGTCCGAATGACACGGCAAAACACACCGCTTCGATGATAAAAAGTGTTGCAGCTCCTTTCTTCGCAAGACTCCAGTAAGGACTTTTCGGTTGGTTTGACGACATTACACAGCGTGGACAGTAGTTTGTACAATAAGCAGAATTTAAGTCCGGAGAACTTTAATTACTAACATTTAATTTTTTATCAATAGCATCAGTTACGCTACTAATGAGCGTAGACGTTCACAGCAATTAGCGCTATTTTTTCTAAATATTCGAGCAATTGCAATACCGTAACGAGTCGGTTCCACGCTTATAAGCTAGGGTGAACTGTTTATGAGTCTCAGTACGATATCGAACGAGTCCATTAGAAGATGGCACCGTGTCAGTGGAAAACGATCTTCTTGTTAGGTTTGTTGAGAGTAATCGCAGTGAGTACCACGCTTAACATATATCAGCGCATCGATGATGGAACCATTTTGAATAGAGTATGTACAAGTCTTAATCATGTCAAATTCTAATTAAAACACGCAAGACATACCTCGATATTTTTATAGACTTTGCCGAATTTGGTTAACAATGATTATACGCATCCATTGGAGTCGCTAGCTAGAGCCAACGAGAATTGGTTCTTTAGAAAGACCTTGTTAGATCATTTAAGGTAATTTAAAAGTGTCTACTTTACAGTGTTTTATAAAAATTGCCAGGATCAATTGGGAACTTAACATAACATGATATACATTAAGATTCAGACAAAGCTTGTAGCTGTTATAGGTTTTGTAATGTCCCAAAGAAATTCGGTCAAAAAATCAACATTTTTTTTATCGAAGACACATTATTTTTTATATAAACTGTAAATCAGATTTCTTACACAGATTACAGGATGAACCGTCAAGTACGTGTGCGGAGACGCTTTCCTTAGGCCTTCCTAGTGGCGCTTACAAATTAGAGATCCCGAAGTCTGGCTTAGGACCATTTTACGCTTACTGCCGGAATGATTCACTAAATGGTAAAGGTTGGACTGTTATACAGCGGCGTACGAATGGTTTTGTGGATTTCTATTGTAAATGGGAGTCGTACAAAAATGGTTTTGGCGATTTGCATGGTGATTTTTTTATTGGTTTGAAGTATTTGCATGCGATCACGCAGGCGCAAACGCACCAGCTGCACATTGAAATGCGCGATTTTTACGGCAAGGAAAGGTTCGCCGATTATGATGAGTTTGTAATTGGCGACGAGAAGTCAAAATACGCTTTGCGTAGAGTGGGCAATTTTACCGGTGATGCTGGCGATTCGCTTTCGCAGCATCTAGGGCAAGCATTTACAACGACTGATGCTGACAACAACCGCAAGGTATCTTTTAATGCCGCTAATTATTATAAGGGCGCGTGGTGGTATACTTCTGATTATTATAGGTGAATTTTAATATTCGTTGTGTTGTGGTAAAATTGCGTCAGGCAACCTTAACTAAATTTAGTAATAATTTGTATCCGAAATTGTTAAAAGGTGCATATACACAATTTTACCTGAACTTAAAATTAATTTTAATTGTATTCGAATTTTTTGTGTTTTCAATTTAATTTTTTTCTAGCAATTTGAATGGAAAATTTTTTGATTCACGCAGAATAGATAGTGATTCAATTACCTGGAATTCTTGGAAGAATCGGGAAAGTCTTAAATATGTCCGCATGGAAATAAGACCAGTCAAATAAAATTTAAAATATGTAATTATCTTGCTAAAAAGTGATTGAAATAATTGTTTAAAATCAGTCATTAATAAAAAATATGAAAAACAAGTAAGAAATCAAAGTCAGTCATTCTGACTATTACTATTATTTTTAATATCAGAATCAAATTAGGGTGGATCATGATGATATTAAAAAAAAAAAATTTTATCTTGGACCACCCTAATTAGATTACTCTACTTATTTAAGATCGTTTAAGTACCAAAATATTCTATTAAAATTTTAACAGCTTTATTTATAAATATAATACAAAAATAACAAACATGGACCACCCTAATCGTTCCCAAAATCAGTTAATCTGTTGCTCCCAAGCACCATAGAAAATTTCGTACAAAGTTTCAACTCAATATGGGCGGTCATGGGCGGATTCATTTCTATTCGGTCATAAGAGCAACCAGTGTACAACATTTAAGCTCAATATCTCTAATGGTTCTCTCGTTAGCGTGCTAACAAAATATGATGACAGACAAACGGACAGACAGACAGACAGACAGACAGACAGACAGACAGAGGGAAGAACATGGCAAAATCGACTCAGTTTTAGATTCTGAGCAAGAATATACATATAGATATATATCTACATATCTTGAGTATTTCTCTACGTTACAAACATTGGACCAAAACCAATATGCACCACTGAGTGGTACATAAAAGTAAATAATATTAACTGTCAATGGACAGCGCAGATGAAAACGGTTTTCATATTAAATTTCTTGCCGTTTAAATTTTTGTTCATCGTTTGAAATTTCGAATTGCATAAAAGTTAAAAACTACGAAGTATCTGCTAAGTGGGCGTAAGAGATTTGCGAGTGCTTAAACGAGTCGAACGCTAAATTGAGTAAAATAATACCTAATCAATTAGTTAAATACAAAATTTAATCGTTAATTTTGTTTTTCAATTTGCCATTTGCTCAATCGACTCGCATTTCACACTGCACACGAGCTCATGAGCTCACGAGCTACTCGCAGTGACAAGTGCACTTCTGCGCACACCTACTGACACACAGCCGGAAGCATAAATTCTACATTAAAATTGGAAACAAAAACGAAACATTTGCTACATTTTTTTTATTGTCCATTCGATATGAGTCCGCCAATTTGACAGCCGCATAATTTTTTTATGCAAATGTCAATTGAACTCCGACTACGCGCACATATTTTTTTTTCTTTTTAGTGGGGAAGAGATTTTTTGGGACTTGCAGTGTATCTATCTGAAAGTGGTTCCTTTTGTCAATTTTCAGTTTGAAGTTGTTGAAAATTTTTGAAATTGTTTATTGTCCTCCAAATACATACAAAATGTATCAAAATGTTTGTATTGTATTTACACGATATATTTATCATTGCGTCTTAATGATAAAATAATATGAAAGTAATGTTAATTTAACATGATTTAGTGATATTTTACGTTTATTTTCACGTTATCCTCAAAACTTTTAAAATTTAGCATGATTTATTTAACATTATAAATGCAGTTTTAATATTCTTTAAGGTAAGCTGTCGCAAAGTTGAAAAAGACTTTGAATAAACAAATACGATACAAAGTGTTAAATTAAATAACATAATTCGTAGAAAGTTTAAACTGAATATTAAATGTAATTCATTAAAATTGTTTATCCTAAAAAAATTATATTCTCAGTTTATTTGAACAAATTTTTTTTCAGTGTGTTGAAATTGTATCTTTTAGATTTAAAATATTATCCATACTATAAACTTATTTTCACAAGAAATTTTACATTTGGTTTCCAAGCCTCAAATGTATCTCGTATCAGCAAGTAATGAAAAAACCAGCAAATTAGTTTTCTTAATTGTCGCCATGATATTGTTTATTAACCACAAAAGTACACGCTTTTTTTATTGCACAATTTGTTGCTTTATTATCTGCGAACTCGCTGGCTCCCTCCAATGTGCAATTGATTATGGCATCAAGTTCAATTGCTGCTGCTGTTGCTGCTGCTGACAAAACTATAAACTTAAATTAATAGAGATGGCCATTTTGACAGTGCCATAAAGAGTCAGCGTAAGACATTAATAATATTGCCACACCCACACAAAAACACATAAATACTTTTTTCGACATATGTGTACGCTGACAATGTGTACAGTGTCCCTTAATCGACAAAAAAAATTAAAATAAAATAAAAATCTAATTGAATTTAAGTTCAAAAAAGTCACAAGCTCACATTTTTCCGGGAAGCAATTTCGACGTCGCGTTCTTTGAGTGGTGTCAACGAAATGCGGCCACGCTGCCACTTTATGCCACTTTGCCATATGCTAATGAAGGGGGCCTATCCAAATCCAAACCAAACCCAAACCAATCCATGCCATGCTGTGCTGTGCTGTGCCACACAACAACAATAACAATATCAACAAAAAACATGCGGCTTTGCTTAGAAATTCTACTCTCGGGTATTTCACACATTGTAAGTCAAAACAGAACTTTAAAATAATTCTTTTTGCTGCCTCGAAGTGAAACCCAATCATACGCCAGGCCAAGCCAGACCCCAGCCAAACATAAAATAAAAAAAAGCATAATTACGTCAACTGTCAACGCTATTAAAAATGTTTGATTAATTAATTACGAAAACCAACAAAACAACAAAAACAACAAAAAATTCGAGCTTGTTGCTACCAATTCAAATGTCATAAACATTTTCTCAAGCGTAAAATGGGCATTTAAAAATATTCCAGTTCATTGAAACTTAAATACGTTAAAATTAAATGAAATTAAATAAATTGAAAAAAAAAACAAATATTTTCTATATAAATTTCTGAGTGAACATTAAAACAAACGAGCAGCAAAGGTTTCTGATATGACAAACCAAATTTGAAATGATTAGAACGGGGATTTTAATCTTGAAATTTTGAAGATACTTTTAAAATTTTCGAAATTTTGCCATAACAAAACGATTTTTGTGGAATTTCATCGGGTACATTCCGGTTGACTCTAATCATTATATATAATAAATGAACAAGTAACTAAGAGATACAACAAATCAATGCAGAGCAAGAAACCACAAAAGTAATAATAAAAGCCAACTTCATGGGATAATCTTGAATTTATGAGAAAAAAATGTTTCAGCTTTTTTTAAAAAGTCTAAAAAATTTACGTATAACCGCATTATCTTGCGATATTCTTGCAGTTTGTGCATTAGAGTAGATCTATTATTAATATAGCATGACCCCTGTTACACCAGGTAATCAAACTTAATCGCCACTAACAAGTGCATGTGAGAGCGAATAAAAGGCAAGCAGAAGAGTACACGCTCGCCGGAACTGACACTTCCGTTTCGGTTCGAAAAACTTGAATCTTTAAAACGTGAAGTTGGCTGCGAACAAACACAATACAAACACAATTAAATAAGAATTCTCATAGAGGAAAAAACATTGATTAAGATTACTCAATGGAAAAATTGCACGCCACTGCAAAGGCCTGGTGTAAATGGAGACTTTTTCAGTGTTTTCCTGGATTTTAATGTTTGAATAATTTTATAAAAATTGAATCGAATCACATATTTATAGGAGCAATCTAGATAATGCAATTATAAGGTGGAGAGGCCACAACAGCTTTTTTGTTGTTATTTCATTTCATCGCTATCAAAATTGTCAAAGTACTTTAAAAAAAAAATTATGAGAAATGTCAAAGAAAGAGAATTGAAGTTAATTTTTACATAAATTTATTTTTTATAAATACTTTTCTCACATGTTAATCGAAAAAAATCCACTCTAACAGAAATCAATAATATTTTATCAATTAAAGATCGTTCGTTGACCAACAGGTTAGTATGTTATGAGTTTGTACGTGTGCATGTAACAACAACAAAAACACAGTTGTTTCAAATGAGAGAAAAAAACAGAAGTCAGCATCTGAGAGAGTTGAGAGTTGTGCGAAATAAAAAAAATATATTTAGCATTGGGGGAAACCCTTTCGCGATCGTTCGCTTGTATAAAGTAAAAACCAAACCGCGATCAGCATAAAGTGATGATGATGCTCAACAACAAAGAGGAAATCCCCGATATTCCAGAGAACAAACAATAAAAGTCGCTCCAAACATTGCGAAAGATTCAGTATTGCAGAAATCGTGCAAGCTTCAAGATGTCTCGCTTCACTGCTTTGAGATTAGCGTTCTGTTTGGTGATCTCGATTGCCACCAGCGGAGCTTACTACACCAACAAAAGCCACAACGAGGAAACGAATTCATCGGTAATTATTAAACAAAACAAATACGAGAGGAAAAGTGTTATCAGAAGAAAATAATAATAATATAAAATTGTGATTTCAACTTGAAGCCATGGTTGGGAACTTATTACTGCGACGATGCACTGATAAAGGAATACGGTCACAAATTAGAGTTGCTGACTGCTGGTAGCGAGAACTTAAAGTTGAAACTGGAAGCGTACAGTCTGAAGTAAGCATACTAAGAATATCTTAAATATTTTCTCGATAAAATTGAGATTATTTCAAATGTTTCGCAATGATTATAAAAAATGATAACTTCCGAAAATCTACTCTAGAATTCATCACGAGTTGGCCACACAGAAAAGCAGCTTATTGGATGAATTCAAAAGATTATTTGATCTTCTTCAAAGTAGCGCTGCCTCTGCACAAGCCACAGCCGCCGAGATTCCAATCGTTCCTGCTCCCGTTCCACCAACACCAGTTCCGTCTCCAATCGATGTGCGTTCAGATATCGTCGCTAACGACAACGCCGGCGGACGTGCGCTGACAATCGATCTGCCCGATACTTGTGGCGATGCACTGCGCGCCGGTCAACCCAGTGGTGTCTATCAATTACGTCTGCCAGTATCTGGACTGCCGCCGTTTTACGTGTACTGCCTGCAAGATCCGAATAATGGCACCGCCTGGACGATTATTCAACGTCGTCAGGAGCCGGGTACCGAGAATTTCTATCGCGATTGGGATGAGTACAAACGCGGCTTTGGCAACTTGCACGGCGAATTCTTCCTTGGACTCGAGCATCTGCACGCATTGACAAATGCACGGCTTAATGAGCTCTGGATTCAAATGGAGGATTTCGAGAGCACGACACGTTCGGCGCGCTATGAAAACTTTGCGATAACCGATGAGAAGTCAGCATACGCCTTAAATGTCTTGGGCAAGTATAGCGGCGATGCTGGTAATTCGTTGGCCGGACATGAGGGTCGCAAATTTACAACAAAGGATGCGGATCATGATACTTGGCCCAAGAACTGTGCGGTTGAGTTTACGGGCGCTTGGTGGTATCACGCTTGCCACATGAGGTACGTTACGCGGTGCTCTATAAAAATAAATTTTCTTCTAATCGTTTTATATGTTTTGGCGTTCTGTGGTTACAGCAACTTGAATGGTCAGTATCTGCGTGGCGAATATGGTCAGGACAAGTTTGCCAAAGGTATCAACTGGAAGACATGGAAGGGTCATCACTACTCGCTGAAATACGTGCACATGGCAATACGTCCAGTTGCTCGTAACTAATATGGCACAGCGTTCTTTTGTCACAATATCTACTATTACTTAGTAAGCGGCTCTGCTATGGAGCAGTTGGAGAAAATGCCAGTGATTAATCAAACAACTTTAAGTTGCCATTTAATGGTTAAACCTACATTTCCATTTTTTTCTACTATAATTTAAAATTTGTAGCCACGATGCAGGATTCGCTCTCCGAGTTATTTGAAAACGAGTTCTCGTCGATCGAAAGCAACTAAATTTACCAGAAAGCATCAGAATTATTCTTCAAACTGTCAAGTTAGAATAAAATTATCCTATGATTGTACTTTTATTATTTTTAAAATATATTTTTAACCAATTTATAAAATGCAAAATAATTGTTTAATTTTTTTGTGGAATTGAGTTCCTAGAACTTTGACTTTTCTGTAAAAGTAAAAAATACGCCGAGCTATTTAAAATTATAGCATTACTTATATAAACTCTTTTGTAAACGCTTTTTTGGTTTTAGAGTGTTTTTGTAAAAAATACAATGGATAATAAATTGAACTTAAATAAAAATCAAACAGCTTAGAATAAGATGAAAGAAAAAATACAATTCAACTTATTAATGAAATTGCCGTCAACGATTTGACAACTCTTGAATACTTGTTAGCGACTTAAACAGTCCGTGTATATGTATTTTTTACGAGGTTGAATTTTCCCGTTAAAAATTTCTTTTTTAAATTTTCTGTACAAAAAAATATTCAAGTGATTTCAGACTTATACATTTATAAGTTCAGCGAGGTCTAAGGGTACATATTATAGATTCCGAATCTTTAATCCTGCACAATATTAATAATGACCTAAATTGTTGTAATTGCAAGAATTCCGTAATCAATTAAATCCGCTGACGCCTTCAGCGGATAGCTTAAAAACGAAGCTTTCCATAGTTATGTGTTGTTTTTTTTTTATTTGGTTTTGCAGTAGAATTTTATCTACAATCAAAACTCGTTAAGTGTGGCGCTTAATATGACAAATTAATAACATCGCCTCGCGTGGCGTCGCCATTTTACACTTGAGTAATTGTTGGCATTGTCTGACCATATTGTGACCATATCGCGACCATACATATGTATTATTGTCGTTGCACAAATTGTGGTCCGGTCCGCTCCGGTCACTTGTGGTTATTGATGTTGTTGTCGTTTTCGATTACGGCTGACAGAATTATTTTGATTGATTCTAACGCAAAATGCACAACAATTTGCCGCAATTTAAACTGGAATTTCTAATAAACTAACAACAACAGCAACATCGGAAGCGATGGCTCAAATATTTAAAATTACTTGGAATACTGAAGGAGTAACTTAAATAAATATTTGGTATGCAAAAGGATTAAAGGGATAACTGACAATTATTGAGTTTTGACTGGTCAGTTCGTAGGATTCCTTAATTTGAAAATTCATATACTTGTTTTGAAGTACCAAAAATGTAGCCAAATTCATTTTATACCACCCCTAATAAACTTCAATTTCAAACGCATACTCTGTACCTAGGCATACCAAAATTAGTACGAAATGCAGAGCAAGTCGCCTGGGCTTGTGTGTGCATGTTCAAGCGTTCGCCCATGTAACCACTTTCGCCTAATTACAGCGTGTGGCTTTTCTAATTAATCTCGCTATCTAAACAGATGCACACACACACGCATGCCAAGAGCAGGCAGACTGACAGACAGACAGACAAATACACACAACCGCCCACAGTTGTCGCACGTAAATTAACGTCAATGTGACATGATGGCAATGTCAACTTCAAAATCCATTCAAATCGATTTGTGATTTTTTTAACTGATGGATTTGCAGCTGAGCATGATGCACACAAGCCGCATGCACTGCTCCGTTTTTTGTTTTTTGTTTTGTTGTTTCTGGTTTCGTGTTTTTTTTTTTTTGCTTTCTTTTGGGCACATTTATTTTGAGATTTATTTACGCTTGCCTACATGTGCGCACGTTTTTGTCCTGCGCCTGCAGTAGTCCAGCTTCAAAGCTCTTTTGACTGCTTGTCTTGACAATCAAATTTACCCGACCAAATGCAACCACAATGTAAATATTGCCACCTGACCACAAATGCTCGACCACAAATGCAATATTTTGTGGCTTCTACACCTTCACTAAGCCAATGTCCAATGTCCTCGGAGCCAAAGCGTATTTGTGGTTTGCTAACGACAATCTTAAGGAGCCTTTTTGAGATGTTGTAATATGTGTGATGTATGTGTGATATGTGTTTGAGTGTTTGAGTGTGTGAGTGTGAGGGCAATGAATGCATTGTGATAGTTTGTGTATATTTGTGTGGTTATATCTTGATGTGTGTGTGTGAGTCTACATTAAGTTCAATTTTGGCTTTTTTGGTCGCACAATGGAACGAGAGGCATTCGCTCATTGTGAGCCGAACTTAATTATTGTATGACCAGTGTTACCAGACTGAGTTGTCACTATTATCATTTTCACATTTTTGGAATTTTGTGGTCATGCTGTGTTATCATATCAAATCATAACATTAAATTTAATTATCGAAGCAAAGCAAATTTTTTTTAAGCTCCATATAAATAAGATAATTTAAAAATATATAGGCATTTTAGGTGGGCGTGGCAGTTCTTATATCAAATGCAATTTCTTCAAGCTTTTCCTCTGTATATGCTGTAAATTTTATGGAAATCGGTTAAGTCATTTATGAGTGATTCGAACAACAAACGAAATGCAAATAAAAGGAAAAGAAAAAATTTAATCTAGATCTTTAAATTCGGTAAATTTCAAAACAATTTTTTTTCTTTGGTAAAAATTCTCTATTTGTATAAATCATAAACGCGATTAGGAAAAAAATAGTGGCACACATTTCTTGCGAAACTGTCTGTTTGTTTTTAGTGCAAAAAATTCTAAAAATAATAGAACAAAACAATGAAAAGATGTTTCAGCGATTTCAATGTCAAGATTAGCGATTTTATTGTCTACGAGTATATCTTATCTTGTAGATTCAACGCTACAGAAGATATGATAAAAATTTATCCATGCGAAGATTTTCGCATATAAATACGACGAGTTTGCGATTTTGCCAAATCAGTTCGGCATAGTTTTTAAAAGCGTTTAGTTGACGGCAGTAAACGTCATCAGTTAAGACGAAAATGATACGTTCGGTAAAAGTTCTCCTGGCTAGTTTATTTATTTGTTTTACTATAATTGCTGAAGTTCAAGCGGTCTATGTCGATCCTGCAGAATGGACCAAATACAAGGTATGAAACACCATTCCTAGATTAACGAAATAGTCTTCGAGGTCATAAGAAGCATACCATGAGTCGAGTTGTTACTCTATTATATTTTTAATATGGAAAATTTTAAACTTTTTAAAATTTTAGTTGGACCACGACAAGACCTATCCCACCGCAACGGGTTATACAGAAGCAAATGCACAGTACTACTACACCTATAATAAGAAACTGGTCACTAACCACAACTTGTATGCCGATAAAGGGAAATACACCTATAGGCTGGCCGTCAATCAATTCAGCGATTTGTATTTGAACAGTATCAATGCACTCTTCCCGAAGACCACACCGGTGGCGTCACAAAATCATTCGCCATTACCAGCAGTTCTGCCAGCATCTGCCGCTTATGATCCCATCGAACAAGGTCTCACACTAGAGGCAGTGAATCAGGGTACGGCCTGCAACAGTGGCTGGGCCTACGCAACGGCCAGAGCCATTGAAATCCTACAGGTAGCTCAGTTGGGAATTCAAAATCCACAATTATTGTCTGCGAAAAATCTCATCGATTGTGCTGGTGGCAGCAAAGGTTGCCGAAATCAAGTGCCACTGCAGGCGTTCGAATATTTGGCCGTACACGGCCAGAGCATTTATACGATTGATCTATATGCGAACAATAACTTCCAAAGTGAAGTGGAAATGTGTCTCCGTCCAAACGATATCGACGGTACAAAACTAGCTAAATACGCGGTTATTGCGGATGGCTATGATGACAAGATGAAGGAGTTAGTCAGCTCCGGTTATCCGGTGGTGATTGAGATCAATCCGACCTCGTTTGAGTTTATACATTATGCGAGTGGTGTGTTCCAACCGCCTCGCGTTAGCACATCCGGTTCGCATTACATGACCGTGATTGGTTACGGTCGCGATGCGTTCACGAATCTGGACTACTGGTTGGTTCAGAACTCGTTTGGCGAATTGTGGGGCGAAAACGGGCGAATGAAAATTATTCGCAATACCGCAAATCCATTGGCGAAATCTGCTATTCTCCCAACCGAGTTGGTTTAACTTATATGAATATATTTACTATATGTTTGTTGCCTTTTATTTTGTTGTAATATTCGAACTTTGTATTTAAAAAAAAGTGCTACGTTTTAGTTTTGGAATAAACGCATTTTACAATGTGAAAAATGTAATTTTATTTTGCTATGGCGAAAGATATTTTAAACATTTTCCTGTTCATTTAAAAATACGCACATTTGCTGCAAACGATCTGGCCACATTGGTTCCGACTGAAATGTACACTCACTTCATTCACACACACACACACACACACTCACTCGTATTTATAGAAACTTGTGCATTAGTGTTGCCAATATTTGTGGCTTTTGCATAAAGTGACTGCGGTTTTCGCTACATCCACTTTGTTCTTGGTGTTGTAATTGTTATAGTGGTGCTCTTGTTGTTGTTGTTATTATTACTATTGTTGTTGTTACAGCAGTTGTTATTATTGTTGTGTGGCAAGTGCGGTGGTGGGTGGCTGGTAGACTGGCTGGCTGGCTGGCTGGCTGGCTCACTTAGTCGCCAGTATCAGGAGTAAAGTGCCGTCAGTGCATTCAGTGGTGCACTTGTGTCGTTATCAATTTGCATCGATGTGTATCGTGCGTCGTACTCTCCTCTCCATCCCACTCCTCACAACCCTTCATCCACTCAACGCAGGATGTTTTGTTGCAGTTTGTCGGGGTGATCGTTCGAGTGGTATAAAGCTGAAGTTAGTAACTACGCTGGCTGGTCATAAATTGTGCGACGCTTTGAATTGTGTGCTTGAGTATGTGTGTGTGTGTGTGTGTTTGTTTGTATTTATGTAAACTTGCGGTGGTCATCTATTTTTTTTTCTGTCTGTGTGCGTTTTGGGTAATTAATTGCATTTGCATTTCGTGTGTGTTTTGTGTTTTGTTTGTGCAGAATTTAGTGATTTTTGAGCGATTTTTTATTGCCACTTTGATATGCCAGAATTGCAGCCATCAATTATCCAATTTCTTTTGTATTCCTTTGTTTCATAGTTCCTGGCGCAAAATGCTGCTGTTCCTATTGGCGGCCTGCGTAGTTCAAGTGCGCTCGATTGAGTTGTTGGGACAGTCAATTAAAGGTAATTTTTAAAAAATATTTGCATGTTTTAACAAAAAAATATTGAAAAAACTAAAAGAAACTAAAAAATATTTGTTTAAATAAATTATTTTATTAGTTTTTTGTTTTGAGTTCGTTTTGTTTTTCGAAACTAACGGTCGGACGCGGCGTCTAAAAATCGTTTGCGCACATTTTCCAAACAAAAATCTCTTTTTTGTCTTCCAAATTTTCCAATTTTCATATGATCCGTCCGTCCGTCGTCTCTCTCTCTCACACTCATTCGCAGCAAACTTTTGTGCTCTTTGCAACTTTTTCAAAAAAAGTTGCAAAATTCTGAGGATAAGCACGAAAATTTTGCAACTTTTTTTGAAAGAGTTGCAAAAAGCACAAAAGTTGCAAAGTGTGGTAATATTTAAAAAGTGCCCTAAAATATGCAATGAAAATTGAAAAAAAGTTTAGGGCCGCCACTGTATCGATATATGTTTCTTTATATTAATATAGCATACTTTCAGGCATCGTATTATAACAGTTCCCACTTCAATGTTCAAAAGATTCATATTATCCATAAGATTCTTAATCTTTAACACAGCTGAGAATTTTGAATTGAAATCCATAAAATTGAATTGCCTTATCTTCTTCATTGTGGCAGATGCGCTCGTCGAGTACACTCTCCTGGATGTGATGAACAACAACCAATTCCAGGGCATCGAATTCGAGCCGGCCGAAGATGGCTTTCCCGCCTACAAGTTTCTACCGACCGCCGATGTCAAGGCAGCCTACCGCATGGTGCTGCCCGAGAAGCTGCACGAGTTTGCGATTATGGTCACATTTCGGCCGAATTCTCCACGCGGTGGTTTCCTCTTCAGTGTCGTCAATCCGATGGATACGTGCGTGCAGTTGGGTCTGCATCTGTCGCCGGTGATAAAGAACTTTTGGAATGTCTCGCTGTTGTACACACAGTCCGACTACAATCCGGCCAGTCGCAAGTTGGTCAGCTATCAGCTGCCGTATGATGCAAAGAAGTGGACGACGTTGGCGTTTCAGGTGCTCGGCGACAAAGTCGTCTTCTACTACGATTGCGAGTTGCGCGAAACGACGACTGTGGTGCGAGAGCCGCGCGAATTGGTATTCGATTCGGCATCGACGTTGTATTTGGCGCAAGCCGGCTCACAGCTGAAAGGCCATTTCGAGGTAAGTCGGTTCGGAGACGATTTTTTCGTTTGATCTCTGTTTATCTTTGTTGCTATTATTAATAATTGAAAATTTGAATGAAAAACGAACGAAACGCACCGTCGATGTTTTGGAAAAGTACACATTCGCTTTGGAGGCAATTGGGGGGGGGGGGAGCAGCGAAAATGGGTCGTTGCTTTTTTATCTGTTTAATATTACCAACACAAAGAAAATGTGTTTTTTTTTTGTTTAATAAAAATATTTTTACTTCAGTTTTGCTAATTTGGCAAAACCACTCAACGTTATTGAAGTAATCGCATTGATAACGAATACTCGTACATTTATTTAATTGAATGATATTTTATATCTTTAAAATTGATTTTTTTCCCTTGAGTTGGCATCATTTCGCGAATTTAATTGCAGTCAGCGAACAGACTTTTTCTTTTGGTTGGATTTTTTTTAATGATCGCATGAAATTAATATTTTAAACATTTCTGCCAAAGAAAGAAATTTGTATTCAAATAATTTTGGTAATTTTGTTGCTCATTGTTGGGCACAAAGTAATCGGAATATCGAAATAATCGAATCGAATTTGGTTTTTTGCATTTATTTGATGTTTGCTTCATTTGTTTTAGTTTTATTATTAATAAAATTGTTCAACCTACTACTTCAATATAAACAACCTAAATAAAATAGATAAAATGCAAAATTAATGAGCAAGCGACGTGATGTGGTAATTCGATTCGAGTAGTAAAGATATTTTCTGAAGCATTTTAGATGGTTCAAAATAGTGATTGACCGATCATCCGCTACGATATCGGCATTTGAAAACTAATATTAATGTGCAAAACTACTGAAAATGTATGAAAATCTCTCAGAAGAATGTAAAACCTCACTGAGAAGTTGGAAACGTTTTCTACCATCAAATTTGCTTAATGAAGTTAAACGAAGTTAGCGTTTAAAAAAATATTCACCACATTTCGTTGAGTAACTTTTAAATTTAACTGCACTCAAAAGCTTCCTCTCAAAAGGATGCGAACTATTCAACTCTCACGACTGAGGGCGAAGGCGAAACAAAAACAGCAGCGCCACACCAAACACGAACGGCAAAATGCGGCAACAAAATACTGGGACAACTGAAGGATGCTACAATAACAAGCGAGAGCACAAACTGAGTTAAAGTATGCACGAGAGCGGCTAAACAAGTTTTGCACTCAACAAGCACAACAAAAAAAAAACTTACAAAAACAAACGCAACACCAAACGAAGCAGAACAAGGATGGCGCTGCGAACAGTTGAGAGCTAGGCAAGAGAGAGAGAGTCAAAACTTAATAGAGAAGCACTCAGTTTCAGTTTGCCATGCAAAAAAGTGTGCTCAACATAATTTCAATTGAGCCAAGCAGGCAATGGCTACGCAAGTCGCGCGACGACGCTCTTAAGCGATTATTTTCAGCGGAAGTTAACAAAAAGAAAAACCCCGAAGAGCGAACGAACTTTCGCCAGCAACGAAGTCGCAAAATTCCTTTACACTTTGAAGCAACGGTTTTCCGGTGAGCTGCGAGCTGTGCTTCGTGTGCGAGCAAGCAACACGAAGTTTGTTGTTTTTGGTGTTCTGGCTCCGTGTGGTTTGCTTGCTTTCCGCTTAAAACTTATGTTACACGAGTACGTTTACCGTTTACCTCAGTCGCGTTTGATATTGCAATCGGTTAAGATGTGCTGAGGCGAAGTAGCGCTTGCGTGTCGAAAATATTCCAACAAAAAAAAATTAAGAAAAAAAAAGTTACTTCAATTCCAACAGTTCAGTTCGGTTTAAGGAGAAGCAAGCACAGCAAGGAATGCGAAAAAAAAGAATTGTGGGCGCGCGCGTAATTCGGTTCAAGTGATGCATGAAATTCTTTCGCAAGCATGTAAATTACAAACGGTGTAATTAACAACAACAACAACAAGAATAAAGCAAACAACAAAAAAAAGTGTTTTTTTTAGTCAATTTATTAAGTGCATTGTGCGCCGCCGACCGAACGAACGAGTTCCGAGTTGAAAGTGAAATCGTCTGAGCGAAGAAAGTGAAAAAGTAAAGTTGGAAAGAAATGGAAAATAAAATTATTATAGTTTTAGTGCAGCTAAAAGCATTGTAAAATTACACAATTGCGGTACTTGAAGCGAAATAGAAAATTATACAAATTCGATTAGAATGCCGCGTTTACTTCCGAAGTAATTAGCGAGTCTTGAACGGTGCCGGCACATGGTTTTCTGTTTTTGTTTCCTTGCGTTTGACTAGATTTAATGCCTCTTTGCAACATATCAAAACGGGACGAGGGAGCGAGCGCCCGCTTCCAACATGTCAAAGCGATGAACGAAATTTCAAAGCTTTTGTAAAAAAATAAAAAGTTTACATTTCATTACTTTTTTGTGTGAAAAAGTCGACAAAAAAATTAAATAAAACAAAGCAAACTGTAATTTTTTAAATTATTAAAAAAAAGTTGTTTATTAATAATACAAAATATCAAAAAAAAATTATCAATAATATTAGAACAAAAAAAATTTGAATTTTTTTATACAATAAAAACAACAACGCGCTTTTTTTTTCGGAAAATGATAAACAGTCTTTAAAATTTAAATAAAGCGCAAAAATTAAAAAAAATCAATTTATAAAATTTTCCAAATTACATCTACTACAACAACAACCAACAACGTGCAATTTAGTAAAACGTGCAATTAAAATTCTTTAGAAATAAAAATTACCAAGATTACCACATATCCTGTTAAACATTAAACAAAGCAACAACGACAACAACAAATAAGAAAGCAAAAACAAAAGCAAAACACGAGTAGCGCATGTAAAATAACACGCGTTCGCTCAAGTGTTGGCATTATTTACAAGCGCATTAAACCTTACAACAGCAACAACAACAACAACAACAATAACAACAACTTAAAATAAAACATATCGCATTTGTTACAGCGGCAAAAACAAAACAAAATAAAAGCAAAAATAGAAGAAAAAAATTCTTCGCGCCTGCGATATCCTTTTTGCTGTGTTGTGCCGCCACAGCGTGTTGACATCCTGCAAATATTTACACTCACACACATATACATATATAAAAACACAACGTCACATACACACACACACAAACGCACAGTAATATCGTGTTTAACCCCTGCTGGTCTGACTCGGCTCGGCCCGGTCTGCGGCGTTTTCCGCAACATCGCGTGTTATGCTAAAATTAAGCATGTTTACTGCTGCTACTTCGCGAGCGTAATGACGCGCCGCGCGCCGTCATCTTTGTAAAAACGACAAGAACAACAACAACAACAACAACAACAACAACAACAACAACAACAACAAAAATACAGCCCATTTTAACGCCCACAACATTCGCTGTAAACGAAAAAAAAGTTGCACTTGGACTAACATTTGGTAATTTATTTTATGTTTTTTTTGTTGTATTTGGCTTTTGGCGCGTAAATTTTAAAATTTCGTTACACGGCGACATCGCCTCCGCCGCCAACAACTGTCGCCATGTTGCAACACAGTTCGGAGGTTGTTGAGTTTTCGTAACATGCGATATACGCGACGCATCTTTGGAAAAAAAAACAGCCAATGTAATTAATATGCAACAACAACGAAATAAGATCAACAACAGAATGTACGCCGCTCCTGTTAGTTGCGTTAGTGTGAAAGTAGCGCTGCATGTTTGTATTTGTTAACAAACAAATTAATTGCGAGTGTCCGCCGCCGCCGCCGTCGTCGTCGCCGTTTTGACATCGTCGTACTCGTCATCCTCATCTTAGTCGCTTAAGAAAAGCGGTCGAAAAAATTGTACTAACGTGTGTTTTGTTGTTGTAGAAATATAACTGTAATTGTGAGTGTGCTAAAAACGTGAAAAATATCGCAAGAAAAATAGTGTTTTTTTTTTAAATATCGGTACAGTTATTGTCAAGAAAAAAATATTTGTTATAATTGTTGTTGGTGTCATTTTTGCGCAATTTGGCAAATAATAATAATAAAAAAGTTCAAATAAATTATTGAAAAAATCTGTGATTTGCAATTATTCACAAATAATTTCGTTGAATTACGTGAAATTTTGTTGGCGTGTTTATGTGTTGTAATTTTGTAAACAAATCACACACACATGCACACTTTTGCAAAAAAAGGTAAATATTTAATTGCATTTAAAACAAACGCTCGCTCGTCAGCTCGTAAGCGTAACGTTAAAATTCCATTAGTTTGTGCATTATTTGCGTTTTTAATTGAAATTCGATTTTGTTTGTACAACAAACAAACAAATAAATAATTCAATTCAAATGTTGGCATTTTTGCAGATTTCGAATTGCTTAATAAAGTTAAGTGCTTTTTGTGTTATTATTTATCTACATTTTATTTATTTGCTTATTTATTTGTTTGTTAAGTTATTCTCAAATGATTCAAATTCTGACATTTGCCACTGATAAGTGCAAATTAATTGTTATTGCATACTTTAGGGCTGAAAATTTGAACGCTAAAATAACAGAAGCTTGAAATTGGTTATAATAAAATTAAACTTGTTAAAATAATTAAAGGACAATTAAGTAGCTGAAACCGATAAGTCAACGTTGTTGAGAAAAATTCGAAAAACTGATTTCGTCATTTAATATAACAAATAAAGTTTAGTTTGCTCTAAAATTATTTTTCTAATAATATTATACGAAAACATCTTTTTGAATAACTTACATATTGCAACAATTTGTTTACATTATATATGTGCATATATGTATAATACAATATATTATGCGCAATTCTGTAATTGAAAAAAGATTTCCATACAAAATCGTTAAAATATTTTTATACCAATTCGAACTCTTTTAACTCGATATCAAATATTTTCTTTATAAATAAAACAAAGTACTCTAAAAGGTTTTAACTTCTCGACCTTCATAGCGTATGAGCAACATTTAATTTACTTACCAAAATAATTCATACGTACCTAAGTTCAAGTTTTAAGTGCATCTATTTATACCTAAAAAAAACGTGTTTAATGGTTCTGTGAACAGAGTGTTTTGATTTCATACCAGCCCAAACTAAACTCTAAGCTGTACTATTTGTTTTAAGAATGCATGTTCAGAATCTTAGTTCGAATTCCAGCCGAACCAAGAGAGCATAAACATTTGTTTTCAAATTCTTGTTTGAGCGATTTCTTATTTAAAATTCACATTGAAAGGAGAGTTATCAATTAACGATATTTGTTTCTCTATGGGCGTTAACTCTTAAAGAAAGAAAATTTCGAAACTATTTTTAATTAATGTTTAATAACACAGAGTTGTACAATAGCCCACCATATGTGCACGAATGCACGCTCGTTAAGATTTCATGATTAAAGATAATATCGCAATGGACAACAATGCCACCTTTATTTTTTGTGGAAAAACGTTTATGCGTAACAAAAAACAAAGTTAAAATTTGTTATTATAAAAAATTTATTTCCTTTTGACTGATGTTTGGAATTTATTGAACACGTTAGTTCTCAAAGCGTAATAAATTTTTAATTTGTGAAATTGTGCGTTGGCAGACAGTTTCGAAAGGGTTTTAACCTTCGCATTAAGGTCACAACGACAAACAGACACGAAGTAATTGCCGCAATACTAACAACGAGAACATTGTATAATATATGTGTGTAATTAAATTATATAACATGCAATTACCCCCTTAACGCAGAACATTTTTTAAGCGTTTTGCGTGCTAAGATTTGTTGACAAAATTCTTTTAAATTATGGATCACTCATACGTCTTGTAGAACGTACATGACTTTACATGTTTCAACTAAACTGCGTATATAAGTACATTCAATACATTTATAAAACAAACTATTAATATAGATTACAGTTCTCTTTTAATTTATAACAAATTGACACACTTTAAAACTGAAAACAAATGGGAATTATTCTGTTTTAAGTATTTTAAATGTCACTCACATGCTTCGAGAGACTTTCAATGTTTTCCTAAATACAAAATTTTGTTTTGCTAAATTTGAATTAGCAAGTGACTAGCAGAAACACCTTTGCAAAACCAACTACAACAACAACAGTTGCCATGATATTTTTATAACTGCCAATAGGTTGTAGCGACATGCCGAAAATTGTCAATGTCATTATGCTTGCCACAAATGTTGCCGCCACTTTGCGGTTGCTTTGTTAATACAGTCTTGCATGCCTCCAGTTATGGCCCGTTAAAGGGAGGTACCTTTGTATTTGTACATTGCCACAAATACACAAAACAGAGCAAGTAATGCACGCGCTTAATGTCTATAAGGCACACGCACAAACAAACAAACAAGCATATGTTTTAGGGCGTTTCGGTATCGCCTTAAAACAAAATTGGTATAAAATCAAATTTCACTTGATGTGAGAAATTTTCTTTTAATAATGCATTTTAAATTAACTAATAGATTATTTGCTATTTAAAAATGGAAAAACATTTATTTTATTTTTAAGGCAAAAACATAAAATCGGTTGGAAATTAATTTTTGTGATCTTAAAAATTAAAAAGATTTTGTATCTATGTTGAATTTTATTGACTTTGATTTTTACTCAAAACCCTCTTTAAGATTCAATAAACTGGGGAATTTCTTGTATGCTGGAACTAAATTTTTTGTATTCTCTTACAAAAGTGGACCACGCTTTTAAACACCCTAAAGTTGTATACCTTATTTTATCCAATCTCATATACAAGTACACGCTTCGAAAGATTGTACTTACACAAGTCTATTTGAAGGTTGACATGTTAAACGTTTGCGTTTTTCAATTATTTATTGGTCAATTAAATTATTCATTTAACCTGTCATAAAGAGTTTATATGTCAGTACAATCAACATACTCATACACTGCGCTGGTAAAAGGCATAAGCAACTAAGTCACAATTTTACTTTTACAATTATTTATTATTTTGGTTTTCCATTCATGAGAAGTGCTCGTCACCCAGTCAGTCAGTCAGTGGGGCACATTTTGGGCAATGCTTTTCAACAAATTGCGTGCTTGGGCGCATCTTATCGCTATGGCAGCATTGTTTTATATACGAGTATGTTTGTTTGTATGTATTTATATGTCAGTATTGTTTAATATGTGCGTGCATTTTAATTAAACCAAATTTAAGTTATATGCCGCTCAACCAGAGAGACAGAGACACATTTTACATGCAATAAAACGTAAACGTCGTCTACATGCTCACACATGTACATACGACACACACACACACACGCACACACCGAAAACAACAGTTGTAACTATAAATAACACAGAAAATGCTTTTGAAATAAATGTTGACATAATTAAAAACATAATATCAGAAGCAATTTAACTAGAACAGAAGAAGCACGTGCAGTCGTAGAGCATAATAAATTATTTGAAATTGCACAGTAACATGTTTTTGTGGGCAATTAAGGTGTTGTTTACACGATGTTAGCTGAAGACATGCAAGGCCAAAATGATAAATTTCCTAACTTGATTTTTGGAATGGATTCAACTTTTCTGTTTTCTTTTTCCTTCTCTATGGTATTCGTACATTTTGTGCACGTTCAGTGCGTCTGAAGGCGATATCCATTGCTATTTTGTTTTCAATTTTATTGTATATGCCATACAACGTGTTGTTGAATCAATAAGTTTAGTGTACTCCCATGCGTATGAGTAATCAGAAAAGATGAGGTTTGACAGTATATTTATTATAGTATATTTTTGTGGATAAAAATATTATCACTTAAATACAAATAAGTGAGATTTTGTTAGTAGATTTGAAATACGAGTATATGCGAAAAACTATCATAAACGATAAACTGGTTAAATTGATGTCAGATTAAAAAATTTTGAGGTGTTAAGAAATCTTTTTTCAAAAGAAGGTTTTGTATTTGTAATTTGATTCTTTTAAAAAACTATGTAAACGATATTTTGTAATTTTTTATGATATTGCGGAAATTCGAATAAACCAAATGCCTTTAAAGCTTTAACAATAAATATTTTTTTTTGAATTTCAACTACAACATCAATTAGAACTATAACATTGCCATACAAAACAGAGCAATCAATGTTTTAAGTAGTTTCAGTTTTAATGATTGTTCTGTTCTCTTCAATAGCAAAAGATTACAAAATTATATCTCTTCGATTAAAAGGAAACACTAATAATAAAAACTAACTACACAATATTATTGCACATACAGCCTGAGTACCTAAACTTCAAGTACATTCCTAAGTTCAATATAAAAATTTCATTTATAAAATGTTGCTTAATCATACTTCCAGTAATTTCCAAAGAATTCAATTAAAATTGCGTATACGCCTGGTGACTGCGAACTGAAGAGTATTTTATTTATACGCACACTGTACAAAAGTTCACATGTGTTTAACGCGCTCAACCCCAACTCCCGTCCCTCATACACCGTGTGCTTGAGTGCCATTCTATGGCTTAAGTACTTTTTCATCGTCAGTAAATTGATGCATAAAGCAAATTTAATTAATGTCGAAAATTTCGGCAGAGTCAAAAAACGAAAAAAGACCTCATTCATTGTAATTGAATGGATGGAAAGAGTGTTTCTTGTTATTTTCGAAACCAGATTTCTTCATCAAAATCAAGGAAAAAAAACAACAACGACAATAAGAAAATCGCACACATGACGCTATCGATCAAACGCACATTAGGGTATGTGTTGTTGCCACATTAAGATCGCTCTTCTTCATGGGGGAAATTACCATAACTTTGCAAATAAACACTGACAGCACAGCTAAAAGCTTAAGCTAGAAGTAAAGCAAAAAAGCAAAATGAAATCAAAAACAACAACACAAGAAAAAAAGTACGAAAAAAAAAACGCGTCAAAAGGGCATAACCAACTGTCGCCCACGCGCTTAAATTGAAAACGACCGAAATTGAAAAAAGGGGTTACCACTACACAAGAAGCAGTGCGCGCATATTTCGAAGGACTACTCGCTTTCGTTTCGTTCCGTTCGTTTCGTTCCGTAGCTATTATAAAATAATAAAATCATTTATTTTATTATAAGATAATCATCTTTGTCATTATCTTCATTACGAAACCCTTTTTGCGTATTAACGCTAATTTTTTCGTTGTTGTTGTTTTTTGTTTTACTTGTCTTTGTTGTTGTTTTGTTTTTTTAATTTCGAGACGAGTTAAGGTATTATCTTTGTTTTATAGATTTGTGTTAAAATAAAATTTTGTACTACAATGATTTCATTGGAGTGTACTCTTGATTAGGAACACTTTAATTTTATGGCAAAATCTTTTTAGAAGTTTATTTCTTCTTTAAGAATACGCCGGAGTGCTCCGATTTCACGGTAAAGTTTCTTTTGAAGATTGTTTCTTGTTTTGGATGACATTTAAGGTTCTCTTTAATGTAAAGTTATGTTAATGAAAATAAATCTTTGTAGATTTATAAATGAAGTCTAAGAGTACTTCCAGATGTTTCTTTATATATTTGAAAATTGGTTTAAAAATCGTTTTATACCATAATACCCTTTAGTGATACGCCACTGTCTGCCGAGCAATATGACAACTTCACCAGCGAAGTAGACGAAGAAGCCATTCAGCAATTTTTAAGCGCAAAGTTAAAATAGGTAATTTCATTAAAAAATAAAAAAAAAATCCTAAGTCTTGTCAAAGTTTGAACTGAAAAGTAGAAAACAGCGAAAAAAAGTCGTTTTTTTAGGTACTCGCAGCGACCTACCAAAAAAATAAAAAACCCGAGATAAAAAAGTAAAATAAAGTTAAACCAGAAAAAAATTAATACCCCACAAAAAAGTTTGGCAAAAGTTTGGTACGCAACCGCGCCGCAACACTGCAGCAGTAACCTCGCACGATTATCGTAATTATGCTCAGGCAACATTTTATTTTCTTAAAGGGTACCTTTTTTTTTTGTTTTTTTTGTTTTTGTTTTTCTAAATACTTTCGTCTCTTCTTTTGGCACTCTCGAACTTTTCGAAAGAAGCAAGCGCACACCCAAACTCTTCTGCTGGTTGGTCGTCTACTTTTGCTGCTCAGCAGAGCTCGGGAAGGAAATCGGAGCTTTTCTGTTTGTGAAGATGAAAAAATCAAAAAAACAAAAGTGAGACTACCCCAAGTCGAGCGCAAAGCGCACGTAAACAAGTTAAAATAAAGTTAAATTCAGCGAAGAAACGGCAACGCGCCTGCACGCGTTTTTAAGCGAACAAACAAGAAAACAACAGCAACAACAAAGACAAAAACAAAATAAGTAAATGTAAAAAATCACTGAAAAATGCCAACACAAATGAAAGTAAACATTGTTTTACGCCTGCTAGGGTAGCGCAAAATAAAATGGGCAGACCCACCTCACCTTGGGTAGAGTAACAAAATAAAGCGACACGCGTAGGATAATATTTCGCAGGCCGCGCTCAGTTTGACGCTGCATTTTGCAGATTTCCTTTTTAAGGCTTAAATTGAGTTTATAAGGTTAATAGGTTGTTGTACAGCAAAATCACACACACACATACACATACACACTCAGACTTGCATACACAAGCGTACACACATTTAGTCACAACATCAAGCTTGCCTTTTTTCGTTATCTTCCGCAGGGTATATTCATTTATAGTAATTGTTTGTAATGGACAAAGAAAGACGTAAGCGGTTAAAAGACAACAAAATATTTATTTTATATTCACTATAAAGAGGAAGTTTAAATAAATCTCTACCATTCAAAATGCTTAACAAAAGCAACTTAATCAATCGCATTTCATCATTAAATTCTGAAAAAAATATTAGAAACTTTTTCATGAAAAAAAAACGACGCACTAGAAATCAATTTTGAAAAGTTTAAAACAAAACTTTTTAAAAGTAATATAAAATATAACAAAAAATAATCGGCAATAGAATCAGACCTGTTTACTTTGTGCCATGCAGGGTATATAAGTTGAGACCTAACGCCGTGTTTCTCGTATGCGCGAATGTGCGAAAAGTATTTCTATACGGGTGTGCTGTGGTTTAGGTGGGCGGAGGGGACTTGCGTGGTTGGAGTAGGGCAAAAGTTATACAAGCAAAAAGTTTGTTGGGGTACAACCAAGCAAAACAAAAAAAACATCGGCGCCATGTCATACAACGGTAAAAAGGAAGACAATAAAAAAAAAAGAAACACTTACCAGCCTAAAATTTCTATGCTTTAAAAATCACGACTGTGGCATGTCTTTTTGTTCTTTTTGTTATTCTTCTTGTTGTTGTTGTATTGTAACACGCATTCCTACAGGAAACTGCTGTGCGTTTGTATTCACGTATATATGTGTGCGTGAAGGTATCTTGGGAATTTTTTGTTGTTTTTGTTTTTTGTTTATTTGATATCTTCTTTTACCTGCAATAAACGGTTTTAGTCATTATGAGGGAAATTACCACACAAAGTAATGAGTTTAAATTTGTCGGAAAATTATGAGCTTATTAGCGACGCAAGCGACAGACACGCTGAGCTGCTTGTGGCGCTTTCAAAACCATTTAAAGTTTGTAATATTATTAGTAATTATCAATTTAAATCATTTGAGAATTTTGACAAGTCAGGTTCATGTCACAAGTAAATGCAAATAATGTCGAACTAATTGAATGCACGATAATTTAAATGTAATTTTATTTAATTTTAGAAGTTTTTACATATCGTTAAAAATCCACAAAATCTCATATCATTTTGAAAAGTAAAAGAAATCCAAAATCGTCAAAGTGAAGTGAAAATTAAATTAAAAAAAGCTTAAATTATAGCAATATAAAGCAAAGCTAATCAATTAAGTGATAAAGTGCGTTAGATAAAAAGTTTATAAAAAATAAATAAATTACGAAAGGAAAACTTATCGTAACAAAATGGCGATGGTTATATCGACGCGCGCGAAATTAGTCATAACCGCGTTAATTCTGTTCTTCTTACTCGGTATTGTGTTGGTAACCGGTTCGACGAAAGGCTGGTTTATACCAAATCGTTATAACGGCGAGCGTGTTGCTGCTAGGATACAGGTAAATGAGATAACTTAATAATTAAATCTACTGAGTAAAAACAAGTTATAGGTAAATTTTAGTAGCTAAACATTGATTTAAAACTTTCAATAAATTATTTAATTGATCTTAAGTATAATTTCTTTTATAAGGTGTATAAGAATTACATATAAGTATATGTATTTCAGATAAAGAAATTACAAAGTAATTGATTGTAAAAAGCAACAAACAAGCTACTTTTAGGAGATGAATTCCATGAAAAAATAAATAATTATTTCTATTACATACAAATTACAACAAATTCTTATGAAATTTAACTATAGCATATATAAAATATAAATTGAATTTTCAACAAACAAAAACAACCTTTCACATAAATAAGAAGAAATCAATATTTTATAATCCTGTCCCCAGACGGCAAACGAACTGCACAAAAGACATTGACAAACGAAGTACAATTTACATTCCCAAAGGATAAATCAATGCCTAATGGCGACAAAAACAACATTAAACGACCGCTAACAAAAGATACGCATCGATGGAAGAAAAAAATGATATTAATAAAAATATATACAAATTGGTGCATTGCATGTACTCATACATATGTATGTATCAATATGTGAGTGTGTATCTAATTTGTGTGTGTAGTAAATACCATAACAGAATATGTAAACCATTTTAGATGCAGATAGCGCATAAATGTACACTAACAAAAAGTACTACTACAAATAATAGATTCAAACGCTTTGACAAGTTTTCGTATTCATAAGTAAATAAACACATTTGACAGCTACTTAATTGTGGCTAAAAACTAAAGAGGTAAAATGAACTGCCTAAGCCCAAACCTTTTTATTTTTGAGTTCAAAGTCGATTTTTCCCGCAGTGTACTTTTGCATTTTATACACAACAAAGCTTTTATTTACCATACACATGCATAAAAAAAGCAGAATTTTATCTAAAACAGAAATTAAATATCCTGACTAGTTTAATCGGACTTCCGTGTTTTTTTATGTTTAAATCGAATAAATAAATTCCAATGACACATTCCTCGACATAAATAGCAACAAAAAAAATTAAAATAAAATTTCGCCTCTTATTAGGCGTGTTAATTAAACAACATTCCAAAAAATGACATAGCAAATAAAATATAGTTATATACGTGTATGTATGTATGTAATTTATTTATTATATATTTTTTTATGTTTATTTTTTGCAATGAAAAACCAAAAATTCTATAAAATTGAAATTAGTTTTTACAATGTATCCAACTCACATCTCCGCATTCCTGTTGCATTTTTGTGGATTTGTTTACTTTTGTTTGAGCATCATTTTGCCTCAATTGTATTTTGGTGGTTAAGCGTTCGATACAATACAAATACAATCGAATGAAATACATATCTATCTATCAATTTTTTTTGGTAAAATCGGTATTTAAAAAGTTCGAGCTGAGCGTACATGTTTGAATGGTATTTGCGGTTGTCGGCTGTAGTTACAAGAGCGCGGTTATTGCCCATAAACTAATTCAATTTTCCTATTTTCAATTTTTGCGTTTTTCCTAAATGCTTTTTAATTGGCTTCGGCGCAGTTTTTGGGTTGCTTTCAATTAAACAAATTAAAAAAATTGCTCAAAATATATTGATTTTGGCAGTTTTTTAATTGCTTCAAACATTTGATTCCATATATAAAATATGATTCAGCTTAAATCAAAAATAAACTATCCAGGTCTATATTTTAGCATTGACTATAATTAGTAAATAGATTTTTGTATTTTTGTGAATATAATAAGGAAACTTTCCACTACCAGTTTCATTTGTATTAATTCCATTGTCCGGTATACTGACCTAATTACCGCTGGTGCCGCAGCACATTCTATCAAAGTATTACTGAAAGTAATTAAATACAATTAAACTGTAATTAAAATAACAATTCAATTATGAGCATTTCACAGTTGATTTACAATTACAAACAATCTTTGAAAGGCAGACACACAGACACATACTCGTACATTGATAAAGTAGCTTAAACATACTCAGGCGTGTAAGGGTTTCAAAATCGAAACCAAACAATTTTTCATTTTTAATATACATGAATTGTTTAACATTCCAATGAAAGTGAGCGGGGTTTGATAATAACCAACCAATATTTAGATGAAATATGACGGCAAAACGCTGATGAATTTTGGAGTTAAAGTCGTAATGTCTAGCTTTATTTTAAAAAACAGCCCGATCAAGGCCAGTTACTAAATAAGGCTATTAAAGCTTTATTTTATGTTTTGAAGTTTGTATCTTTACAATAAATTTTATTAATTTTTGAATTGTGACGCCCTCATTTAACTAAAGCTATCTCCAACTGTCATTTAAATGTCTTTCAACAAACGCGTACGTACACACATATACAAACAGGCACGCGCACACACACACACTAAGACATGCCACACTTGCTTGATTCGTGTGAAAAATAGTTCGTGCCAGGCGCACAGTTTTAATTAACGCTTTGAAAGCTCGGCAGGTCAGCGGCGGCGACAATGAGTGAGAAAGTTACGCGTACCGCGTACAATATTGCCACATGGCGCGAAAAGTCTATATGTGCGTATACGTATGCCTGTGCGTGAGTGTGAGTGTGTGTGTGTGTCGGTTGTAGAATAAAGGATCTCATTACAATTATTGTAAACAAAACGCGACGCGATAATTTGTAGAAATTTTTATACGACAAGCAGCAATTACGCGCATTCCACTGCATTGCGCTGCGCTGTGGTGCGGTGCGGTACGGTGTGGCGGCGGAAAAAACAAAACAAGAAAAATACAAAAATGTGTGTGTGTGTTTTTTGCCGTTACCTTACGCAGCCTTGCCGCCTCTTGACACCCCTCTTTAGGGCTATCAAACGCCGCCACGCCACGTGACACTTTATCGTTTATGTCGCGTACAAAGTTTTCGTGTTGATTTTATGCAAATATACATTTATTTTTTTCCTTCTCTTCTTTGTTTTGTTCGAAAGCAATTAAACACTGTTTTGTAGCGGTAGTGTGTAAGTCAATGGTCATATGCGAAAATGTTAGTACTATGGTGATTTAATAGAAATACAAATGCAACTAAAAGGCGTTTTTCTGTTATTAATTTAATTTATGTTTTTTTGTTCGTTGTAATTGTTTACAAAGTTCTTCTTAACCTCTCAGTTTGATCGTATTTAAAAATTATAAATTTGTTAAATCTAACATTACTTTTACATTACTTTAACGCACACAAACAACATAGAAGAAAAATCCTAGTCGTGAAGGTTTTTCTTTTTTTATCGCGGCATTTTGTTCACTTTTCATTTTCTTGCGGCGCTAATGTTTTCATCGACGCCGTCGTCTGCTTGTCTGCCCCTGCAAAAATAATAATGTAAAAGTTCATTGTATCCGCTACGGCAATTGTAATTTTATTCCAAAAGCGAAAAAGAATAAAATGAAATACAAGAACAGCAAAGCAAAAAAAGGCAGCAGGCAAAAGGATGGCGCAAGGTAGGAGTGCAGCAGGAGGGTGCGCGTTCGTGTGAAACGCTCTCACGCCAATTACCCGAGTGAGGGAGTTGGAGTTGCCGCCACGAAAAATGAGAAAAAAAAATTTATACAAACTCTAATATTTATAGCAAGTTCCAAGCGTTTCTTTTTGTTTCCTTTTTATTTTTTTTTTGCTAATGAAGTTATTTTTCTATTTGTGCCGATTTTGTTGTAGTTGTTGTGGCGGTTTCCGTCAATGTGTTTTTTGTACTTCATTGTTGTTGTTGTATTTGTTGTTGCAGTAGCTTAACTTAACCTTTTTAACAGTTTTTTCCTATTAGCAAATTGTGTGATTGGCGTCTAATTTGTCACAACTTTGCGTTGTACTCTTTCATTAATATTTTAGAGATGTGCGAATAATATCAGATATTCGTAAAGCGAATACTTGGATCTGTAACGATTGATTTAAAATATTCAAATGATTTAAAATATTTTTAAAGAAAATTACAATTATTTGAGCAATTTTCATAAAAATTCAAATAAAATTTCGATTATTAGGTTTTTTCAAAATAAAGGTAATCCATGAATTTATTTTGAACCGAATACAAACGAAAAAAAAATATCGAACTAATGGCAGAAGCCTAATTCATCCTACTCTCCACCACCTTTTTTTTTTGTTGCTGGTATTTAATGACTTAATTGATCCTAACGAGGAATTTACTTTGACATGAGTTTGACAGCGTGCTCAGTGGCCCTGTCGTCGATAATATGGTTTGGATCGATGTGGGCCACAGCATACTACAGAGTAACGATTGAAGCAGCAGCAGCTAACGGTAACAGAGTAAAGAAGAAAAAAAAAACGATGTATACCGCTTGTAAGCGGATACACTTGCGGTCTGCCTACTTTTCATACATATGTACATATGTACATATATAAGCCATTATTAACATTATTAACGTAATTACCAAATTGAAATTAACTGCAGGCTAAGAAAATTTACTCGCCTGCGCTCCCGCTGAAAACGTATATCAAATGAGAATACAGTTAGCACAATAAAAGGAAATTAATCAGCCACGTTAAACGTCGACGGCAAGCAGAATTGTGGCGCTGTTAATTTGAGTAAGCGCATTTGTAGCCATGGCAAAGGTTTTTGTTTTGCTTCAGATCAAAAGTGTAATTACTTTAAAGTAGCTTTCGGTTTTAAAAATGGTTAAAAATGATATAATTAACATGAGCGTAGGCAAATTTATATAAATTTACCCAAGCTTAAAGTTTCTTAAAGAGCAAACTTGATCATTATTATTTAAAATAAACGCTTTTAACTCTTTTTAGAGTTGACATTTCTTTAAATTGCTATTCAAATTTATACAAGAAGGTTTTTTTTTATTTAAGCTTTTGTGAGCTTTTTGTTCAACAAAACTTTTAATGTATAACTTTGAGTTTGTGTTACGAAATACATTTATTCGTTTAATGCTTTTAATTTAAAAACTATTTTAAAAATTTATTTGAAAACTTAAAAAGCTTTAATTTTTAAAAGCGCTTGTAATTAAAGCTTTTTTATTGACTGACTTCTCTCTATAATAATCATAAGCTTGATAATGTACAATAAGCTCAAGATAGCTGCAAAGTTTCATTCGACAGATTAAAAATTTTCGAATTTTTAACTTTTGTTTAAAAAGAGTTAAGAGTTAAGAACTCCTGGGAATTTGTACGGCCTTTTTGCATTTTTCAAGAGCATTGCTGTCATTTAGTTTCAAGTGAATTCGTGCGCTACTCAAATTGAAAATAAATGTCACGGTAACAAACTTTAACAAACACTCGAAAATTCAATTAAAACTTTTAACCCTGCAAATACTAGAACGCTTCAGCTGCCAAGACTGGCAACAGCGCGCGACAATTGAAAAAACAAAGCGTCACCTGCGCGCAACATCAGGCCCCAAATGAAACATCACCAAACTATAGATGCAAGTACATGCATATAAAAATTGAAACACCAAAGTCACTCCTCCCACCACCCTCGCTCAAGCCGTTCTTCCTTGCTGCAAAGCACAAGCGCTATGCTAACAACGACGAGCATCGTCCTTTGGGCAACAATTTCGAAACGCCGCTTTGCTCAAAGATGCAATGAGTCTGCTGCAACAGAAAATAATTAGTGGCAACTCTGGCACAATACGCCTACTTTGAGTTGCGCCACATCAAAATGGTGCAAACGGTTGAATTTTGGCGCGCATTTTCAACGAAAGTTTCCATCCACCCGATAAATGACGGAGCAGAGTTGAACATTGCGATTATTTTCAGCGAAACAAAATAAAAAGTTTTATGCAAAAGTTGGCAGCAGCTTCAATAAATCGGATGAGAAAGCTCATTAGCTCGTAAATGAGTGTCAGTCATTTCTGTTGTTGTTCTTGTTGCGGATTATAGTTACTGCAAAATGGTGAATTATATTTAACGTTAAACTCTTTTTGAAAGTTAAGCGATCTTCTCAAACATTTAAGAACATTTTTTGTAAATCAGCTCAACATTTTTCTTTAGTTTTCAAAAATGTCTGCTTATCTTTGTGTGTGTGATCCGAAAAAAATGCATTAAAAGGCCGCGAAAGTGTCGCTACTCAGCCTCCAGCCGCTTACCATCAAATCGCCTCGAAATCAATACGCTCGGTTGCCTCAAATAAGTTAATTCAGTTCAGCGCAGCATTTTGGATTATTCTATTATAATTCTTTTTTTTTATGTGAAGCGGAAACTTTTCAAATCCGTCACTAATTCAATCGCGCTACGTGCTCTGAAAGCAACGGACGCACCCTGGTCAGGCAAGGCCAGGGCAAGCCAGGCCACACTGGGTTCGGTTCGGTTCGTTTCAGACGTTTGTGATTTTATCAACGACAAGATTGATAACCTATTGGCAACGCCATTTTCGGAGTTTACACAAAACGACAACGTTCCAGTTCGTGTCAAGTCAAGCCAAGAAGAGCGGATGTCGACGATGATGACGGAGACAACACTGTCTGGGCATGGGATGAACTTTTATGTTGCCACTTCGTGCTAAAGAAAAGTGTAGAATTTTGGTTTTGACACAAGTGAAAAGTGTTGTCACTGGGTGCGGCTGTATTAGCAATATTATCGATTCAAGTATTGTGAATAATTGGCACCTTCCGTAAATGGAAGTAAGAAAATCGAAACAATAAATAATTGCAGAACATTTGAATATAGATGAAAAAAAAACCTGAGAAACACTTTTAACAAAAGTAATGTTAACAGTTTATCAAATAAATGAACTGTTCGTGCTTTTACCACAAAAAGTATGTTAATTACACAGGAAACATTTTCCGCAGGCAGAACTTAAAAGTGAAGTTGGAGAGGTATAGTGGTTTCTTTGTATTGTTTACAGGAACAATACGTTAGACCAAGACCGGAACAATGCGAGAAAGAATATTTCTTCAATCTGACAATTAAAAATGTCAAATAAATATAGTTAAATTACAATTTATCGAAAACTTAAAGCACATTCAAAAACTATCGTATCGCTTGCTAAACCTAGCATGACCTTATATAATAGCTTGTTCCCAAAACCTAAACTTTCTTGATGGAACGAACTTTAAAGCGTTGATCCATCAAACCTTTGATGTGATATTTTCAGCCAAATGGTTTCTTCCTCTTTATCTTCGAAGAAATTGCAACGGTTAAAATTTACAAAACATAAACTGTGTCCTTTTCTTTTTGTACAACAATTTAGACATCTAAACAAATACCCTCAAGTGTGTCAGACAAACCAACCCTTCCACCGCATTCTTACCGCATCATTACGTTTTTCGAAAAACAAAATATGCTCAACGCACTCGCTTGCTTCGCATTGTGCATATAAATTATCCACTCAAAAATGCAATTTCCTGTGAATGATTCTCCTCCTCATTGCACACACACACACAAACACTCACACAACCAACCAACCAGCCAGCCAGCCAGCCAACCAGCCAAACAGACAGACGTTTTTTGAAAATCTTTCAGATTTTCCTTCAACAAACCGCATCCTCCAAATTCATATCCAAATCCCCATCTCTTCCACTCCTAAATTTTCCAACTTTCCTCAACAGGAAAAGCGTAAAACTGATGACACACTCGAAAGGCGTTCGTTGTGCATTTACGCTTGAATGGATTTTTTGCATAAACTTTTTCCGCTCCTGCATCAACGGAGCAGAAGAGAAAACGAACGAATCCGAACGACGAAGGGAGTCAATACCTTTTCTTTTATATGTACTCGTACTAGAGATAGGTATACAATCTTGTGGAGTGCTTTTCCAGTACGATAGAAGCTCTTGTCAGGATATGAGTGCACATGTGAAACAGGTTAGATAACCCCCACCTCCAACCCACTCTTCGTCCACAAAACTTTCACCAAAGAATAGTGCCCTGCTGTATACTATATAACAGTAGTAGAACTAAAGTCCTCTCCTATCACAGACTTCTTCACATGTATCTCGATACGCGCGCGCGTAAGATCAACTTAAGATACGCGCGCTGCTCTATACGAACGATGCGATACGCGATACGGCTGACTACGTCGACAACTATCTTTGCGCGCATGCAAAAAGCTAGCAAATCGCTGTGAAATCGTCGTCGAACAACGAGCAAAAAAAAAAAAAGAGAACTATTCGTAGTACTTTGGTTGTTGTTAGCGGAAAAGGGGTTTTTAGCAGTTTATGAACCAAAAAATATTGCCATTGGCATTGGTTTTTGTTCAACTTGTTTTTCGGATTGCATCGCTTGGTTTTGCACCAACGACCGGCAGCGTAAATTTCACACTTGAGTGCAAATTGGGTGCGGATAGCAAACAAAAAAAGAACTTAGTTAGATATAGTATCTAGGAATATTTTTTCATATGCTATGCAAAGTAGTTAGGTGGCTTCCTATTTATAACTTTTCGGTGATATACCAACGCTATTTCCTTTCCAATCGAAATTTTGGTTTTAAGCTCTAGACTTTAACCGGAATTGCATATTGTGAGATAGTATAAAGAGGTAACAATTACAAATATTATATATTATTTCACTAGTATTGGTAATCTTTATCGGATTAGATAACAAAGTAAAATGTTTTTGTAAACAGTTTAAATACAAACTCTTTATTTAAAATTAACAACACTATTTCCAAGAAAAATTGATTTTGGATTAGATTTGTTTAGCAGGAATTGACAATTCCCTATAGAATTCAGATGCCTCTCCTCCGGGCACGTCTACTCCAACTGATCAGACCAAGATGAGAAAACTTTTATAATTTGGTCCAATACCAACATAAATATTGGAATTATTCTGTACTTAAAGACCAATTGGAAGTGACAATAAGGGTTATAGACGATAAGTTATTATATAACTATACAGCTCGATTGATCGACCTTAAGTTATTCTTTCTTTTCTCTTGTTGTCTGAGATGCCTTCAAGAAACTTTTGGCACACTTCTTTTTGTCAATGCACTGATGTGAAATTTCATTAAGTAACAACAAGCACCAACTGCAGAGGAGAAGTAACTTTTGCACCTATTCACAAACTTTTCGGTGGTCTATGCAAGTTCTTGTGCTTCTTTTTTGTGTGTGAAATTTTTGACTTAAAATTAAAAACTCCTAAAAGTGTTCACCGACTGAAAATTGTTTGTTGTATGTTGCACTCTGCACTTGAGAACTATTTGCAAATGTGCTACACAAGCATTTCGCATGTGCCACATAAATTTTGTATGGCCGCGAAAGGAGAGGAGAGGAGGTATTTGCCTTCATTGGCAACACTAATAAAAATACTGATCTTAGCTTGTTCACTGCGCGCTGCTGAGCTTGCTTTTTGGAGCTGTGCATGCCATAAGTAGAAGAGAGAGAGAAAAAAACCCGGAAAACTTTACGAAAACTTGGAAAAAACAAACAATTTCAGGGCAGGCAAAACAGAAAATACCAACAACAACACAAACAATAAATAATAGCAAACACACAGCAAGGAGCATATGAGAAAAGTATGGCTTATTAAAATGTTTTAGTTAAGCGCGCACATGAGTTGTGCATCAGGTACATAAGTTGTGCATGGCTCCCTGCACTTGCTGCTCTCGTGAGACATGCCTTCTTCGTTCTTACATATTTCTTTTTTTTTTAATTTTTATTTTACTGCCTTGGTTCCATATTTCATTTTAACTTTTTTTTCTTTTTATTTTTGGTCCTTCTATTCAGGCATGCATGCAAAAGTTTTTGATTTCCACTGCTTTCAAAAAAATAAAAATAAAACAACGAATAAATGAAAAACCGAGAAGCATGCTACTCCGGCGGTAGATGAATTATGCCGTTTTGCCATTTTCCTTCGATGAATTTATTTCCGTACACCAAAGGAATTTGAATTTCATACCTGACAAAGTTGCGCTAGGCACACTACTAGTACTGTAATAGCTGCGCTATTGTTAAGGGTGTCTTGCCTTGTGAAAATATTGGTTATTAGCTGGCACTAAATATTTGCGGAATTTATATTGTTTCGAGATTTGTTGGCTTTGAACAAAGTGCCTATTGTGTATGTATTGTGTTTTGTTACTTTTTATAATACCTTATACAAAGAAGTAGTACCACAGTTATCCGGTACTTTGATATCATTGCTGTGATTAATTGTGGACTGGAATGAATATATTCTAAATTAAAATACGACATGAATAGAGAAGTGAATTCCCAGCCAGTATTTCATAATGGTCTTCTAAAGAAATAGAAAAGCTTTCTTTAAAAGGACCTCTTCTCGAAACCCATTCCAAAAAAGATCATGCCATTTGGATTATTCATTTCATTTTAATAGAAAAAAAGAGTCTAGTTGAGCTTTTAACAGACTTTACTCGAGATCTGTTCCTTTTACAATTTCAGAAGTTCTTCTTGAATCGTTCTAGGAAGAAAATCTGGCTTTTTGGTTTGTCTAAAAGAAGAAGCAATCGCAAATGATCCTGATCTGATCCTTTAACAGACTTGAATCGTGATTTATGCTATAAAGCAATTTTAAAGGTGTTTCTAAAAGCTTTCTCTAGTTCTTTGATTTGCCTTAGACATAAAGAAAAGGAAAAATCAATCGCAAGTGAGCGATTTAGGTTTTCTGCTTTCATTTGTTTTCCTTTCATTCCTTTTTCTTCTTGAATCGTTCTAGTAAGAAAATCTGGCTTTTTGGTTTGTCTAAAAGAAGAAGCAATCGCAAATGATCCTGATCTGATCCTTTAACAGACTTGAATTGTGATTTATGCTATAAAGCAATTTTAAAGGTGTTTCTAAAAGCTTTCTCTAGTTCTTTGATTTGCCTTAGACATAAAGAAAAGGAAAAATCAATCGCAAGTGAGCGATTTAGGTTTTCTGCTTTCATTTGTTTTCCTTTCATTCCTTTTTTGTTGACTGGATTGTTTACTTAATTCTGTTTTAGTTTTTGATAAACAAAAACTTAATTTGAGGTTAATTAATCCCAAATAAAAATCTGTTGACTATTTGATGCTTTGTTTTATTTAGTTTGGTTTTCACTTAACTCCAAATGAACTTTTCCAACTCTTGTTTAGATAACCCTCAAGTAATCCGTAGTTTTATAGTGTTTCTAATTTGTTTTTAATTTTATGTGGAGCGAGGAGTGGTTTTTCGTTATAATCCTAAAGCTCACGTTCGTCGTATTCATAAAATATTCAAAATGAAATGTTTTTGCATACATACAAACAAAAATAAGCGAAATAAAAAGCTCTCGCTCTATAATTGTAGTAAACTTAGAACGTTTAACTCCATGGAGGTGTGAAATCTCGAAGCGCAATCAACTTAAAACTTGTGCTTAAAAACATTAACGAGTGTGTGTGTGTGTGGGTGCGTGCGTGCATTAACAGTGAAATGTGAGTTTTGTTTATGTGGGTACATTTGTGCGTGTGCTTATTTTCGAGAGTGTATGTGTTTATGTGTTGTTGGTATTAGAGCGCAAGTTATACTTGTGAGTTCATTTCGAAAACATTTGAAACCACAGAAGCAGCAGCAGCAGAAGCAGCGCAACAGGACTAAAATTGTGTCAGTGCAGTTGAGGTTTGGAAGCATTTTAGTGAGATTGAAAGAAAGCACTTTGGGGGGTTGAAAAGCATCCAGAGTCAGGAATTTGCATTATGCTTTTTGGAAAGAAAAGAAAAAAGAGGAAATATTTCTGAAAGCAATTTTTCGTGCATGTGTTTTTTTTATTTTAATATTGCAAAACATTATTTTTTACTTAACTGTTAAGTTAAACTAAAATTTTGAATGTGGCATGCAAGAAAAATTTTGTAAGGTTAACAATTGTAAATTTAATATTGAATATTTGTAGACTTAAGTCGAACATTTTCGATTTTTATTCTTTTAGGCTTAAAAAACTCCTCTCAAACTTGTTGCCTTACCGACCCCGTCCTTTTATAAATAATAACATGAACAAATTTAATAAATAATAATATGAACAAATTAATTTTGAATATTATTTGATTTTATTAAAATTTAATAATATTTTAATTTTCCACGCAATTGGAGAAAAGTTGCATTTGGCAGTCTGATTTAAGCGTTTTAATATATATTTTTCAATTTACCACGCACACACATATATATGAGAATACACAACCATACACTAACATAGATGAAACAAATCAAAAAATGACAAACGCACACACCGCCACGCCACGCCGCCAATTTCAAAAACAAATCGAAATTATTTGAACTAATGGGAATTTACATTTACAAGCATATTACAACACATCAATAAATTTTGATTTGATTAGTGTGTGCGTTTGACTCACACACACACACACACACACACACACACAAACACACTCATACCTACCCATATACACACGCGCGCGCATATGTTAAATTTGTATACCAAACATTTGCACACGCAAAAACGCGTGTTGCGCTGCGTTCATGTGGCTGTGTATGTATAGTGTGAGTGTGTGTGTTTGTAAAGCGCACATCGACAAATCCAACAAATCCCACATGGGTACACTGTAGAAAGAATGTGCCACAAAAATAAGTTACAATAATTTTAGAAAATAAAAAATTTTAGTTTTAAAAACTTATTCTATCGGTTGACTTTTCAATTAATTTTCCTGAATTCTTTTAATTTACAAAAACCCGTCTAATACAAATAATCGAAAAAACATTGTTCTGAATTTTATAAAATGCATTCAAAAAATATCCATAATAAAGGTTTTTTTTCGCAGTGTCCTTAAGTGTAGGTGTGTGTGTACGAGCGTGTATCAGTGTAAGGACGTAATCTCTTTAAATTTTGCGGTTTAGGTTGGAATCCTTAATAAAGAACCGAACGCGCGCATATATTGACACACATTTACTTCCGCCGAAGCACACAAATACACACACACACAGTCACTCATACACACACGAATACGCTGACATGGCACATACTCGTACAAGTACAATGAGAGCAACATTTTGTTTTAAAATGCGCAGAAAAAAAATTAAATTTTCTGTGTGGTTTGCGTGAAGGTGTGGGTGGGTATGTGTATGTGTGTGGCATGCATATTTTGATTAAAAATCCATAAAAACGTTTTGTCGTCTCTCTACTTAATAATTTTTTTTCTGCTTCGTTTTTATGTGTCAAATTTGAATTTTGAATTCCGTGTCAATTCGCTTTCATACTACGTACACACACACACGACTTACATGTAAACAGAGTGAAACACACACACATACACTTACCTACAAGTGAAATCGATTTTGTGTTTTAATTTAGCTTAAGCGAAAAAGGTCGGTACTTCGATTATTATGTAAAATACGCAAAGGAAAACGAAAAGCATTTTAAAAAGAAAAATTATCTTTAGTTAAGGAGTTTTATTCCTAATCCAAAACTTTTTCTGTGTCGCTTCAATGTAATCAATTGTTGTGCAAATAAACTTTTGAACTATAGCACAAAAAAATGGAGCTTAACGCTTAAAAAGAAAATATATATATTAAAATGATTAGAAATAAAAAAAGAAACATTAAAAAAATCAAATAATACAACATTTGCTCAAACAGTTCCAAGCGGGTCAAATATTTTCACAAACACAAATTCTAATAACGTGGCTATGCAAAAAGCCTTTCGATATGCTAAACAATCTCTACCGAAAAAAAAAATTCAACAAACTTAATATTTAGAGAAAAAAAACAAGAATCCTGCATACATACAAGCATACAAAACACACACATTTACCATTTACCAAATGCTTTCGCTGCTCATAAATCCAAAAAGCTGCAAATAAAAATTCGCAAAGTGAAAAAAGAGCCAACAAAAAGACAAAAAACAACAAAAAAACAAATATGAAATTTATTGAAAAGAAATGATGAAATGAAACGTTTCTCCCAAAGGACCGCTTAAAATGAATTTTGCAGCGATTTGCATATTGCGGTTATTTTCGTTGGCTTTTTTTTCTCTCCACATTTTTTTTTCGTCCAAATATGAACGTCGTGTTTCCTTTTATATTCGGCGGACTCACTCCAGCACCGCTGCGGCGAGCAGCGAATGCAAGTTGATATCAATAATAAAAAAATAGAAGAAATAAAATTAAAATAAAAAGGACGAATCGTCTGGCAGCGTGACGCATAGAGGATTTGAAAATTCAAAAATTTATTCAACTGAGCGAAGCAAAGCTGAGCGAAACTAACGAAATCAGCTTTGAAGCGTTTAAATGCGCACACACAAAAAAAAAATACAACCGAGCAAGTGAACAAACGAACGAACGAACGCCAAAGGAAATTGAAATTGGTCAAAAAGAAGCGGTGTAATGGAATTTAACAAAAAAAAAAATAAAATTGTTTTAAAGGAAATTATTATTTGCAATAATTTTATCAATTTTCGATTTTGGTCCCGTTTTTTGATTTTTTCATGCTTCTTCACTTTAATTACTTTAATCGAAAACTGTTTAAAAGCGAGAATTTCTTTTATACATTAAATTCCAAAAGGACTTCTTTAGAAAAATCCAAAAATAGGTTTTTTGTAGATTTAAACTTTAGGCCTGACTTAGCAATTTACAGCAACTGAAAATAATTGATTGTCATTTAAGGATTATTTTGATTGAGACTTAAAGGCAAAATGATTTTATTTAAATTACATTTCTAGCTAAATCAAGCTTAAAGTGAACCAATTAATAAATATGCTTTTTACACTATAAAATTCAATTTCTTCTGAGTACTAGCAATAAGGCATATGTATTTTATGCTAAGACAAATACCCGTACATGTCTTGTGTCAGACTGCACAATACCTTCTGAAGTACATACTTAAATATTATTTTATCAACGATTCATATTGTGCAAAATTGTGCGCTATTACGTGTGGCAAAATTTTCCAAAGAATTTCGCAATATAAAAGTTCAAAATGGAGTTCGAGAACTGCAAATACTACAGCAAAAAAATTTCTATATAAAACAGCTTAAAGTTGAATATAAGCTGGCCAACATGAAAAGAAAGAAACTAATAGAAGAGAAAAGAAGACAAAGTAGAACTTCAAACAAATAAACAGTTTATTTATTATTAATATGAAGCTACCTTTTGGCGCTCTTCTTTCGAAATATATTCAAGTCTTTCTTTTTGCAAATTTATGATTTCTTTAAAATATGAGAAATGCATATTTATGCCCAATAAGGAGCTGCCGACAAACTTTATTTACTTCGAAAAAAATGGGCAGACGTAAAAATGTATATACTCGTAAATGTACTCCTCATATTACACTTCATTGTTGGGCTTTAGGTTCTGCTGTCGCATAGAATTTTGTAATTTGAAATGAAGGCGCCCGCCCGACCGCCCGTCCGCCCGCTTCCATTAATATGCAAAATAAATTACCTCTCCGAGGATTTGACTTTGCTTGAGTTGAGTTGATTTCACCTGGAATGACTGCAAAAGTAGCAAATCACACTCATTTGCACACACACACGGTTATAAGGTGCGTTTCACAAATAAAGCGCCACCTTTTAAAATGTAAAAAAAATATAAACAAATGTTTAAATTTATTATAGTTTGTAATAAAAAAAGATAATTCAGTTTTCAGCAATTTTACATATGTAAGTTTATTGCTTAAAAATACCTAAAAAGCATTTGAGAAATGTTTTGATTAAGCTTTTTGCAAATGTATCAATGTGAACCTTGTTTAAACATCTAAAACAGACTTCGAACATTAGTTTTAACATCATTTTTTTTTTGTAGTTCAATTAACATATTTAGCAAATATATAAAAAATATTGTTTAATTCAAAAATGTAAATCAATAAATCATTCTTTCACGATCGATATTAAATGTACATAAAACTGTTGTCACCCTTTAAGGTGAATGTTACTGTACGAGCACTGATATGCAATAATAAACGTATATTTAAATATATACGAGTATATAAACACACATACTCGTATACACTGGAGCGTATGCGTTCGGAAGTATTTATGAAAACACAAAAACCAGCACAGATGGTCAAGTCAAGCTTTTGTGTATTTTTATTTGTATATGTATAGTATATGTGTGTGTTCGTGTGCGTATATTTCTTAGCAATGGTATTTGTATTCAGCTTTATTTTGTGTTTATATTGCAAAGTTCGTTCTGCTTGTCTCGATACCTTTGCATATGTGTGCGCTTACAGATATTTACTCGTACATGAATGTGTGCGTGTATTTCTCTGCTAACTGTTCGTTTATTTATATTTAAGTTTTGCTATTTTTTTTCTTTTTTTTTGCAGAAATTGACATTTATTTTGACTATATTGAATATTTTAACAACCGCAAAGCATTCGTGTTTAAAATTCGAACGTGTCGCATATCTCCCACTGTCAAATTGAGTTTTACTGCATTGGCAATTGACAGCATGAGCAAACCAAACAAACACACACACGTGCACACACACAAGCTGGATTCGCTTTATTAAAATTGCACAGCGTTTAATTAAAATTTTTAGAATAATTATAGTTTGTAATAAAAGTTTTGCGAGAACTCATTTCAAAAAAATAATTTGCAAAATATTTGGTTTTGTTTTATGATGATTTTATGCGATGCATTTAACGAGAAATTTTAATAATTTTTATTTATATACTAAACAGTTAAAATAGAAAAAAGGTTGATACAAAATTCTAAATTTATTATGTTATAATTTTGTAAAGTATTTTTTTTTAACATTTAAAAATGAAAATTAAAGTTTAAACAATTTATCAACTATTTCGCTCAGTGCAAAACAACCAACAAGTTTGCGACGAGCTATTAGAACGAATGAAGGATCGAAATGCTTCGATTTCTATTTTCTCAAACAACAACAAAAACAACAGCTACACTCTTGGGTACTTAACCTGAAATTCGTTTGTTTACCCAAAGTTCCATAAATTCTTGGGAGTATTCACAAATAACCTCTTTCCCCTCCTCTCTGCTATGCGTACAATTCGCCACACATATGTGAAGACATACGTAAATGTGCGTGAGCGGGTGCGTGTATGAGTGTGTGTAGTATGAGCATATATTTGCATATATTTAAATGACTTTACTTTCAATCCTTTTTCGCAAGCCAAACTCAGGCACACAAATATTTCGGTAAATTGTTCGATTAATACATTGAGCTGTCAGTGTGTTTATTCATGAGTTCTTGTGTACGCGTGTAAATGTGTGTCTATGTTCTATAAATATGTGCGTACATGTGTGTGTGTGTGCAATAAATTCGTCTTGATTTATAGGCCAGGGAAATATGCAAATACTATATAAATACCTTCATGCACTTTCAGAAAAGAGAACAGGTTTTTCTATTTATAAAAATATAATTTGTTATTTTCATGAGTTGATATGCACAGTGCACAGTGCAGGTGCTAAAATGCATATAGCATATATACTTATATTAAAAATGTGTTAATATAGCAAAACTTATTTTAAATAAAAAACAATAAAAAAATATTTCAGTTTCTCTAATCAAAAGTGCCAGAAATCATATCAATTTTACGTTTTCTTAATGAAAATTTAAATTTTTATGTATTTAAGAATGAATATCCAAGAAAACTTTTTTTTTTGTGTACTAATGTTCGGCATTTGTTGGTAGTCGAATTCGGTAAATCATAGCAACATCATCGAATAATGCCAAAAGTTCTTTACACAAAAATATACATACAAACATCTTACACACATACATACATATATTGATTTACAGCCAACCAAGTCAACGCATAAATTTTAGGCCAAAGTTCAATTTTGATGCTTGTTGGCCAAAATCGTTTAGGCATTAAATCCCGCCCGCAAATCTACAAATATGCGTGTGTGTGTATTTAATAAAATTCCCAGGTGCAAACGGCGGCAAGCAAAATAAAAGAAATGCCTACAGGTGATATTTGTGTATCGGCAGAGATACGTGATAAACATACTGAAATGTCCTGCTTAACGCGGAGTTGGGGAGAGGAAAACTTTTATTTCTAGAATTGCCGGCTTGGGTCCACAACGTTCGCAACTGCCGCCGGTTGTGCATGAATTAATTTGGCATTTCTGCAGATTTTATCAGTTTGACTTGGAACTTTTTTGCAGCCATCGTTTAAATACAACAACAAAATTAATCGGGGACATCGCTATCTTTGTGCATAAATCTCGAATTATACTTCGACGACATAAAACTTTTTATTTTATGGAAACTTTGAATAACTGTTCACAACAACATGATAATGACGATGCCAACAATAAAATTAAAAACAAGAAAACAAAGTTTATGTTTCACAGAATCAGTGACAATTACCCACTAAAATGCGGAACATCGAAAGCTGTTAACAGCGCCACACATGTCGGTGGCAGTGTCATGCATTTTTATGTTTAAGTTAAGCAGAATTTTAGTGCGAGGTTGTTAAAAAACTTTGCGTTTTTAGATGTGAGTAATAAATTGCGTCTGTTTAGTGCTTAGCTAAACGAAGTCTTATCACAACCATGAGAATTATATCCAGAAGATGTGTTTAAGCGAGTGATTTAAAATAACATAATTTGGAGACATAAGAGATTTCCAGGGTTGTATTTTTCTAAAATGTTTTAAAATTTTGTACAAGCTTTTAGCACAAGAAAGAGATTTTAAGGCTACTCAAAAGTACCAAAAAATATTATTTCAATATTTTCACAATAATTCCAAAAAATATAAAAACTCAAAACCATTATATAAAATTAAACTTTGAAGAATGAATATTTAAATAGGCGAAATATTTTGAATTTTCAGTTGTGCAAGGATAAATAAATAAATTCGGGCTCAACAATTATTATTTATTTACGGTAATCAAATTTAGATCTTTTTATTGCCAAATATTTGATAAGCTTGATTAGTTGCATTTAAATGTGTGTATGCATGTGTACATGTGTTTGTGTGTGTATTGTGCCGTCAATACCGAAGCATACAACCAAAAACCAGAGAGAAATTATGTCAAGTTCATGGCGGACAACTTTAATGCGCACATCAATCTAAATTAAACGCACCGACCACACTCAGACTCTGTTTATATGTGTGTGTACGATTTCTTTACACCAGTCGGAAATGTAATGCCAACTCCATAATCTTTATTGTAGAAAAATATTAAATTTAAAATAATTATTGACGATGAATCAAATATTAACATTCTCCTAAAAGAATAAAATCAAACATCTCTCATCTTTGAGTTATCGAAAAAGTTTTATCAAACATTTTGTCATTATTCTCTTAACTATCAATAATATTAACTAACAATAAACAAAAAATTAAATTTTAAGAGAAATCTTTTATGTAGATATTTTTCCAAGTGGGTATTTATTGGATAATGGCACGGCTACTGAGCCGACATTTATCTTACAAATGAGCAATGAACTCGAGCATTTATGATGCGATAGCACTGACGGACAAACGGACAGGCTGACTGACTGACTGACTGACTGACGAACAGACAGACGGACAGATAGACGAACGGAAGAGCATATTTCATTGTAGATGAGTTTACGGATCATTTCGTTTGGGCCATATTAATCAAATTAATCCATGATGCTTAATTTCCGTACGCCGGGTACCAAAACCGGGCTAACACTAACAAAAGCAAGTATGCCTGCTTTTTATTTCCACTTCGAGTGGACTTTAAATGAAGGACGAGGTGGAAGCGCGTCTTTTTACAAATGTTGCTTAAGCACAATTTTATTTCTCCACTACACTTTCACTACATTTACTCGCGTTTTTTTAATACATAAAAAATAATGCGAAAACGTTGGGGAGTAGGGTAAAACGCAAATGTGCTGTAAATGCAATTACATGAAAAAAATTATCAATCAACAATTTAAATTCATTGAGATTTCAATTTTACTTGCAAATCAGCGATAAAAATAAAATTAAGGTGCTTCTGTGCTGCTGCTGCTGCTCTCGCTGCTGCTGCTGCGAATAAAAGCACTGCTGCGACCCAATTTTACAAAAGCGCACATTTTAACTGAATTCTTTTTTTTCGCAAGTTTTTCTCTGATTTTTTCCTCTTCTTCTACTTCTTCGTCTTCTTCTTTAGCTGCTGTTGAACACTTTACAAGTGCTTCTTTTTATACTTGCTTCCTCTTCTTCTTTTGACGCGCTTTGTTCGTTTTACACTTAAACGAAAGTTACTAAATTACATTTTGACGTTTTTTGGCGTGGGCAAACGAACGAATCGTGAGAGGGCGCTAGTAGGGGAGGGTGGAGGGGAGTTGGAATGACTTGCTTGAGCGTTGCAACAATTTAGCGGCAAATGGCAATCCTAACGACAGCAGCAGCAGCAACATTTTGATTGCGCGACCAAAATGGCTATAATGGGCGCCATAAGCAAAAGCTCAAGTAAGGTATCCACAAGCTTCACAACGTATCGAACAAATAAACCGGAGCGTATTACAGCACGAAATCTTCAATCTTCGAATTTCATGAACTGAATCCTGTGCAAATTTGCCATTGCCCTTTGATGTTGTTGTTGTTGTGGTTTTTGTTTTTGTTATTATTGCTAGTTGAAAGCCGGATAAGCCCAGTCAGCAGCAGCATAGGAAAAATCAATTCCATCGCTTTCTGGTCATTTCGACTGCAGTTATTCGCTCGCAATAAATCGAACTTTTACGATACGGCATAATGCGATTCTAACTAATGCCACCGTCGGCAGTGTGACCGTTTTTAAAATAGTTAGTTTTTTTTTTACTTTTTTGATGTGGTTGAGGTCAGTATACATCTGACTAGGATTTGAAAAGGTTAGTTCCATACTGACGCAGAGTTTCATTATAAATTCTATGGAGTTATGTGAAATGATTTAACTTTTTTCATGTCATAATAATAGTACCAAATGTGGTCACACTGGCTTCTGATTCGCTTTTTATATTTTTTTTTATTTTTCATTTCATTTTATTTTCTTTTATCGGTTGCTGTTGCATTTGGGCAATGGGCTTTCACCTAGTTTCCTTTTTCTGTTCCGGCGGCATTGTATTTGTATTTGCTTTATTTTTTGTGTTTTTTATTATGCTTTTAGTTGCTGACCAGTTGGTCAGAGTTGGTCGCCCGTTTGGCCGCGGATGCGGAAACTGACTGCTGCCTCTGACGCCGCCGCAACAGCTATTGCTGCGGTTGCTTGCTTCCCTGCTTGCTTTCAGTGCTGCCTTCCTTCGCTCGCTTGCTCATAAAACTTTAAATTGCGCTGAAGCCATTTTGCAGATTTCGGAATTGCATGAAAATTGAAAATGAAAACTGAACAAAACAAAACAAAAAAAAAAAACAGAAAAGAATCGCATTAACTTGTTCGTAATGGCGTGCAGCGCAAGCGGGTTGGAGGGGGTGGGGTCTGCTAAAGTTGAGCTGACAATCCAGTGTGGCATGCGCCAACTGCTGCTGCTGCTACAATGCTTTTTCAGCTGCAATTGCGATAGCGATTAGAATCGCTGCACCGTGGCCGGCATGAGGCAACATTTGGGTTTTACGAAAAGCAGCTTACTTAATGCCAGGCGATGAGGTGATACTAATGCAAAGTGGTTTACTAAATTGTGAAATAATAATCTGACACAAACATTAAAAAAACCAACGAATTCCTTTTTAAGCATTAATGCATTACCTGGAGTTCTTCTGCGAAGGGAAAATCATGAATTCAAATAATCAAAATGACAATACAACAAAATTAATTATTAATTCTCTGGCGATGAGTAAAATTTTATTTGAATATTTTATAGAAAAAGTTGACGTACTCCGGAGTAATTCAGAGCAAAGTTTTAAAAGCTGCCTTTTTTCTGGTTTTACGATGTATATAATAGCATAAATTTAAGACGTCTTGTTATACTAATTCTAATTCTAAGGTAAGCCTCTACATCTGCTGACACGCGGTTTCCTGTAGAACATAAAACTTAACAATAGTATTGAATATTCCTCTGAGTGCACCTTTCGATTTAACTGCGCCTAATAACCATAAACTACACCGCATAGCCACAAAAGCGGCTTACTTTGAACGTTCTGAAACGTTGTTCAATTTCCAAAAACAACACAAAAAGAAGTAAAGAAAAATCAAACCATTTTTTGTTTGCTCAACCTAAATGTCAATTTTTCTTTCTTTCTTTTCTTTTCGTCGTTTTTTTTTCGTTTTGTTCGCCTACAGCATGTTGCTTGGTTGCCGTCGTCAACATTTGCCGCGCGGCTTAAGCTGCACGTTAGGCGTGCGCGCGCGCTCTCGTCTCTCATCTGTTTGCCTTTCGCCTGTCGACATCCTGTTCCAGTTTCTTTTTTTTTGCAACTGCTCCTTTTTGGCCGTTGGTGTTTTTCTTAGTTTTTTTCGTTAGTTTGATTTTATTTGCTTTGCCTTGCGCCATTTTGCCATTTTTTTGCTCGCTTCTTTTCCTTTTGCTATGCACCTTGTCACAGCACTTTCGTTACAATTTCTAAAAATCGTAGATTTTATTTAAAGGAAAAAGTGTTACTGCCTCCGCAAACAAATGGATATGGTTCCCTGGTGGCCTGGTGTTGTTGTTGCTGCTGCTGCTGTCGAGCAGATCTAGAGTTGCCATCACTTGGCGGCAAACACGATGAAAATTACTTTTGTAAAAAAAAGGTGCTCAACACAAAACACCAGAAGTCCAAAATGTGTAATGTACAAAAAACCGAAATACGAAGGATGCCAGCGGAGAAGTGAGAATGCGTGCACCGAGTTGGGAGCAGACGTTGACTGATTCTTAAATTGGCCATTTTCAACTTGGCCTAATTTGATTGGCGCCACCAGAGTGTGCTTTTTTATTTTGACATCAATTCTATATTATTTTAGATGCTTGTGAATAGTTAGACAAACGATGTCTACTTGGACATAGTTTTGAGTTTTTTTAGAGTATTCAAGAACAAAAAGGGGCGTATTTTTAAAAGTAAAACACGCGAAATCTTTGGATCATTGTCTTTAATACAACTTTCATAGGTGTATTGCCTCAAAAACTAAGAGAAAGGCATGTAGAGCATATTTCCAGCTTCATTTTGAAATTGTTAAATCGTTACAACATATTTTAATTGAACCAAATAGTTTCAAAGGCATCTATGAAACGTATACTTATATATACAATAGATATAAATATAAATATATAGTTTCAGACCAAAAAATATTGTTTAATTTGCAGAAAAATAAACAAAGTTGCAACTGGCAATATCACATATACTTACTTTAACAGTATTATGTGTGTTCTTTTTGAGCGCGACTGTGCAAATAAATTACTTTTGTTGATAACTTTTTGCCGCAGCATGTTGTCACTGAAATTTGTTTAACCACATTTATTATTTTTTTTATTCTTTTTGTATTATTATTTTTACTTTTTATTTTTGCCCCTATTCGTGTTGAGAAAAATGTCCTCGTTTATTTTGCTCGCAGTCAGATTTATTTTAGTTGGGCAAGCGATAAGTTATGTTGACATTTTTGTAAATAGTTGCTGCTACCTTATCGTATCACACTTTGGTGTCATTACGAAGGGCTCGATTTTATTGCGAACAACGATTCAAGCATTCGCAGTGATTCATTATCATTTCGATGAACTGTTCCGAAGGCGTATTGAAATGTCGTTAATTTCTAGTTTAGAAATTTGTATTTTTTCGGAATTTTAAGGATTTATTATACAAGGGTTAAAACAAAGGCAAATTGCTATTTATAACTTATGTTGTTTGTCTTCCTAAAATTCGATAAGCTTATATTAAATTCTTCAGTAAGGTGATTAACTAAAACTTTAAAAATTCAATTCTTTATTTTAAACTCTCTAAAAAGTACAGATATTTCTTTTTTAGGAAAGAGAAGGATATGAAGAAAAGAAGTAATGAGAATTCATTATTATTGAGGCATGAGACAATTTAAAGAAGCGCAGCTGAGACAATTGTTATGGCTGTGAAACCTCTTTTTTAAGACAAGTTGCATATTTTTGGAATAAGAGATAAACTGCATTATGCCTTCCGATTTCAGCTTTGAATCCATTTTCTCTCTTCAATTTACTAACCCAATCAACAACAAATACAATACGAAGTGAATGAGTCAAATCACCAGGACATTGAAATTGTACCAACCATCATTGTTTATATTTATAATTTCCAATTATACTTGACAAATAACCAACAAAAGGAAAAAGTGAATGAGTGAATGAATGACTGTCACATTGTAGCTAACACTGACAGCCTTTGTCAAATTGACAATTCATTTCCATACCTTATCACCAAGCAGTACTGACAGTCAACTACAAAAAAGTTTTCCAAAGTAATGTGGGTATTTAACTACCGCACAACAAAACAAAAACAAAAAAAAAACAACTAAACAACTAAACAAACAAACAAACAAACAATCAAACAAACAAATAAACGAACACTTTTTAATCGAAAAACTTTAGTTGCATTCTAAAACTTATTTTTTCGCGACGATGTCAAGGATGGAGTTTTGAAGCATTTTCGTCGTCACAATGACAACTGCTCATTGTCACTAACATTTCACAAGTTGTTAGCAATGTTTACAATTGCAACAAGCAAAAAAAAAAAAGATGGCAGGAGGGAACGTAAGAGAAGTTGCAAAAAATATCAACTGCACTTTCTTGAGTTGCCACCATCCATCAGTGATGGGGCAACGTCAACTGGCAACATGTCGAGATATTAAACTACATGGTGATAATTTTATGTGTTGACTATTCGTAGGACTCAGTTGAATATAATTTTTATAAGCAATATAATTTTATTAAATATTAATTATGTCAAACTTAAGTTTGCGTTATTTTCCCGCTTAAGACCTCATTCCGCTTTTTTTTTTATAGTTCAGTTTAGGTTCTTGATCAGCAGTTTACTGTCAGCTTCAGTTTGTCGCTCAACAACATAGCAACACTTTTAAATTTACCATTTAATTCATTGTCAAATTTAAAATGTCAAATATATGGACGATATAAAGGGTCAACACTGATTGCCATTGTTTACGGCAAGTTATGCTGTCGCAGGCAGCAATGCGCAAGGTGTCGCCACCGTCGTTTTGTACTCGTCGTCAGCGTGGTTGTCGTTGTCGTATGCCACGAAAAACCACAATTCGACTTTTGTGCTGGCGCCGACGCCGACGACGCTGCTGCCTGACAGTGTTGCTGGCGCTCCTTTCGCGCGAGGGTATCCGACACTTCTCTAGTTTGTGCTGCCATTTCAGAAATTTTTCTTCTGCTCGGGTGTTTTTTTTTTAACTTTTCTGTTTTTTTTGTTGTTTTTTCTGTTTGCTTGTGACGACTTTTGTGTTGCAATTCGCAATTCGCAAGTCGCAAACAACTGCAAAAGGTGTCGACAAAGTTATGCCGCAGCAGATTGTGTTTTGCCCGGCTTTGTTCGGTTCGAGTGCGGTGGTGCACGGCGTGCGGTTTGAAAAATGATACCGGATCGGTGCGCGATGCAGGTTTCGTTTTTCCCTTCTGCCACGCCATGCTCCCCCCCCCCTCGCATTTTATTTTATTTTACTACTGATTTTTTTGCGACTTTGGATTTATTTTTGTCATTTTGCGAGCTGATAAAAATAACAGCAACAGCAAAAAAAGAAAAAACTGGCTTAAGGGTGCAAAGACATCGGTTAGTATAGAAGAAGCAGAATAAAAGGAAACACGAAAAAATTGTCTTGTGACAAACAGCGGCGTAGATATGTCAGAATAGGAAGGCGACAATTTTAAAGTTTACTCACTTGTTTTTCCTTTGTTGCTGCCATGTTTTATTTGAATTCTGTGCTTTTTTTCTTGTATTTTTCGCCTATGTTTGTTTGCAGATAAAAGAGATAAAAGAAATCGAAAAACAAACGCCACTTGGTTGGCAAAGTTTTACATTTCTCGGTTTTTCGATATCATTTTCCATTTCCGCCGTCAACTGCGACTACGACGACGACGCCGTCGACTGTCTTGTCGGCTGGAATTTATGTTGGTTTTTGAAGTTATTTTCTTTCATCGCACACAAATGTTCATCTATGATTTCAATGTTTTTTTCTATTTTTCTTATTACTCGAATTGGTTTTTTCTTTCCAAACTATTTTCCATGTGAACTTTTTGCGCTGCTTGTTCTTTTTTGTTTGTTGGCGTTGTCGCTGCAATTCTTCCGTAGTTACGTTATTATGCCATGTCAGTGTCAATGGCTTGCTTCCGGCAATTTTCGTTCTGTACGTTTCGTTTGGTAATATCTGCGCTTCCGCCGCCCGCTGCCTTCTGACAGCACTATCACCTCCACCCGGCTGTCGACTGTCATTTGTCGCATGCCGCCTTCATATTTTCTGTGTAAAATGAGTTTATGCTGCTGTCATGACGAATACTCCGAAGGCACCAGCTTCTTGTTACGTTCAAATGTCATTTTTGCACCAAATTTCATTAAGCGACTCGTTTTTGACGTGTGTGTGTATTTGTGCATGCGTGGGTGTGTGTGTTTTTGTGCAATTTGCAAATATTGACAGACGTGAGTATTCCCGCAATTAAGCATGACAATCATTTGTTTTGCTCTGTGTACGAGTATGTAAACAAAACCCATTAAAGAAAATATTAGAAAAATTGTAAAAGGAAGATTTTTTCTGGACCTTGTTTTGATAATGTTGCCCCATAAAGTCCAAATTAAGTGGAATATATTCCATTGCTGGATGGGTAAGTGTAGACAAAGTAAAAGTTAAATGGTCTGCTTTGAGCTCTTCTCTTAGAATCATTAAGTTAACAATACTTTCTCTTTCGCTTCTTTTTCGCTTCTCATTAGTTTTATTTTTTGTATAAAATTATCCGAAAAGCAAATCCTTCCTTTTTAAATCCTTCTTTCTTTTTGAATCTTTCATTTTTTAAGACTTTTAGAATGCATTTGTAAATGCTTCAAGAACAGGCGTTATCAACATTAATCTTTCAGTTGACTTGAATTTTATTACGAATCGCCAAAATATCGATTTTCCTTATAAATTATTTAGAGGACAACTGCATTTACTCAATTTTGTCCACATTTATTAATTAACTTTTCTATACAAAAAAACAGTCAGTAAGCAAGCTACGCTGAAACTTTTACTTAAGTTAGAGCATTTAAATTTTAATCATTTCGGTTCATTTCGTAAAAAAATTAATTATTAACGACGAAATCAATCAATTTCAATTATGTCCTGTAAATGTGCCATACACCTTCAAAGGCAGGTGTCAGTAGCTAAAGTGACTTAAGTGACTGAAGTGCCCAAATATTTGTGAACTGACTTGATGTGCCAGAAACATCAGAAGAAAAACGAAGATAGATAAAGCATGTTGGAAGAAAAAACTGGAAGGTAAAATGGGAATTTAGAACAGAAGCCAGATAAATATTGAATTTTATTATATCCTGTTTTCTATGTTTAAATAAATTACTTGTTTAAATTCAATGAATATTGTAATACAATTTATTTAAGTATACAATTTCTGGCAATATAATCTCCTCATTTGCGTATTACCGTCTTAAGGTTTTCGAGTGTTTTTTAAGCTCTTAACTATCCACAACAACCAACAAGTGCCACTCGCAGCTTCAATTGCTCGTAGTTATTAGCAACTATTAAGTTACTTTTAAGGTAAACATGCTGAAATTATGATTTAAATGTTTTAATTATTAAGTACAAACAGCAACAATATCAAAGACAATGACAACAACAACAAAGACAACATCTACTTCTTAACTAAAACTTAAAGGCAAAAACTGAAAATACAACCTTGCAATGTCTACCAAAAGATAACATAAGCAATTGTTGTTACAATTGCTGCTGCTGCTGCTGCTGCTGCTGCCGCTGTAGTTATTGCTAAAACGTTTAAATATTATTTCTCTAAAATACACTGAAAATTATATTAATGCAAAAATGCAATTACAATATCAGCATTTTGTTGTAGTTGTAATTTAAAAAAAAATTTTACCCGTGTAAACGCAAAACTTGCAAGGCAAACCGTTGCGATCTATGTTGACTCTGGTAACTGGAGGCATAAGCAACCGTCTCATCTAGTTATTACTATGCAACACAACAGAGCAAGAACAACAACAGCAGCAGCAACAACAAAAGAGAACGAACAAACGAACAAACGCTTAAACTTAACATCCGTTTCCGGGTAAATTGACGCAATAAAACTCAAATATGTTAATGCAAAAGTTGCCATAATGTTGCAATAGCATCTCGAACGAACACACGAAACTCAAACTCATTTCGAAAGTCTTTGCCGCACCAGCAAGATGTGTCAATTGGCGTAGATATGTATGTGTGTGTGTCTGTGTGTTTGTGTATGTGTGTCGATGCCTTTGCCGCCTGTGTTTGTAGACTAACTTATTAAATATTTACAGTCAATTAGAAGATAATTTTCACATTACTACGACAGCGCGTGCTAGAGACAACACACGCACAAACACACACACACACACTCAGTCACACGAAATCTTCTTCCTTCTGCTCCGCCATCGTTGCTGCTGATGCTGTTGTTGTTGCTGTTGCTGTTGCTGCATAGAAATTACGTTAAGTGTGTTGCCAGTAAATGGAAATTTAATTGCTGTTTTGTGTAAAACTTCACGAGTCGTCTTAGCAGAAATAGTGGCGCGTTATTTCTGAGAGAAGCTATTACCAAAAATTGCCTACTTTAATAAGCTAATAAGAAATATTTTAATTTTGTTGCTAATTATTCCTAAGATAATACTATATAGTAATTTTTTCATATATTTTCATATTTGTTTTTGCTGTAAGACTTTTATACTAAACCTCGGCTTAACATTATATGACCCACACTGGACTTGTTTATTTTGGTTCTTGGCTGCTCAATAGCAAGTGAATGCACTCGTTGCATTAGACTGGCTTTAATATTAAGAGAGAAATGCAGTTCGTAAAATGTTTAAAGCAGAAAAATGCGCTGCCGAAGTCGAACTGGCATAAACTTATGCAGATTTAATTTAAGCCATGCTCTGCGCCAACATTTGCATTAATACAAAAACAAAAAAACGAAACTACTTATAAAGTGCCTGGAAAAATAAAGAAGAAGAACAAGATGAAGAAGTAAAAATATGTTAAAACACTAAAAGAATGAAATCAGCTTAAAATAAAGCAAAGAAAAGTAAAGCAAAGCAAAGAAAAAGTAAGACAAAAGGAAGGAGGGAGCGCAAATACACGTTAAAACTTGAGGCTTATGTGCGCTAACAACGCATAATCGCGTTATGTCAGAAGTTTCTCTGTGTGAATGTGTGTGTGTGTGCAAGTTTTCTTATACATTCACTTTTCTTTCGTTTTGCTTGTTTTTTGTTTTATTAGAAGAAGTACAAACAAAAGTTACGCTCGCTTGAGTTATCGAAGTTGAATAAGCCGCGACGGATACTCTGTCAAAAACACGCATACACGCGCACCGCACACATACGCACTCATATGAACTCACACTAATTCATACTTTGATACCTACTTTTTTGTTTGCTTGTTTGTTTTTTGTTTTTGAGTCGCTCCGGTTGTGGCTGAAACTGGAAGTGGTGTCAACAAACTTTTTCCCAACTCAAATGTAGCAAAACTGCGTTAATTTGGCACAACGGCATAAGTCGCAAAATTTCAGTTGGACTATTTTAAAATCTGATTTGATTTTTATCGCTTAAAAAATTATTATTTATTTTTATTAAAAATCTTTAAATTGACTCATAATTCAACAGTGATAATTTAATTTATTTAAATATATTGTCATATATGCCACGCCTCTTAATTGGCGTGGTGATGGATACAAAAATACAAAACCACAATTTTTGACTTGAGCCGTTTTGTCAAATTCCCAATGATATGGATAAATTATGCTGTCATATGAGTATGACTCCAGCGAAACATCTGTCAGATTTTGCGGCTCCATTTCCTTCATCGTCGCTCACCGCATCTGAATTCTTAAAAGTTTTCTATTGCATGTATATATGAATGTGTGTGTGTGTGTGTGCTTGTGTATGTGTTTGTCTGTTTGTGTGGCTTTAACCCGACACGGCTGCAACTAATTGAATGGAAAATTATAATACGCACAAGTGTATTGCGGCTGCAGCACACTTGCTTAGCACGTTACGCCTCCCATCACCGCCACCAATACCAACACCACCACCGCTACCACGCCTTCGTCATTTTAAATTTAACTCCTTCACCCGATTGCCGACTGCCGCCAGCCGCCTGCGCCTGATTATGATGAATTAAACTTTTGCGCTTTTAAATAGCTTTCATGAAATTAGTTGAAAATGTTGTGCAGCGTCGCCAAGTTCAGCTGAACTGCGCTGAACCAGCGAAGCGCTTTTCTGACTATATGCGCACAGTACTCGAACCAGGAAACAATTTTCCTTGCCTCGAAAAATTTTTTTAAATTTATTTGAGGAGATTAAAAATTTTAAAATACGAAAAGTTTGTAATAAGAAATTATTAAATTTGCTCATGACTTTGAAGTGGTGGACAGAAGCCACAATTAGATACATACAATTCATGACTCCATTTAATAATCTGGTATTCAAACTTTTGAAATTGATCTTGAGCTTATACTTCGTGGTCATTTTATGTTTGCCTAAAACAATAAAACATTCTAAGACAATAAATGAATTGAGCTCATAGGTCAGAAAAATGGTTTTAACTTTAAAATGTGTTGGCTTATTGGTTTAGTAAAATATTTAATCAAATGTTGGCCAATTTGGACAACTTTTCAAAATCAAAGTTTTTATAATAAAAATTTGTAAACAAAATTTCAATTTCATATCAATATGAAAAAATAATTTCACTTGTAAGTTGTCAATTGTGCTTAAGTACCGTGCTGCGGTGGCTTTGGCAAGTGGCTTCATTGGAAATGGCCTAATTATGATGTGGTGGCAAAAACGGAGCAGAAGGCGGTGCGCGCGTACATCGATGGCAGCGTGGGAACCGAGCTGAGCTGTACGCTTGGTCTTTGGCGGTTTTAGAGTTATTAACACATTTCGAACGTAACCGCACTCTAAAGCGACGGGCGGCATTTGTATCATTGTGTAAATGTTTGTGTATGTGTGGCTGTGTGTGTGTATGTGTGTGTACATGTGCTTGTGTATTGCATATATTTATATGTTTCTGTCTGTCTGTCTGCCTGCTTTGAGAGTTGGCTTTTAATTTATTTGATTAAAAACCACCAAAGTCAGTGGTGGCAAAACATTGCGAGGCGCTCTAGAAGTTGAAAACTTTTAATTAATTAATGTTTTTTTTTTCATTGAATTGTAGTGAAACTGCGCGCGTGAATTGTTTTTGGTGTTAGCTTTTAATTTGAGTAAAGTTAAAAATTCACTCAAAATTTAAGGTTTTAGCTTAAAAATAAGCTTATAAAAAATTTCGCTTTTATTATTGAAATGTTAAAATTAAAATAAATTGAAGCAGCAAAATTGTGTTCTAGAATTAAAATAATTAAAATTTCTGTGATATATTTTTCGTTTATTCAAACATTTGTAAGAAATTTGTTGATAATAATTTAGTAACAAATATTGATGATAAATGAAAATTCAATCGAAAAATTTAAATTCGAGTATTTGCAAAGGCAGAAAAACACGAAAACTTTACCATTAAAATTTGTATTTGAACAAAGGAAACTTTTTACAAATTCAAATAAATACAAGCTCATTTGGCATAAGAGTATCAGTAGCAAGAAACACATACGTATATCAACAAACACACACGCGCACAAACACATTCATACAAATAAAAGCAAACAAGAAATATTTTAAAACAGAAAGCGAAAATAAATTTAAATTAAAGAAGAAAAATGTATAATTGCACACAAATACATATCTGTTGTGTGTGTGTATTTCAATACTTGTTTCTGTACGTAAATGTGTGTTTGTGTGTCTGTGTATAGTCTCAAGTTTAATGCCGCTTTAAGCGTGATATAAAACCTCAAACTGCATACTGAAACGTTTTCCTTTCATTTTTGCTTTGAAATTTTGCAAAATTGTGTATATACATCTGTATACATAGAGGCATATACATATAAAAGTAAGCCGACTTATTGCGTTTGTATGTGTACATCACAAATTTGCACACAGTGCTCAAACAAAAAAAAAATTCGAAAATTTACACGCAAAAGTCACTTGCGACAGTGCGCCAAGTTCTACACATGTGTCAAAATGTTTGTATGTGTGTGTGTATGTGCAAAACTGTAGGTGTTCTTTTCTCCCACAAAAGACTGGTTAATACTTTGCCAAACATTTTTTTTGTGAGCATATGAGTTTAAAAATTATTTTTGAAAATGTTTAAAAAAAATATTTTTGATTTTATTAATTTTATACAATATTTATAAATCCAGTTTTAAATTAAAAATGTAAAAACTAGCCTAATGTCGGTAGTACTTGTGTGCTTGTGTTAGTAGACTTTTATGCCAGTCGCTGCAGCAAGTGTTTATGACGAGCGAGCCGAACGGCAGGCACTTACCATACACGCTCATTCGTTCTCTCAAGCGAGAAGCGGAAGTCAAATTATGAAAATGTATGCAAAAGTTTACATTTCCGTTTCCGCATTTTATGCGCCAAATTTTCATTTGTTACGATTTTGTAATTTTTGAAATTCTTTTCTCTCTACAATTTATGCTGAGTATGCGACTGAGCCGACATTTTCGGTCGTTGGTGATCCCAACGGATTGTCTCATAAAACTCAAATAATCTCACACGCAAACAAAGTCGCTTATTTCGTGTATATCATTTTCTTTTCTTTACTCTGTACGCCAAATACATTTCTTGAAATTGCTTTAATTTAATTAAGTAATTTGTTGTTATTTAGTTTTAATAAAAAAAATAAACAAAATTTTAATTAAAAAACAGAATTTGTTTCGCCAAACACAAAACTCAAATAAGCTTTTAATCAACTTTACATACACTTATATCGCTATGTGATACACATACCGTCACACACCCGCCCACAAATATTTACCATTCCAGCAGCAAGTAAAATTTTGACTGTCTCCTGCTTCGCCTTCCTCCCACACTCTTTGTTTCTCCCACCCCCTCCTTCTGCTAATAACGGTCTTTGGGAAATACACACACTGATAATTAAATACTTTTGCTCTGGCAAACAACTTTTTTCATTTCGGGAATTTGTGTCGCTGTCGTTTTGCTGTTCCAGTACTCGAGAGTGCTTTTGCTTTTGTACCCTTTGTCTGTCTGTCTGTCTGTCTGTCTGTCTGTCTGTATGTGCGCTTGTCTATTCGTCGCAACAGTAAAGCGACTATAGTTGCATTACGACTGCCATGGCTACTCTTCTACCACTGCTCTTCGGCTGTTGCCCTGTCACTTCTCTTTAAGTACTCGACGTAGTACATTGCTGCAAGGGCTCCACACTATCGAACTGACCTATAAAAAAATATTTCTTTAAAGAAAATGTTACTAAAAGGATCTTGAATTCGAAACAAAATTTTCATTATTTAACTTTTTAGGCCGGAAAAACTTTTCATTTTACTTCAGTTGTTTTTAATAATATTCGTATTTAATTATTCAATACTTTTAGAAAATGAAAAAATTCAGTAAAGTGTTTGTCTATATTTATTATTTTTATCAATCATCCCTAGTACCGACGCAGCACTTCATTCCGCTACTGAAGTATAATTCCTAATTCCGGATTTTCTGTTTAAATGCATTTCGTGATTTGTTTACGGATTTTGTTGTGCTTCAATGAATTAAAAAAAAACCGAAATAAGGAAATAAGGAAAAGCCGTAGAAATAGAATAGAATTGAAAACTAAGCTTGATACGCTCCTCTTGCAATGTTGAGTGCCGTTCTGACGTTTTGTTGTTGTTTCATTTTGTTTGTTTCTGGAATTAGTGCCAGCAGTTAATTAGCTTTTGAAAAAGCAACCGCAGATCTATGAAAGTTAGTCAGCCCGTCACTTAGTCAGTCGGACGGAAAAGTTGTCTGTTAGGAACGAACACGCTCGCGCTGGCTGTATAGAATTTTACGTTGACTAACTCCTCTAAAGCCTCTTTGGAAGCAGTTCAGAAATTAAGCAAACAATTCGAACAGGTTGCCAGACTGACGCATTCCATTGGTTTTGTTTTCTTTGATTGCACAAAAAAGTCAAGTCGAAGGATTTAAGTTCTAAAGTAGTTTTGGGTTTATTTTAGTAATTTTTTTGTTGTTGTTGGTTTGATTTGTTTATATATTTTCAGTACTTTTTATTGTATAAAGGTGTGAATTTTTATTAAAAACAAAAAGTTAAAATTTTCTTTGAAAGCTGAGAAAAAATTTATTTTAGTTTTTTTTTAACTAAACTAAAGAAGAAAGAGAAAAGAAAATGTTAATTGCATTTATAAGTTTTGTTTTTTTGCGTCGCTCCCTGCGGCTGAAACAACAACAACTACAACATCATCAACAACAACAACAACAACAACAACCGAATAAACACAATTTCTTTGAGCGAAATTTTGTATTCCCCTTGCAGCAATTTTCAGCGCAAAACGCAAAATGAAAACGCGCAAAACTCGTGGAAAACGCAGACCATCTTTCAAAAACAAACAAACAAACAATCCGAAATAGAAATGTTGCAGCACACCAACAACAGCAACGAAATGTGCAATAATTTCACTGCTGCAGTAGAAGAGGAAGCAGCTAAAAAAACACAAACAAAAATAAACTAAAGACGCAAAAGAAGATGAAGTTTTCAACCCGCCAACAAGAACGAAGAACGACCGTGCCGCACCGCGCCGGAAGTGGATAGGCAATTCGTCTGCACTAATTACACAATTCTTAGTTGGCCAAAGTTTTTGCGTTTCTGTGAAGCATTGTTCGCGATTTTTGTTGTTTGTGCTTTTGCGCTATTTCTTGCACGTCCGGTCCAGTCTGCCGCTCAAAATTAAGAAATAAAAGTTGGCGCAAAATTATTAGCGGCTAAGCCGAAGCCTCAATGCCATGCAAACAAGTGGGGATGGAAAGACAGCTTCCATACATAAACATGAGCATTTTTAGTGTGGGGCATAAAAAGCAGCGCAAGCACAACAATAATCGAGTGGAAGAGAGAGACACAAAGAAAAAAAAAATAAATATTGCATTAGTATGCTTAATTTTGCATTTTAGCTTTGTGCCGACGCCCAGCGCAAGCGTTCGTCTAACTTTTGGCGTGAGCGTTTTAAGCGCAAACTTTGTGTTTAAAATTCACAACGGTAAATTGCTGTTGATGAGCGTTTGCTGGAGGAAGTATAAATTATGTTGTTGTTGTATTTGTATTTGCGCGCAAAGGGGATGCAACATTGCTACCCCAAGTAGCAACAGCAGCAGCGGAAGTGCATTCATTTAGCGCTTCTTAATTTCGTTTCATTTCATTGCATTTTTTTTTGGAAATTGTTGTTTAAATTGCTGTTGTTGCTTAGCTGTGCTGCACACCAGGGTTAAGAAAATTACCGCCAAAACGTTTGTATTAGCAGTTTCGCTAATTTATTGCCAAAAAGCTCGCAGTAGTCGCATAAATAAAAAATTCTTCTTTGGGGCAAGGGGTGTGTCTTAAGGAGATGGAAAGTTAAAAACGTTTAGATACATTTTGACGCTTAAGCTCAATTAAGATGTCCCATTTAAAGATAAAGTGAATTTTGTTTTATAACTAGTTAAGTTTCTAGTTAAATTTGTTTCGAAATGATCATTTCGCAATCTCCGAAATATTTCTTAGTGAAAAGGTTTTCGAACAACATCTGAAGTTGAGCGATTTTGAATGATTTTATAAGATTTTTAATGTTGGTTTCAAAATAAAAGTTGACTTATGTTTATTCAACCCAAACGAATATTATTTAAATCCAATTCTCGCAAAATATTTTCGAAATATTGAAGAGAGATTTACAAATTTTGGACGTTAATACAAATTATTTTCCCAGAAATCGTTATGAAAATCAAAAATTGTTCGTGCTTGGGAGAGACCCACATACAAACGTAAATACATAACTTCATAGTAGTTGTTATATTTGCTGTTTGTGTTCGTGTTGTTTTTGTTGTGATAGTAATTAACATTCTGTAAAATGTCAAAAATGCGAAAAGTTTAGCGAAAAGTTTCAACGAAACGACGTGCAACAGCATTTAACGTACGCACCAACACTAACACATTCACACATTAGAACCCTGCCAGAATATACACAGCGCATGGGTGTGTGTTTGTTCTTGTGATATTGCAGCCGACGGCATACGAATGAAAAGTTCTACCTTTAAGTTTTTTTTTATACAATTACACTAGCTTCAGCTACTTTACGAGTTTTTGACAATTGTGCAATTTTTTTTTAATATCTGTAAAAATAAAAAATTTATTACAAGTTATGAATGTGATAATTGTATTCGAGTTGTTTTTAATTTAATGAATTTTCCATTTATTCCGATAAAGTTTAAGAGCGAAGAAATGATAACATAAAACAGTCAGAACATAATTATTCCTTTGAATATTGTTTTTAGATTAATCTAGTGAACAATTTCAATATTCAAAACCCTCAATTAAAGACTTGAGAGACAAAAGCAGACCTGTGCCACCTACTTAGCTTGGCGCTTCTCCTTAAGCGACACTTTCGACTCTAAGATATGTTATTAAAATAAAATTTAAAAAAAGTTCTGCGACTACTTAAAGTGATATGCTATCGAAAGCACGTTCAAACCACTTCTGCATTTATTACTATAATTTTTTATTTGGCCTTGCCTTTAGTTGTTGCCTTCTTCTCCTCTCGCACATTCAACTTTGCTCGTCAAAATTGAAAAAATTAATTTCATTTTTTATTTTTATTTCTTTTTGTCTTGCTTTATTTTGTGTGTGAAATTTTTCACTTCACCTGCATTAATTGCATTGCGAGCGTAATACAATTTCCGGCAGCATGTCGTGAAAAAATTCAGCAATTTCCGATTCAGCATGCAACGAGATGATCGCGCACTTAGCTCACGCTTTCGCTTACGCTTATGTAAATCGTCAAATAGTTGTTTTTTGCTGCTGTTGTTGTACAACTCTGACATAAGAAAATGCAAAATTCCATCTTAAGGTGTGCACACAACGATCAGGGACGGCGCTAGCAGGGGCGTGCAAAGGGGGACTCATGCCTCGACCGCCAATCGTTGTGAGAATGGCAAAAAGCATAACATAAAATATTCATTTTAAAGTTTCTAGCTGGTATATTTTAACGATAACATAAGTAAAATCCTACGCCACTGCACCACACAGAAACACACATACACACACAGAGAAATGCACAGCATAAGTAGTTGCTTTTATTAGCTTCGAAGCAGGCGTCGTCATGCATCCTTTTTAAGGATGCTGTAGCTTTTGCATTTTAATTCTTCTCTTCTTGTGTCAGTGTGTACGACGCAATGGGTGGGCGTGGCATGACGTCAGCCAGCGCATGTCATTACACGCAAAATGTTGTTGTTGCTGTTGCTAATGTTGTTGATGTTGTTGATGTTGTCGCTGTCGTTTGTTTAAGTTGTCTACGTCGCGTTGAGTTAAATGTTGGCGTGGCAACACATACTTTCAAATAAGGTATTTCACAAACTTAAAGCAAAAATTATAGTACAGCTGTAAATGCAACGGGCGTGGGTGGTGATGGTGGGCGTTGCGAAGGTGTGACGACGTTAATGTAAAAACAAAAATACCATTAGAAGCTGTTGGAAAATATTACACGATGGCGCATAGCATGAGTCTGACGTGTTGATAGTTCAAGAAAATACTTTGGCGAAATGACAAAATAACTCACGTGCGATGACAGGTGATATATTGTTCCGAAAAGGATGCTGGCATATCTTTACGTTGAAATATATATTTGCTACAATTGTGTCGGAGAATGCACAACAAACACAAACATTTTAGTTTGTTAATAAACGTTACCGGACGTGCGCATTAAATTCCCTATACATATTGTATATAATATATTTGATTTTTTTTTCCAATCTTGCTTTCACTTCCTACACAATTTAACAACAACATTGTTGTTAATTTGTCAAGAAATAGATTCGATTTTATTACTTACTTTGATATTGTTATCATTATTTTACTTTTCAATGTGCAATTTTACACAAATGTTTAAGTTCAAATGTGTAATTCATGATACAAAAAATTTTTAGTATTTTCAAAAAACTTTTTACGCATTGTTTGCTTGTTTACTTGTTAATTTTGCAGTTGTTTAAAATTTACTCGAGGTGGACATTCTCACTAAACAATTGATTGTGGTTTTATATATATATTTTATATAGATTCGTTATAAATTTATTTTTGTAAAAATGAAAACATTTCTTCACACCTGCAAAATTTAAAATTTACAAACAAAAACCAAAATAATTGAGTGAAATATCTTATTTTTAACTTATTGTGTAAATTTACACTTGATGGTTAGAACTTGAAAAAACTTACGTTAGATATAATTATAAAAGCTCTAAGTAAAATTTTACTTCTTAACTCTTTAATAACTTGCAAAATGCTACACACTAAGTGTGTGTAAAGATGTTGTTTCTGTAGTTTTCAACACATTAGTTCAAAGTTCTTCTTTCAGATCTAAAACCTAACGTAAGTTTATAAAATAAGATTGATATTTTAACTCATGTATAAAAGTGTTTGTTTTTTGTTATACGTAAGAAGTAGAGTATTTAATTCCAATTTACATTAAAGTTGAAATGTACACTTTTATTTTAAAATTTTGATACAATTTTTACTTAATCAAATTTACCTTCTTCAAATTCAACAATTCTTATAAACAGTTTAAAACTTTGTTGGTTTAGAAAACTTTACACTACATTACAACAAAGTACGAATGCAAATCAAGCGTAACAAGTGCTTTGCGACTTTCAAAACTGAGCTCTCGAAAATTTCCTTGAAAAACGAAAGTTTTTTTTCTTGTTCAGATTCACATAAAATGTTTTTCTTTTCGCTGTTGAATAAAGAAAAAAATCGGCGGAACAAAAATTGACATCGTTTAGTTTAGACGGCACTGAAAGCCATTTACTTCAGGCACACAAAATGTTAAAAGCACTCGAAACGTTGCAAAAATGTTTTCATTTATTGCGGCATTGAAACTGCATTGCATTTCTTTGCTGCACTGCTCTGCACTGCACTACACTCTGCCGTGCTGTGCCGTGCTGTTCTGTGCAGCGTGTAGATACTTGTTCGCACGCTACGCGCAATGCAACAATGCAGCGACGCTCGGCGTGGCACGTTAACCCACTCGAGCCTTCGAGGACAAGTGGAATACGGCAGCATTGTTATTGTGTGGGTATGTTGCATATATTTCGGCGCAGTAGCTGCGAGCGTTCGCAACACACACAAAAAATAAACGAAAAAATAAAAGAACAAAGAAGATGAACGCGCAGAAGATGAAGATAAGGATAAGAGGCGGACACATGAAAGGCTGGCAGGCAGGCAACATTCCGAGAGCAAGAGAATTCTCAAGCGCATTTTTGCAACATGCAACATTCACGAATGCGACATACTATACACACTCTCGAGTCGTTAGTGATGTGCAAGTAAGCATCTAAGTAAACAATTTTTGGAATTCCTTTGAAAATTTTTCTATTTTTTTCACATAATTAGGTTTTTTTTTTTAAATTCGCAAACTTTGTAAAAAAAATTATAAAATAATTCTTTAGTACTTTAATTTTATCTTTGAACTACCATTATTTTTAATTTAAATTGTAACTAGTTACTTTCCTAAACTGGAGCAGGTACAATGACAATGACGCCGCTTCATGTTCTTAGATAAAGACGCTACTAGAAAATATGCGCTGCAGCAGCAACTCTGTTCTGTCTGTCTGTTTGTCTGCTTGTTCGTCGGTTTGTCGTTGCTCGTTGGAGGTAGCTACATCTACCTTTCTATTTCCACTTCCATTCCTTGCGACCCACCTCAATGGAAGAATAATGCAGAGAACGCTTTTTCGTAATAGAATGTAAAATAATGTACGTAATAAAATACGCTTCCGCTGCATACAGAGACACAGTGGCAGGCGCACATGCTGACTGACTGACACACTAACACACTCACAGGCACTTACACACACACACACATACAGCCATTAAACGCCAATGCAGCAGGCAGCGCATTTGTTTATGCCTTTGCAGAAAATTACAAAAATTTACTGCAGCAATTTCACGCAGCGTCATTGCCGTCCGTCGTCGTCGCCATCGCGATTGCCTGTTCGCTTGCTTGCTTCTTTCTCAGCACCATTGGGGGGTGTGTCTCTACGGGATATGGGAGGTGTTGGGGGCGTGAAAGCTTGCATCACAAATTAAATCCAAGCGTAAGTTATAATTTCAAATATTTTGAATTTTACTGCATTATTTGCAAGCGACAACAATAACAACAAACACAACAAAAACAATAATAAAGATGTACACGAACAAAAGCATAATTTACGTTGCAATACCCTACAGTGGTAAGGTTGGGGATTTTTGTCATATTTTTTAATATTCAAATAAAAATTTTATTTATTTTTGGTAAATATTATAAAATCAATTTTAGCCAAGTTAAGATCCTCCACAAACTTGTTTTTTATATATCATTAAAATGATATTTGAAATCATTTTTTCTTCTCCATTTAATACTTTCAAAGTTTTCCCTATCATTAAAAAAGCAATATTTGCCGTAAATTGCTTCAAAATTGCCAATTCCATTTTTTTCACATTAAAGTTGCAACTAGTTGAAAAATATTGTTAGCGTAACTAATAAGCTGAAGCGCTTTTTAGCATAAGGCAACGCTCCTCGCTCAAATAGTTTGTAAACTTTAAGCACCGCTGCTAGTGCAGCTCGACTGTGTTTGTGCAACGTTGCAAGCAGTTGGTAACCAACAAAAAAAAAAAAAGAAGACTAGCAACAGAAAAAAGTAAAACTAAAATCTTGCAAAAATAATGGCGAAAATAATAAAACCGTAAACAACAGCGATGACGACGACAACAACGCTGATTTAGAAGCTCGTAAAACAAGCTGAAAATGAAGTTTACGCATTGTGCTTGATCATTTTTAGTACTTCGAGTTTATTAAGTACTTTTGTGCTTCACTTTTGAATTATGCACGAAATTCTGCACAGAAGCAGTTTAACTAAAGTTTTTCTTTAAATGTTGTATTTGTGAATATTTTATGTTTCACAGTGGAGTTATAGCAAATATATGATAAAATTTTGTATCTTATTCACATTACGCATACGTCACGAGTGGCGTGTATTGATTTAAAAACATTTTATTACTCTACTTCGTAATGTTGCTCATACGTCAGGATGGCCTTATAACCAATTAATTAAATACATGTTTCATGGTTGATATGAAGTAATCTCACACGAATTAAATACAAATTAATTCATACCATACGTATGATTTCGTATAATATTTAGCAATATTGTGTTTACAATGTTTACTTTTGCGTTGTAAAGTACAACCTCATTCAATCATTGCAATTTTATCAATAACTCAATAAAAGTACTCATACGTTGTGCATAACATTTTGGCATATGACTTAAGTAATATTAAATTGTGGCTTTCATATTTTAAGCTGTTACAATATCATAGAAATATTGCTTGCTTGTAAATTAATATTGCTTAATTATAAATCAATTAAACTATTAATAAATCGCATAACGCATACGTCTTGTAAGACATGAAAGACGACCATTGATGCTTGAATAGTTAAACTCATGAATGTAACTCATACGCTACCTACTTTGTATGATTCCAAGAATATTAAATAAAAAACTAATTTATATCGACATTTAAATGACACTGAAATAAATTTAAACTGAAAAGTAATTAATGTCACTCATACGTCTGGTACAACTCAAAAGAACTTCACTGAAAACATATTTACCAATATTTAATATTATTCATACGTCACGTGTAACTTGCATTTATCTTTAAATTGTTTGGTTTATAATTCAGTTAACTTAATTAACTTTTGTGAAAAGCATTCAATATTTTCACTTACGCAAATATTTCAAAAACTATATTTAAAATTTATGACTTCGTTTGAAAAACGATAAATGAGATTTTTCGCGAACAAACAAACAAACAAACACACAAACAAACGATGTCAGCATTGATTTCATACAATATTCAAATACAAATATGTTCACTTTACGCTCCAGCCCACAGCCGCAAACAATTACTAAATTTTAATAACGCGATTTCTCTCTTTGTTTGTTAATTTATTTGTTTTATTTCTTTTCGTTTTGCAGTTCGGTTGGTTTTGTTTATTGTTTTGTTTTGTTTTGTTTTCTTTTTTTCAATTTTGGTTTTTGGTTACGGCAAAAAGCCAAAATATTCTGCCATTTGGGATTTAATTAAAATTCAAAATATAATTAAATTGGGATTAGAATACCACAAAGGCGTGCTGTGCTCCGCTGTACTGCACGTTGGTTGGCTGGCTGCTATGGAGCGCAGCGGCAAACAAGCGCCGCGCGCGCTTGTCAGAAACAAAAGCAGCGCTCGTCATTAATTTTGATTTTCCAACAGTGTAGCGGCAAGTGGAGTGTGGGCCACCGATGGAGATCTCAAGGTTTTCGATTAAAGCATGCGAACTTTTCGCTTATCAATGCCAAAAGCTTGTGTCATTTGAAGTTGTTTTTATTGCTGTTGCTGTTGTTGTTGTTGTTTGTTTCACATTTGTAAATTGATACAATGCCGCTGCGGCATTTCTCTCCGCCCACTGTCTACTTTCTTAAAAGTGGGCAATTCTGTATGAGCTGAATTTGGTTAATGTTATTGTTGCTACTGCCGATGCACAGTATTTTGTTGTAGCTCTTGCGAGAAAAGCACAAAAGGAGGCGTGACAATTTCGAAAATTGTTATTTCATAGTTTCTTCACAATTAAATATTACTCATACATAGCGACAGTCACGCGCATTAACTTTGAAAATGATAAAATACTTTTAAATAATTGTTTTTATTAATTTTATATCATGCTCCTGAGTACTGTGCACTTACTCATAAAATACGATTTCCAGCTTCATTTTCAATTTTGTTAAAATTTAATCAGCGGAATTCGGCTTACATTATTTTTCTGCATAGTTACCATCAATTTTGGTTTTCAGCTTCTGCTGCTGCTTCTTCTTCTTATTATTATTTTGCTTACTTCTTGCTGGCTTTTTCGTAATTTCCCAGTCAAATTGTCTGTTCGAAATGAATGGTAATCATATTTTTTTTATTTTTTTTCTGCTTTGTGTATTCATTCTTTTTAACGTTTCCTATCGTATTCACCTTTTCTGACGGCGGTGATTTTATTGCAGCCGAGACAGACGCTGCGGTAAATGGAATTTGTTGCTGTTGGTTTTTGCTTTGTTTTGTTTTTTTTCCTTTGATTATTTTTAATAAGATTTTACTTGTGGTAGTTACTTTAAATTGTGGCTCTGCCGCTTTACAGATTCTTTTTTTCAAAGCTTGCAGATCTCTTCAGCGCACTTGGCTGTCTTCTTCCTGAGCCGTATTTATTTAAATGCGGCCTTTTGTGCCGTTTGAAGTGGTTTCCGAGACAGCTTTAATTATTTTGTTGTTTTTTTTTTCGCTTTTTCTCTTATTGAATGAGAACGGAATCTTTAATGAACTTTTGTTATTATTATTTGTTGTTTTTTTTTTTTTTTCTTTTGCAAATGAGGATCTTTGCTCAAAAGGAAATTAATTTCGTTTTTTTGATGTTTTACGCTGAGTGTGCATTTATTTTTAGAATTAAAAGAAAATTGTTGCTTTATCGAAAATCTCGTCAACAAAACGAAAAGTTTGAATTTTAAATGAAGCTTTTCTTCTTCGTTTTCATATATTTTACTTTGAGATTTTATTTTATTATTTTATTATGATTATTTTCTTTTATTCGAAGCATATGTACATGCTTTTTTTTTGTTGTTCTTGTAAAATCAAAAATTCTGAAAGCCATACCTTTTCCGTTATTAACAAAACATTGGGAGGCTTTTGGCCATAATAAAATATTTGTACCTACCAAATATGATATCCGGCCTTTTAAATATTTTTATGACATTGTTACCTACATTTTTTTCCTCTCTCGCTTTAAGTAGGTTACATTGCATTATGTCTGTATGTCTGTGTGTGCGTTTGTATATTTTCATGTTTGTTTGAGTGTGTGTGTAGGTATATTCTTTTTAAATTGGTGCCAAAAGGTCGTAAAAATCCTTTTGCCAATGGGACACATGAATTGCGTTTTCCGTTTCGCTCGCAAAAATAAGAATTGAAAACGAAATATGGCGCAAAACGATGAAATGAACCATAAAAATGTTTATTGTTGTTGTATTTGCGCTGTTGTGCGTTTCACTTTTTTTTTCATTTCATTTCATTTTGTTTCGTTTGTATGTTGTTTTTTTTGTTGACTCGTAATATTAATATTTGCTGTCGTCAAAAATTTAATATTGGTGAGCCAGGCAGGCAGTCGTATATATGTAAGTTTGATTATATTTTTTGTATATTGATTTTTAATCGATTTATTTGAAGGCTTAAATTTATATAAACTAAATATGTTGTTGGTATACCTCTTTTAAATTATTTTCAGTAATGATATAAAGATTCTTTAAATGGTAATGTCCACCTAAAAGCGCTTCTTTTGGAAGCAGTAAGCACCCTGCCCTCAATTATTTCGCTATTTTATTTTTGAATAAATTCAGCCAAAAACAAGATTTACTTTTTCAATGACATTTGAAAGGGATTTTTGCTGGGCTTTAAGAACAAATTTGTATTTAAAAAAATGTTGACCAGTTTTTAAATTACCAACTAATACGTTCTAACTGCCATTTCTAATAAAATTCTGCGTTTTTTTTAAACCCACACATTTGTAAATATTTGGCAATCTTAAGAATTTTTCTGACAGCACTTCCACTCTGAAGAAATTGCTGAAGAAGTCAACACTTAAAGCTTCCAAGGATAACGAAAAATTGCTGAAGCAAATCAATTTTTAAGCATGTGTCTGCAGCTATAAAAACGGTCGTTTGCCACTTCAGCATATGCATACATACAAACACACGCACAACATCCACACATACATTAAAATTCACACACACACACATGAGAAATACACTTTTCAATTACCAATCATGCAAAAACACACAAAATCGAAATAAATTCTTTTATGAGTGCGGAAATTACGTTAACACCAACAAAAACAACAAAAACAACAAAAGCAACAACAACAAACAGCAACAACATCAATTGGCAACAGTTTCACACCCAAGTCAATAAAAGCGTGGAAAACAAGCGAAAAGCAAAATACAAGAAAAACAACCAAAATCGAGAAAGCATAAAAATAAATGAATGACTTCTGAGGTGGCAAATAAAAGCCGAAAAACAAAAAAACAACAAAAACAACAAAAAATAAAAAAGAAAAACATAAAGTCAAGCCCGCCACAATTTCACTCCGCAGCTATCGTAATACGAAGCTAATACAATATTTGAATGAGCGCGCGCGTTAATGTGTGTGCGTGTTCGACTTTATTTGCCTGCATGTATGTGTATGTGTGTGTGTGTCTGTATGTGGCTGTGTGACTTGAGTACACATAAAAATATAAGCACATCCGATGGCGTAGCTTAGAATGAAACAAATCACATTACAAAATAAAAAACCAAATAAAAACAAGAAACAATGAAAAGAGAAAGAAAAATCTAAAAACACAAATTGTAAGTTGGCTTAAAAGTTTAACACCATTTAACACGCACCCCAAACACACACACACATACACCGACGTACATACTATACATATAAATTGTATTTACATTTTTACAAACACCTGCTCGCATACACACATACACCTTCAACGTGATGATAAAGAAAGAAAAAAGAATCGCTGCAATACACCTTTAGTCAGCAACCGGAATACGCACATTTCCGTTTCCGCTTCCTCCATATTCATTCACTCACTCATTCATTCATTTCGTTTTTCTTTTGCATTAGCTCTACGCCACACCAAGCCACGCCGCCGTCGTCTGCCAAACAATGCAGAAAAATATCGAAAAAACGTTTATATTTCATATTTGAAAAATTCAAAATCGATGGCGTCGTCGCTAATGTTTCTGTTAGGGTTGCACACAGCGTTGAAATAAAAAGACTAGATTTTTGTAGAGACAAAAAAGCTTTTAACAAATAATATTTACGAATTAACAGTTTTGCTTTCCCTTAAAAAAGCAGAAGAATATTTTTTTTAAATTTACTTTATGTATCTTCTTTTTTTTCCTTTTCAAATTTTTCTTTATTTCCTTATAATTGTAATTATTTATTTATTTAAATGTTTTTAACATCCCTGATTACCGTATTCAGTCTCGGTCGGTTTCCAATTTTTTTGTTGCCCCCAATTGATTTTACGCCTTCCTGCTCCCAATTTTAGCCTTAGTCTCGCAGAGTTGTGTGTTGTGTATTGTGTGTGTGCCTGAGTGTAGGTTTTATGATTGAAGTGATTTGACTCGAAAGTTGGCAACACTACTTCCCGTTACGGTTAACGCTTTATTTTTTTGTTTTCTTTTGTTGGTAATAATTGAAAAAGGCTTCTCGATGGCGGTGGAGTGGAGTGTTATTTATTTATATATTTATTTCATGTTGAGCGCTTTGTGCCCCCCGTAGCTTTTAGTTATGTCTTACAGCTACTTTTGCGGTATTTTGGCATTGGATTTGTGTAGACTTTTGTTGTTTAAGCGTAAATTTTTCGTTTTCTTTTTTACGTTTGTTTAAATTTCATTCCGTTTCTTGCGCTCGCGTTCTTACTCGCGCTCTCACTCGCGCTTACCTTACGAATGAATTTTCTTTAATCAGCTAATATAAAATTCCAATTCATTAAATTGGAATTTATACCCACACAGCTTTATTACCCTGCTGAGTTTTGCCTTAAATTCCGTTGGCATTATTATTTTCGCTTCTTCTTCTTATTATTTTTATTCTTCTTCGTCTTTACATTCTCAGCGTCGTTTGTTTCTTCTTCTTCTTAGCTTCTACTTCGCTTTAGTATAATAAAAATTCATAAGCAATCAACAATTCATTTGGTTTCGAAATTGTTATGGTTCAAAGCAAAATTTATTACAATTACAGTCGAAGTATTTCGATTTTTCTTATGGCTTTTCATTTAGAATTTTTCCCATTTCTATTTTCTTCAGAGAACCGAATGTCATTTTGGCTTTTTCATAATTTGTGCTGCTGCCGCTTTTGTTTAGCTTCAAAAGCCATAAAAATAAATAGAAGCCGGTATTATTTCTCTTCGTTTAGTTTTTGATATAAATTTGATATTTGATTAGAATTTAAAAGTAAAATATTTCCAGTATCCGATTGCATTAATTTATATTTATAATCATAAGAGAGTCCATGCCTTGTGACATTGCCTTTGTCGTATTGCAGCATTAAGAGCACTTTGTGGTCATTTGGTAAATTCACTTTGTCATAAGCAATAACTCTATTTCTTTGCTTGTGTGCGTTTGTACCTTTGTATAAGTATCGATTTGTCTGTTTTGTGGCTTTTATCAACACTTTAAACTTATTTGTGGCTTATGTTGCATATTGGCAGACCGAAAATAATTAAGACTTCTTCACACTTTATGAAAGAATTATGCTTCTGTACGAGTAAGTCTGTATGATGCCACACTGCAGCAGAAGTACACTTAAGGCAATTAGCAGTAAACCAAAAAACCCAAAAAGCCTATTTTGTGATTTTGTGACAAAAGCTGCAACATACATACATACAAAGCTTTGGGAAATTTATTTTGTTCTAATTAATAATGAAACAATCGGATTTTCTCAAAAGTAATTGCAGATCTTTTGAGGCGAAAGATGTCATCGATTTAAAGACAAAATTAAATTATTAAATTATTTTATTCTCTGGTTTTTAAGTTAGAATTTGTGCTCTCATAGGAGAAATTAATCAAATGATTGTTTATATTGATAAAACTTAATACAAATATGCATAAAATCTGATTTAAAAATATAGCATAATTAAATTTAGATCGTATACTTTTAAGGATAACAAATACATCAGCTTTTTTGGTTCAAATTTATGTGCTAAAATATTATACATGGTAGCACTCCAGATTAATTTGGAGCACTAAAATGTAAAATAGTTATCGTCCGGAGCAAGTCCAGGAAGCATAACATACAATAGAGCATCAGTTTTTCCGGAGCAATTACAATTTTAAGAGTTTTCTTGATAGTTTACAAGCCAAGAATCGCTTTTTCAAATGAATTGTCACTTTGGAGTAGTCTCACATATTTTAGCTAAGAATACCAACCTTAGTCGATTCGAGTTAATTTTTAAAAAAATATCGTTTCTTCCTAGAACAGAAAAAATTGAAGAACTCCAGAGCGAAGTATTTCCACTGCCTGAATTCAACTATTTTCCCTACTTAGTTTTCAAAAGCAGTTAATGATCTCAGCATTATCAAACCTAATTTGCGCACAATGACCCTAGTGCAGCAGCAAATTTAATACATTTAAATATGTTTTCTTCCGTTTTGCCAATTTTCTTTTCATATCCTATCTCTGTGTGTGTGTGTGTTTGTGGCGAGCGTTTAAAATCATTTAAAATGTGTACAATGCTTGTTGCAGTTTCTGCTGTCAGCATTTACATGCAGCACTTGACCAACGTGCGGCGGCGTGCAACGCGGATGCCAACAGCAGCACGTGAGCTCCTCGCACCGCGTTCACTTTCAGCTTGAGTGAAGTTCACTGCTGCTGTACTTTCATTTCGTTGTTGTTGTTGTTTTTATTGTTGTTGCTGCTCTTTATTTCTTACACTGTTTATCTGCTCTAGTGTGTTGTAAATTTAAGCTGTTGTTGTTATATTTGTTGTAACGGAACGTGCAAACGCCATCGCCGCTGCCGTGCCGCCATTTTGCCACACAAATGCACTTTCACATTGTCTGTGAGAGTAGAAGGAAAAAAATAGTAACGGAAACGGAAAAGCGCGTTAAAAACGCACTTCATCATCAAGTGGATCTTTTGTTTCACTTCCGTTGTTGGTATTTGTTTTGCTGCTGCTGCTGCTGTTGGTGTTGTTTGTTTATGGTTCTTGTTGCTGATATTGCCGCAGCAAATGTTGCGTTCGTTTTCTATTGCCTTCCGCTTTGATTGCGATTTTTGTTTTCCTTTTATTTTTATTTTTTTTCATTGTTAAAATAAAGTTTTTTCTCTCAGTTCTTATAATTGCTTTTTGAAAGAAATTGAAGAAGCGTAAACGATTTGTCTTTGTTTGGCTGTTTTTTTTTGCAATACTCTTGGCATCTTAAATAAAATATTTTTCACAATAAATATCAGGTCAATGAAGAATTTAGTTAACATAATCTCCAATCGACAAATAGTTTATTAAAAAATGAACACCTCACTTCCAGAAAATGTTTGATTAAAACTTGACATCTATCTGTCTGCATGTTTTCATTCAAAAGCTCTAACTGGAATACCTTTATATGGAACGCAAAACTAACAACAAAGTTGCGATGGCCGGGATAATATGGATTATGCACGCAGCTGACGATGCGAAGATTACCAGCTGAAAGTAATAGCATTCATATGGCAGCAATAGGAAACAGTAACAGCAGTAGCAGCAGTTGCTGTTCCGTAAATTCATTCCACTGCAATGTGGGCATAGAAGCACGTATACAGGTTATTTGATGTTGAACTAACAATATAAGTGATTTTTTCCTAACCTCAAGTGTCGAAAATACGCTCCTTGCATGCTCTGGAGTACCCTCGAGTTGTATTTCTTATCCTTAAAAATTTGATTTCTATGCTATTAAATATTTTTTTGTTAAGGTTTTTAATATATTGAAAGCATTGAATTTTCGAATTATGTTTATGTTAACTTTATGTTAATTTTATTTTACGTCTGGTGCATTTATATTAATCATCCTGTATTTAACTTCCTCAAGGATTTCAACACGTCAGTTGTGCAGTTGTATCTGTATTGAATTTAGTTTTGGGTTTAGAAATGCTTTTATCAAACTCCACTTACAACATGCAACATTTCTCCATATACCTAATAGAACTGATGCTGCTGCTGTTGTGTTGTGTTGTATGGAAGCGCACTTAGTGCTCCGCCTGATACACAAGCGGCAGATAGCGCTTTGATCAATACAAACCAAAAATCCACTCTTACTTGAGAAAGCGATTCAATTTGGATTTTGTGACACAACATTTGCAATTCGTCTGCCTGCCTCCGATGCAAAGTACATTACACATATGCCAACAATTGCGGTTGCAGCTGTCAACTATTGTGAAATTGAATCAAATGTCAAATTTTGACTAAATGAAAAACGAGTTTGTCGATGACAGTGAACTTCTTTTTCACATCTACATACTCGTATACTTTGCAATTTATTTTTTCATTATAAATCATTGTAGGGAAAGACTAAAATTGTCAATACCTATGAAGGGTTAAAAAATTAATTTAAGCTACAAATATTAAAATATTATTTAAAAAATAGAGGTATAATAACAACCAACTTAAGTCCATGAGCCCAAGTTCGAAATTGACTTACTTTCCCAGTATACAGATTAAAAATTCAAAATGAAACTCAGCCGAGCACTTTTAATGTTCCTTTTGGGCATTTAAAACATAATAAAAAAAATGACAACCCTTAAAAAAACTTAAGAGCATAAATCTGATAGTATATATGTAAGTAAATGTTGCAATAATGCACTGCAGCGAAGGCGGCAGCGGCCATAATGAACTTTTACCGTCGTCTCGCTTTAAATTACGACTGAGCAAATATTGGCGCAAATAGTCGAAACCAAAAATCCCAGAAGAGAATGAAAGCCGGGGGTACCAGCTCAAATTTATGGACTTGAAGAATAATGGAAGTAAGTCGCTGTATGCCTGTCCACTTTCCACATACACCGTTCAAGCAAGCTCCAACGACGTCCGCCACCCCAGAAGAATGTTAAAGAAAAATGCAATTGCAGCAAACGACGATGGCACGGATTCGACTGCGATGAATATTCGAACGGGAAATATTGATATTGGCGCAAGTAGTATGATGCAAAAAACTCACAAAAACAAAGAAAACAAGCGACGAGCCGAAAGAGCAGAAATGGTAAACGAAAAGTCACGAAAGTCTGTTAAATGCTGTAGAAACTGATATAGCTGGTATGAAACCAGGTCCGCATTCAGTAGACAAAATTTCCATTAGGTTGAAAATTTTAATATAACAAAGACTGAAAGAACCAAAGTATCAGCAGAATTTTTAGAGCTTCCAATAAGTACTTTTTTAATTAATAATATTGGAAAGTGAATAAATTTTAGAAGTTATCAATTTGCAAAATTGCGAAATTTCAGTATCGATGTAAATTCATGCAAAAACCATTTACTCAGAAGTAAATGTACAAACAACACACAAACCGTTAACATAGATGCACACAGAGACAGACAGACAGACAGACAGACAAAAGCATGTGGCATGGAAATCGAAATGAAAACGAATGCTTTTCCTTTGCGCTTTTAAGTCCAAATAATTTCTCACGCAATCACTTTTATCTCCGCCCACTTTTGTCTTATTTGTCTGATGCCATTTTCATTCGATTGGATTTTCTTCTTTTTTTTTTTGTTTTCCGAGATTACTTTGTTTTATTTGTAAAAGGAAAATGAATGGAAAGCCAAAGTGCAAGACAGGCGCAATCAGGCAATAAACTTAAACGAAGAAGAAAGTCGCAGGATGAAGCCAAAGACTAAAGGACTGAAGTGGAAGTGTTCAGCTGTATTTGAAGTGTCATGAATGTTGTTATAAATAAAGTAGTTATATGTTAAAAGAAAATAAATCGAACAAACAGAAGAACGCTGAGATTTATTATCGTCAAAGAAAATAGAACTTGAAAGCAATAATAAAAAAATTTTGATTGGATATACTTCTGCTATACTTTCATATTAGCTTTGGATATATTGTAAAATACCTACTATGCCATGATTTATGTCAAACGACCTTTTGACGCCTTCTCTCTTGACCTATTGTCAGCACGAAACAAAACAAAACAAACATAAAAAATCCAAACTCGATAAGTCTTGTTTAATAAACTAAGTACCCAAACAAACTATGGTTTAATCAAAATTTATATTCTCTATTATTACTATTGACACAATGAAAGAGTAAACAAACGTAAATGAATGATTTCCAAATAACATAAATAAAACAAACGCCCAACACAACAATACGAGTACAGCGTACTACGAGTATACAACGCAAGCGAATCACCGAAGCAAACGTTCGAGGAGAAGGCAAATGCAATGTGCAATGTATTTATTTTGGGAGCAGAAAATGACCTACTAACATAGCACATATAAATACTACAACCATACATACATACTCGTACAATCCACAACACAATCCCATATGAGACAGACAACAAGAGCACAAGAACACAAATGAAACTATTGTTGTCATCGTGCCAGCATTTGTCACAACAGGACAACAACAGGAGACATCATTAAGTTGAGTTATGCCTACGCAAAGCCAAAGAGAGCGAACGAGCGAGTGAGTAGAAAGCTTACAAACCAACGAACAAGAGCGATTCTATGTGTAGGAACTAACAACAACAATGCAGACCTTGTTTTTGTTACGATGACGATAATCCACTTGGAAAATATCTCGCATTTAGTGACTATGTCACAGAACGAATATCTCAAGGTTCCAAAAGTATTATAGAACAGCGTTTGATCATTTCGAGTGATGTTTTATATGAAAATATCATTTTTGGATTCACCTCCATTTTAGAGCAAATCAAAAGTCAATTAAATCCATGAAAAAGTCTTGTATTGAGTCAACATTTACTTAAGTCTTCCGCATGATATTTCCGACTGGGCTTTCGCACGAATTGTTGTTATATGTACGATATGAAGAAGTGGTAGTGGTAGGAGCAGTAGTAGTACGAGTGACAGCAGTGGTAATACGGGTGGTAGTAAAAATGTCAACAATAATTACAAAAGTATTGTCAAAGTGACAAGACCATTTTAGTTTGTTTGCACATGTGTGAGTGTCTGTCTTTCTGTCTGTCTGTCTGTCTGTCTGTGCGAGTGTGCGTATGTTTGCCTTAGAGTTGGTTGAAAACTTTCATCAAATTCATTTGGAGCAGGCACACCAGCAAAGGGATGAAGCTGTAGTATGGCTTAGTCTTAAATACCAACCATAATGGCGTATGTATGTATGTATGTAACGCCAACTACACCCAACCACACTCATCCCACTAAAGTTTAGGTTCCTACTAAAAAAAACCAGAGACTGACGGTTAAACTGACTGAGTGACGACTCGCCGGCACAAAGGGTAACAGAGCAGCAAACGCCTTTTAACAGAACTTTTAATTTCCTTTTGTGTTGACATGTCATTTTCCTGTCAGAGAACAATCAAGTTTGAGCAAGAATTATGATGTTGTCACGTTCATGCCACTACTTTGCGCTTCCGAATCTGGTCGAAAAACGCGTTTGCTTAAAATCTAATGAAAAATTAGTTATGACAGAAAAACTGTGCGTCAGTCAAATTGGATAACATGATTTATGGGCCTCAAAGTAAACAAACAAAGTAAACAAACAAACAAACTGCTTGAGGAATTTTAGTTTTTTGTAAATGTTGTTCTATTGAGTTGTGGCGCTGGTCGTCAACAAAGTTCACTTCATTTTAATAATGCCATTAAAATTTAATATTTCCCAACAGTTGTTTGGGCCGGTTGTTTTTGTTGTCGGTGCTACACACAAATTGGCTGCAATTAAATTTTACAACCTTTGCAGCACCCGAATCGAGACAATGGCGCACGCTTTCATGCCTTCACAAACACAGTCACAAAGCCAGTGTAGCTTCCTCTCCCCCACTCCTGGATCCTTTTGTTAAAATACGTGCCTATTCACCCTTCCCTTCTTTCGGCCTCGTGATAGTGTCACCCGCAATTGTCGTCCGTGTCGCAGAGTTTTGCCAAAACCATAACCTGCTATGGAAACCCCTTTACCGCTGTACAATCAAAATAAAACGTAACCTACAGCGTTGAACTCCTTCATGCGGTTTAGAACTCATACTCATATACAAACAAATACACAAAGCGATATACCAACAAATTGATGGTTCAAAAGTAGAAGAGTCTAAGTCGAACAAGGTCTTTTAAGAAAATAATTTTTAGAAAAGTAAACATTTTTATTTAAAAGCAAAACCCTTCAAGAGTATTCCGCTCTGTGGGGAACTCTCCAGATAACTTTGTTACTGCACTTCTTATTGTGCTTTCGTTTGGGGTACTTCTTCCTAAAGTCATTTCATAGCATGATTCCAAAGAAGGAGAATATCGAGAAGTACTTCCTCATCACATCAACTTAGACTGCTTTTCTTTGCAATGCATAAAAGTATGCTCACTGGATCCCAGTATTTCGAACATAAAATGCCTGTGGCAAACCTTAAGAACTTTTATAACAAACAAAAAATTATTTTCAGCTTAGAATAATGTTCGGTAGTCTTCGTCGGCGTCGTCGTCGTTGTTGTTGTCGTCCGTATTTCTGCTGTAGGCTTTTAAGTCGTAAACTCTTTTGTGGAGTCTAACAACGTCTACAACCCTGCGACGAACGACACCGTAGTTAATGTACAGCCAGTGTTACTGTGACAACAACAACAACAATAACAAAAACAACAATGCAAATAAAGTAAACAAGGCGAACAAGTGGTGTGCCTACTAACAACTGCATAGGTCCATTCATTCGTCCAACAAGGTCGACGAGCAGCGTTGACAAGTTTGCGCCAAGCGAAACAAAGCAAAAAAAAAAACCCAAAAAAAAGAAACCTAAAGGATATTTTGCATGCCTCGACGCCGACGAAGTCTGCCTCTGGAATTCTGTAATGGTTTGCACGAAATTTTCGAATATTTTCATGGGCTAGAGAGGCGTTTTGAAAGTATGGCAGTTTTGTTGTATGCCTGTTTGTGTTGTTGTTGTTGTAATATGCCAACAAATAGCCAATGGCTGCAACATTTTCTGCGGTCTGCGATTATTTTCAATTGAGTTTGTTAAAATCTTTTGTTAAATTAAGTGGACTTTGAAAAGTAGTACAAATTGCTAAAAGAGTAGATGATGCAGTTTCATCTGGAGAATATTAATTTTTAAAAGGTAAACATTCTGAATAAAATACGTATTAAAATATTCAAGATTATTTTGGACAAAAGCTCTGTAAAATCTGCTCCTTTTAAAGATTATCTAAGTGGTTTTTTTTTACTTGAGCTATTAGAGAATATCATTCATCTAATGTCAGTTTTCACTGACAACTACAGATTAACTCCAATTTTATCTGCAGGTTACTTTATTGCATTCCAAGAGCACTTTAGAAAATTTGTTACACATTTTGTTAGACAAAATGTCCACAAATTACTCAAAATATCAACAATAGTTTTCAAATAAATTCGCAATTGCTTTTCTTGTATTTTGCAAATAGTAATAAAGTAAAAAAAAACAAACAAATATCCAAGCGCAATTCACAACCAAATAAAAGCACTCACACAACAACAACAACAACGACAATAACATACAATAAAAAAAGCCAACTCAATTTTAGAGTCGAAAGGTCAAACAGTAAAGCCAATGTCCGAACGAAAGCCGCAATTTTTCCATTGTGCCGCAATGAAGTCGTGCAGAAGAACAACTTTTGAATTGGATCGAATCGGATCGGAGCGGCGCCGCTCAACTGAATTCGACAGGCATACGTAGATGTCAGTCAGCTCCACAGCAGGAGCACGAAGTGAAGGTTGTCGGGGATATTGTATTGAAAATGGCCGCTGTCAGTGGAGCATTAGTAGTCATCGTCGATAGCGTCCGTGGTAGTAGCATTTCAAGAAGCGCAACACGATATCCGTCGAAAACGTACAAAATGAAATAAACCACAAAATCAATAACCGCACAAATAGCTGCATAATCGACAAATGAACCGCTTTCCACAGCCGAACGTAAGCGCATCTATTTTTGCCAACCTAACCTTACCTGACAACAGATGCAACTCGAACTTTTTTTTATAAGTGTGACTTTAGCGTCAAAGCCTTTCGTTATGGTTCGGTTTCTTTTCACTATCAAAATCTTGTGGTTGCCAACCAAATAAATATCATTGTTGTGAAATTGCATTCTATTCAATATTGAAATATTTATAACTAAATATAATGATATACCTCAAAGCATCAAATCAAAAGGACAACATATTTTATTTAACCATCTTAGTCGGTACAAGTCAAATGCATTCGAGTTACTAATCTCGTGGTTAACCAGAGAAATGAATTGTTAACTTGAATACGACTGTACAACTTCAAAGTAGTGAATAACCAATGGAAACTAAAACGAGATTTAAATCCGGCTAAGCAAATCAGATATCAGAATTTTGCTATGACATAAGTCTCAAAATGGCTTAATTACTTCTAGACCAAGCGACGGTATTTAATGGTAATTAAAATTTATAAAACCAATCAATGCAATTTGGCATAAGTGGTTAGTTGTTTGTTTCGCTTTTTTTATGTCAGCTCGACTTCACTTTTTATTCAGGTTGTAAAATGTTGCCTTCTTTTGGGCTATCAATTGTTGTGATTGGCAACCGTGATTCTGGAATTCGATGAACTCAATTAGAAAGGTTGTCGACTGTTGGACGCAGACGACGTCCTTTCATGCCCTAAACTGCCCAAATGCGATGATGCTATTTTTAAGGATTTTCTTCAGATATTTTTTCGTCTTCGCTTTTCTTTTGTACAATGTTTGTTTTGTTGGTCGGCTTGATTGTATAAACCTGTGTCTGTGTGTGTTTGTGCCAGCACATATGAGTGTGTTGTGTGAACGTGTTTGGCAAATTTAGTGCATGTGTGCGTAGGTAAAAAGGCACTCACATAGATACTCGTATATAAACCAATATTTCTAGTTAGATTTTTTTGTCGGTGTTGAATAGCCGCTTCTTCGTTTAGGCTCGTCTTCGATCCGTTTCGTTTCTCCATTGAATGCCCCCAAACAATGTCAATATGCCATTATACGCTTGAATCAACAACAGAAGCAGCATCAACGAGATTGTTTCCCAACCAGAGTCGTTTATCCTGAGGCTTGATAGTTAGGTTGGCTCTTCAACCTTTTTCGTTGGGCTTTATTGGTTGTACTTGTTTTGCTTTTTTAATCTAATTTTTAGTGTTGAGAAATATGTCTGCTGTATTCTGTTAACTTTTAACGTTGTTGTTGTTCTTATCATTAGACCAAGTTGTTTGGAAATAATTAAAAAAATATGTATTTTCTGTTCAAAGTACGATAAAGTTTGTCAGTTATTTTTGCTGTTAATTTAATATCTATTTAAACAATTATTTTAGCAATTATTTCAGCAATTATTTTACTAGATACTTTACCAGTTATTTAACCAGGTTTACCACAAAGTATTCTTGCGCAAACGTGCATCACACAAAATATTTACTTCAAACAACAAAGTTCCACGCTAGAACATTCTGTTGTTTTGATTCCATTTCAATTGAAAATGTGTTTACCACACGAAAACTTTACAAATGCATAAAATTCAAATCCGGACAAGCCAAGCATAAACGAATTCTTCATTGAAGCAAGTAAACACACAAACAAACTGACAAGCGGATAGACAGATACACAGTTACTAAGACCAGGACAAATTCAATTTATTGTGTCACTGTTAAAAAAAAAACAACAATTTAGACGAAACTCTCGCTCGAGCAATATTTTTCGATTGCCACAACTTGTCGAAGCTTGCGGCAGGGCAAAACACAATCTCATAGAAGCGTTCAAAGTATCTATCGAATGCGCGACGCTTCGATTGTGATCAAAAATTGCGAATAATACAGAAATAGACCACAAATCAGATAACAGCCACTTTCAAATTTGGGATTCTAGTATAAATGGTATTTTCTACAAAAGACCGAATTAACATGAACTCAGAAAAAATCCAAAAGTTTGCCAGCTTGTAGCTTAAATAAAATATATGAATTTTTTTTTTTAAAACGTTAATAATTTGCAAAGTTGTACATCCTTAGTTTTAGATATGCCAGAATAACATGGAACAGGATTAAAAGTAAGCTAAAAGTTTCACAACATATCTTCTTAATACCAACTCATGTCTTTAGAAAGCAAAATAAAACTAAACAATAGAAAAGAAAACATAATTTTATGCAATATTGAGCAAAGCTTAAAAAAAATACAAAATATAAAAACTTAAACCCTTTTTCGACGCACTTTTACTCAAACCGTTACATAAAAGAAACAAAAAGAAAAATTCTAAACAAAAGTGCTCCTGTCAGTACCAACAACCTTTGATCGGCATTTCAACTGCTTGTCAGTGTTGTTGTTATTGTTTACATTTAATGCATAAATCCTTGAAATGACAACAAAGCCAAAAATGTGTCCTTTCCTATGTTTCGGTTATACTATAAACATGACAGACAGACAGACAGACAGACAGACAGACAGACAGATTGAATGACAGACAGAGAAGAGACAAGTAGAAAAGGTACTACTCGCATTTCGAGTTGTCAATCATCAAATGTAAAAACCAAATCTACCCACATAAAAGAACGAATTGGATAATGGCTTTTTGTTTGTATACTTTTTCATTTCCATTACTCTTTCAAATTAATATTTAAATTTGTAGTGTAAAATAGATTCAATGAATTTCAACGCCATTATCACTCATACGCACCGATAAACCATACCAAGAAGTGTTTTATATGCAAAAATAATATCCTCGAGTGTCTTTAAAAAAAAAATATTGGATCCAAAAAGAGCGTTTTCTATTAAAATGTTATGCAATTTAATTTTTCATTTAAATGTGATTACTAAATTGTTGCTTAAGAGGCTTTCATGACTCATAAATATAGCTCAGAAGATTTTTAAAGGTGCTTCAAAATTTAATTCTTTTATATATATATTTATATATTTAATATTATTAACAAAGTACACTTTACATCATAAAATCTTGTTTTACTTGAAATATGTGACTCATAATTTCTAACTTGATGGTTTGATCCATTTGAAAAATTTGAATATTTTGTAAATACTTCAAAATACAAACAACATTTTTAGTCCTCAGCTTCTGCGTAAACTGAAATGTACAAACTTTTGACCTCATATTACTAACACACGAACGTGATGATTCTTCAGCCTAAATCCAAAACTCGTATGTATACTCGTATGCGTGTACACTTTAAACTACTCATTCCATACCATGATGAGAAAAAAAAATTAAAAAAGCGATATAGACAATATGAGAAAAAAAACAATATTTACTAAAAACAAAAGATAAGACAACAACGCCGAGGCAAGTTTGTTGATGTTTTCTGTTTTACAACGGTTATAAAAGGACTTATCTGGGCAAAGTGATAATGATAAAATTCAAAGAAGAAACTCACAGGACGATGCGATGCTGTGCGATGCGATGCGATGAGATGCGATGATGCTTCACGATAACATGAAAAACACATCAATGCGAGAAAAGCGTAAAATAAAATTTCACTTTTCAAACATAAACAAACAAACCAACAAACAAACAAACAAAGAAGCGACGGCACAAGGAGCGCAGCAACGAAGGCAAAAGTCGAGTCAAGTCCTCGACAAAGAATAATGACAGTCAGTGTGCGCGTCGCTTATCTTCAAAGCAGTTTTTGCAGCATTTTACAGTCGAGTGGAGAGAGAGCGCGATAGGCTCGAACATTGCATGACATAGAAGATGTTCAGGGGCGTAGTTACTTTAGGTGGTGCAAAAAAATAAGAAAAATTTTAAATTTATCAAAAAAGGACAATTTCAATCAAGGATAGAAATTAAAATAAACAATTCTAAAGAATCGTCAAAACTTTCTTACTACGCCGCTGCAATTGTTTTGGCATTAATGAAAAAGGGACAAGGCTGATGTCGCTTTGGCATTATGCAGAAAGGATGACACGACCGAACTAAAATCGCAAAAGTATAAAAAACGACAAATGTGAAAAAAGGGCTGCCGAAAAAGGTCTTTAAAACATGGTCAGGATGTCTGTCAGAAAAACAATTTGGAAGAAGAACGAGAAATACAAACAAAAAAAGAATAACACTAAAGAAAACAATTAAATTTAGATAGTAAAAAAAAGTGGGAAAACTTGTAAAATTTAATGCGACTTAATTGCTGTAAAATTGCTGTCGATAAAAATTTACGAGTGCAATATCAGCACAAATACACTTTCAAAAATAAGAGGAGGGGCGATGGGTTGTAAAAAACTTGAAAATGGACGAACAAACGAACGAACGGTATTTTTGGCATTTAAAGCTTTTGGCAGAGCCACACGCGAAAACATGTGTACAAGTGTATGTGAGTGAGTGTGTGTGCGTGTGTATGTGTACGTGCGTGTGACTGTGTGCTGCGCGGCGTGCATTTAGTGTAATGCCCTGCCAAAACGTCGATCCAAGCCAGCTAACCACTTTAGTGCTGAGCGAAAAATCCTTTTTTACAATTTCACTGCACTCTGCTATTTAGCGAATAATCCCCGAAAATACTACCAAAAAAAAAGTAAAAACAAAAACAAACAAAAAAAATGCGAGAATGTTGAAAAAACCATACATAAAAATAAAGAGTGGAGTGCTAACTGCCAAATGAAAATACGAGTGAAAAAAAGCAATTAAAGCGCCAGCGGCAAACCACTTGACGAGGCACTGCCACGCTGAAGCTGACGCTAACGC